>OX376697.1:15589586-15987182 GCA_947389925.1 Coelopa pilipes
CCTTATCTCCTTTGTGTCCATTCGTTCAATTGTTCATTCTTTTAGAAAAACATCCAATTTATCAAAATCACAATAATAGTTCTAAATTGATTAAATTCATATTAATAAAAAGTGTGACAACGAACCATATTTGACAAAATCATATTGAATAAAAATCGCATAGAATAGAGATTTTTTGATGTACAATCTTAAATTTTAGATGTTGAACGTCTAAAATCTGTATATGTGCTAAAAGTTTTATAACATTAGAGCGTCGCTTACAATGGAATAAATAATTTTTTAAACCATTTTAAGTCAAGATGAACATGTTAACTTTGATCTTTTGAGAATTTTGCAAATTACTAAAATACTGAGGTGAATTTTTAATATTACAAATTTTCTAGATCCGATATATCTTAGCATCCTCTGTTTGACATTTGGTAGTATATTTAATAGTCAAAAATTCTGAAATCAATATTAATTAATATACATTCAATTTGAAATTTAAGAGTTAGTAACCATATGCAAAAGCGTAGTTAATGAAAACTACAAAAGCTGGAAATCCTGAGTAAACATCATTATCAAGAATTTTAGTTCCATTAATCAAATTCATTTCAAATTAATTTCTAAAATTATTATTAAATTTAAAAAATTAAAATAACTAAAAAAAACAATAAAAAAATACAAACGTTCATAATTACTATTTCAAAATAGAAAAGAAAATTAGCAAGTTTATTTATTGCTTTAACCTTTTAAATTAATGTAATCCGCGAATGAAAACTGTCGAATCTCCTTGACTCTCCGCAAAATCTACTTTAGTAGTAAAGACAGAAGCCAAAAATCATTGCCTAACCGAGGAAGCCAGACCAGAAACAAGGCAGCAGGATCATTGAATAAAACTATAATAAAATTGCGGTGAATATTTCGGAAGATCACGCCTGTCGGACGACGACTTTGTGTCATTGGAACATTTACTGGGAATCTTCAACTACTCCTATACTATACTACTAAAAAAAAAAAACTATATACATCTATTAAAATATTTTTATTAGTTATATTATGGCTAAAACTTAATTTAATATCTTATTGAAAATTTAAATATAATGATATTTGAATTTATATTCAGTCTTTTTCTATGTAATAATTAAAAATATGACTACATAATTATTATAACTTGGGTCTTCTAGGGGAAAGTATTACAGAAAATGTATCTGGAGGAACTGCTACGCATGCTGGATACGTATCAATCTGGTTGATTTCTTTACAGTAGATACCGATGCTAAATGATAAAAAATGGGGTATACGGTAAGGGAAGAAATTTTCAAGGATTTTCCCAATACTTTGAACTTAAATTTAATTCATCATTATTTATGAAAACAATGGTGCCATTAGTTACACCGTAACCCGCGATAGCAATGTCTTCCGTGGCTACATGAGGCATTAATGATGATGATGAATATCTTAAAACTTCATATATTGTTGCTACGCTAAATGGCATATTGTCAATATCAGAGAGCATAACATTTCTGTTCTTGTTATTTATAACAGAAACTATTTCGTCCTGTATTCTTTTTCCAGTACTTGGATTTCTAAAAATATATATATGAGCTAACATAGCTAGGCTTCCAATTGCTGAATGTCCCCCAATAAAACCCTCCAACATTTATATTATTGTTTCGCGAAACATCTTTATCTACAGCAAGGGTCTTTAACAGTGCATCAGTGAAATCGCGGTCTGGTTCATCAAAACCTATTCGCTGTTCCCTGGCATTAATAATTCTCAGCAGAAGCTCTATTCCATTTGTTCAGCCGATTAATGAAATAATTTATTTCATAAGAACTGACATCGGACATCTTTCGGAAATAAGTTATTACATTCCAACACTGTTCACCAGTGTTTTCGTGCGAGATTTCTTCGTTTCTGTTGTAGTTGTGACCAGTCACATAAAGCCAATGCTGTAAAAAAAAAAAAAAAAATCTTTCAAGAAATATCATACACGTATGTTTGAATGAATATATAAACCAAATTTATAAACGGGCATTAATCTTCTGAAGCAGAACTAATTAGATTTACTGGGTCATCTTGTAGATATCTTGTGGTGTATTAGTGTACAAAAATGTCTCTTTCACAATTTTATGTGATTCAAATGACAGCTAATTTTGTTTTTTGTGCAAATGTTGGAATTGTGGCGAAAATTGTTTTTCTAAAATTCTGCATCACTTTTGTTTATTTTCTGCACAACATGTACTGTCGCGAATTGCGCTCTGTACACAATCACAATAACAGTAGTAAATTGATTAATTTTATATTAATAAAAAGTGTGACAAAGAAACATATTTGACAAAATCGTATGGAATAAAAATCGCATAGTTGAATTTCGATTGGATGTCGTATTGGATTTTGATGAATTGTAATAAGATTTTTGGTGGATGGTTATTGGACTAGTTGGAATTTGGTTAGATTGTAGTTTGTTTTTTAAACCCACGACCCAATTGCCTTACCTTGCTTATATTCATACTACTTGTGGCTCTATTCTACTTCACACACTCGTCAATTCTCTTTCAGCTTGTCAACCAAAACTACTAATTCCTACACACACAGATTTCATTCAATCGATGATTTTGTAGACATGTTGTGGTGTATTAGTGTACAAAAATGTCTCTTTCACAATTTTATGTGAGTCAAATGACAACTAATTTTATTTTTCGTGCAAAAGTTGGAATTGGAATTGTGGCGACAATTGTTTTTCTAAAATTCTGCATCACTTTTGTTTATTTTACGCACAACATGTACTGTCGCGAATTGCGCTCTGTTGGGTTTAGTTATATCGTCTCATCGGAATTTGTATACCAAGACGATCAGAATTCTGGTTCAAATGTAGAGATAAACTTTTCACTTTTTAATAAATAATACTGTTCATTATCTTTCAAACTTCATTATTAAACATGATTTATTTTAAAAATAATAATCAGATACCTTCCATGATTTTTCTTGTCAGATCCTTATCTCCTTTGTGTCCATTCGTTCAATTGTTCATTCTTTTAGAAAAACATCCAATTTATCAAAATCACAATAATAGTTCTAAATTGATTAAATTCATATTAATAAAAAGTGTGACAAAGAACCATATTTGACAAAATCATATTGAATAAAAATCGCATAGAATAGAGATTTTTTGATGTACAATCTTAAATTTTAGATGTTGAACGTCTAAAATCTGTATATGTGCTAAAAGTTTTATAACATTAGAGCGTCGCTTACAATGGAATAAATAATTTTTTAAACCATTTTAAGTCAAGATGAACATGTTAACTTTGATCTTTTGAGAATTTTGCAAATTACTAAAATACTGAGGTGAATTTTTAATATTACAAATTTTCTAGATCCGATATATCTTAGCATCCTCTGTTTGACATTTGGTAGTATATTTAATAGTCAAAAATTCTGAAATCAATATTAATTAATATACATTCAATTTGAAATTTAAGAGTTAGTAACCATATGCAAAAGCGTAGTTAATGAAAACTACAAAAGCTGGAAATCCTGAGTAAACATCATTATCAAGAATTTTAGTTCCATTAATCAAATTCATTTCAAATTAATTTCTAAAATTATTATTAAATTTAAAAAATTAAAATAACTAAAAAAAACAATAAAAAAATACAAACGTTCATAATTACTATTTCAAAATAGAAAAGAAAATTAGCAAGTTTATTTATTGCTTTAACCTTTTAAATTAATGTAATCCGCGAATGAAAACTGTCGAATCTCCTTGACTCTCCGCAAAATCTACTTTAGTAGTAAAGACAGAAGCCAAAAATCATTGCCTAACCGAGGAAGCCAGACCAGAAACAAGGCAGCAGGATCATTGAATAAAACTATAATAAAATTGCGGTGAATATTTCGGAAGATCACGCCTGTCGGACGACGACTTTGTGTCATTGGAACATTTACTGGGAATCTTCAACTACTCCTATACTACTCTACTAAAAAAAAAAAAACTATATACATCTATTAAAATATTTTTATTAGTTATATTATGGCTAAAACTTAATTTAATATCTTATTGAAAATTTAAATATAATGATATTTGAATTTATATTCAGTCTTTTTCTATGTAATAATTAAAAATATGACTACATAATTATTATAACTTGGGTCTTCTAGGGGAAAGTATTACAGAAAATGTATCTGGAGGAACTGCTACGCATGCTGGATACGTAACAATCTGGTTGATTTCTTTACAGTAGATACCGATGCTAAATGATAAAAAATGGGGTATACGGTAAGGGAAGAAATTTTCAAGGATTTTCCCAATACTTTGAACTTAAATTTAATTCATCATTATTTATGAAAACAATGGTGCCATTAGTTACACCGTAACCCGCGATAGCAATGTCTTCCGTGGCTACATGAGGTACTAATGATGATGATGAATATCTTAAAACTTCATATATTGTTGCTACGCTAAATGGCATATTGTCAATATCAGAGAGCACAACATTTCTGTTCTTGTTATTTATAACAGAAACTATTTCGTCCTGTATTCTTTTTCCAGTACTTGGATTTCTAAAAATATATATATGAGCTAACATAGCTAGGCTTCCAATTGCTGAATGTCCCCCAATAAAACCCTCCAACATTTATATTATTGTTTCGCGAAACATCTTTATCTACAGCAAGGGTCTTTAACAGTGCATCAGTGAAATCGCGGTCTGGTTCATCAAAACCTATTCGCTGTTCCCTGGCATTAATAATTCTCAGCAGAAGCTCTATTCCATTTGTTCAGCCGATTAATGAAATAATTTATTTCATAAGAACTGACATCGGACATCTTTCGGAAATAAGTTATTACATTCCAACACTGTTCACCAGTGTTTTCGTGCGAGATTTCTTCGTTTCTGTTGTAGTTGTGACCAGTCACATAAAGCCAATGCTGTAAAAAAAAAAAAAAAAATCTTTCAAGAAATATCATACACGTATGTTTGAATGAATATTTAAACCAAATTTATAAACGGGCATTAATCTTCTGAAGCAGAACTAATTAGATTTACTGGGTCATCTTGTAGATATCTTGTGGTGTATTAGTGTACAAAAATGTCTCTTTCACAATTTTATGTGATTCAAATGACAGCTAATTTTGTTTTTTGTGCAAATGTTGGAATTGTGGCGAAAATTGTTTTTCTAAAATTCTGCATCACTTTTGTTTATTTTCTGCACAACATGTACTGTCGCGAATTGCGCTCTGTACACAATCACAATAATAGTAGTAAATTGATTAATTTTATATTAATAAAAAGTGTGACAAAGAAACATATTTGACAAAATCGTATGGAATAAAAATCGCATAGTTGAATTTCGATTGGATGTCGTATTGGATTTTGATGAATTGTAATAAGATTTTTGGTGGATGGTTATTGGACTAGTTGGAATTTGGTTAGATTGTAGTTTGTTTTTTAAACCCACGACCCAATTGCCTTACCTTGCTTATATTCATACTACTTGTGGCTCTATTCTACTTCACACACTCGTCAATTCTCTTTCAGCTTGGCAACCAAAACTACTAATTCCTACACACACAGATTTCATTCAATCGATGATTTTGTAGACATGTTGTGGTGTATTAGTGTACAAAAATGTCTCTTTCACAATTTTATGTGAGTCAAATGACAACTAATTTTATTTTTCGTGCAAAAGTTGGAATTGTGGCGACAATTGTTTTTCTAAAATTATGCATCACTATTGTTTATTTTCTGCACAACATGCGAATTGCGCTCTGTTGGGTTTAGTTACATCGTCTCATCGGAATTTATATCCCAAGACGATCAGAATGTTGATTCAAATGTAGAGATAAACTTTTCACTTTTTAATAAATAACACTGTTCGTTATTTTTCAAACTTATTTATTAAACATGATTTATTTTAAAAAATAGTAATCAGACACCTTCCATGATTTTTCTTGTCAGATCATTATCTCCTTTGTGTCCATTCGTTCAATTGTTCATTCTTTTAGAAAAACATCCAATTTATCAAAATCACAATAATACTACTAAATTGAATTATTTTATATTAATAAAAAGTGTGACAACGAACCATATATGACGAAATCGTATTGAATAAAAATCGCATTGAATAGAGATTTTTTTATGTACAATTTTAAATTTTTGATGTTTAATATCTAAAATCTGCTAAAAGTTTTATAACATTACAGCGTCGCTTACAATGGAATAAATCATTTTGTAAACCATTTTAATTTAAGATGAACATGTTAACTATGATCTTTTGAGAAATCAGCAAATTACTAATGTACTGAAGTGAATTTTAAATATTAAAAATCTTTTAGATCAGATATATCTTAGCATCCTCTGTTTGACATTTGGTACTATGTATAATAGTGAAAAATTCACAAATCAATATTAATTAATATACGTTCAATTTGAAATTTAAGAGTTAGTAACCATATGCAAAAGCATAGTTAATGAAAACTACAAAAGTTGGAAATCCTGAGTAAACATAAATTATGAAACACCTTAATGAGTAAACATCAAGAATTTGAATTCCATTGATCAGATTCATTACAAATTCACTTCTAAAATTATTATTAAATTTAAAATTATTTATAATTTAAAAAATAAAATAACAAAAAAAACTAAACAACAGACCAGAAACAAGGCAGCAGATCATTGAATAAAACTATAATAAAATTGCGGTGAATATTTCGGAAGATCACGCCTGTCGGACGACGACTTTGTGTCATTGGAACATTTACTGGGAATCTTCAACTACTCCTATACTACACTACTAAAAAAAACTATATACATCTATTAAAATATTTTTATTTAGTTATATTATGGCTAAAACTTAATTTAATATCTTATTGAAAATTTAAATATAATGATATTTGAATTTATATTCAGTCTTTGTCTATGTAATTATTAAAAATATGACTGCATAATTGTTATAACTTGGGTCTTCTAGGGGAAAGTATTACAGAAAATGTATCTGGAGGAACTGCTACACATGCTGGATACGTAACAATATGGTTGAGATCTTTACAGTAGATATCATATTTCTGCATTATGTTAACTAACAACACAAAACCAAATCCTTTGACTAAATTCTGACCTATGTAGGTCCTTTTACCGATGCTAAATGGTAAAAAATGGGGTATACGGTAAGGAAGGAAATTTTCAAGGATTTTCCCAATACTTTGAACTTAAATTTAATTCATCATTACTTATGAAAACAATGGTGCAATTAGTTACGCCGTAACCCGTGATAGCAACGTCTTCCGTGGCTACATGAGGTACTAATGATGATGATGAATATCTTAAAACTTCATATATTGTTGCTACGCTAAATGGCATATTGTCAATATCAGAGAGCACAATATTTCTGTTCTTGTTATTTATAACAGAAACTATTTCGTCCTGTATTCTTTTTCAAGTACTTGGATTTCTAACAATATATATATGAGCTAACATAGCTAGGCTTCCAATTGCTGAATGTCCCCCAATAAAACCCTCCAACATTTATATTATTGTTTCGCGAAACATCTTTATCTACAGCAGGGGTCTTTAACAGTGCATCAGTGAAATCGCGGTCTGGTTCATCAAAACCTATTCGCTGTTCCCTGGCATTAATAATTCTCAGCAGAAGCTCTATTCCATTTGTTCAGCCGATTAATGAAATAATTTATTTCATAAGAACCGACATCGGACATCTTTCGGAAATAAGTTATTACATTCCAACACTGTTCACCAGTGTTTTCGTGCGTGATTTCTTCGTTTCTGTTGTAGTTGTGACTAGTCACATAAAGCCAATGCTGTAAAAAAAAAAATCTTTCAAGAAATATCATATACGTATGATTGAATGTATATATAAACCAAATTTATAAACGGGCATTAATCTTCTGAAGCAGAACTAATTAGATTTACTGGGTCAACAAGTATTTTCAATTCCATTTTTAAGTGTTCACACTTACTGTGGATAACAACGTAAACGTTAGAAAGGGTGGCGTATCGCACAAAGGAAGTATCACAATAATGCTAGAAGGATTATTTAAGCTATATTTACTTACAGCTATATAAATGTTTGGAGCGAGAAGGAGTTGAATAAGAGATCTAAGTAAGTATAGAGTACCAAACATGAATGTAGAAATAGATATTATAGAATTCGTTCACCAGATTATACAACCCATTAATTGACATCATGCATACGAGTTTCAGTAAATAAAGAGACAGAAACATCGTACGTCACCTGCAACCGCTTCCTTGTAATTCGAGTTTACCGACTCATCATCACAAACAATGTCGTCAAACAAATTAAATTGCTCTAATCTTGTTTACAACTCCTTGTTTAAACCAGCCATACTCAAATTGTTTTCCTTTTATGCATTTCTTAACCTCTAGTCCATCAAAGGTAATATTGTGCTGACACCCATCAAATAAAAATATAACTAAGAGATATGAAATTATTTAAATCAATACAAAATGTGAAGCTGCTCGATCATTCCAATGTGTGTCTCTATTCTACTTCACACCCTACGTTCGCTCTCTAATTTCGTCTTTAAAGCTCGTCAATTCTCTTTCAGCTTGGCAACCACAACTACTAATTTCTACACACACAGATTTCATTCAATCGACAATTTTGTAGATATCTTGTGGTGTATTAGTGTACTAAAATTTTATGTGATTCAAATGACAGCTAATTTTGTTTTTCTTTTTTGTTTTTGTTTTTTGTGCAAATTTTGGAATTGTGGCGAAAATTGTTTTTCTAAAATTCTACATCACTTTTGTTTATTTTGTGCACAACATGTACTGTCGCGAATTCCATGACGATCAGAATCCTGGTTCAAAAGTAGAGATAAACTTTTCACTTTTTAATAAATAACAATGTTCGTAATTTTTCAAACATCATTATTAGACATAATTTATTTTAAAAATAATAATCAGACACCTTCCATGATTTTTCTTGTCAGATCCTTATCTCCTTTGTGTCCATTCGATCAATTGTTCATTCTTTTAGAAAAACATCCAATTTATCAAAATCACAATAACAGTAGTAAATTGATTAATTTTATATTAATAAAAAGTGTAACAAAGAACCATATTTGACAAAATCGTATTGAATAAAAAGCGCATAGTTGAATTTCTATTGGATGTCGTATTGGGTTTGCTGCTGAATAAGATTTTTTGGTGGATACCGATTGGTATAGTTCGATTTTGATTAATTGTAATAAGATTTTTGGTGGATGGTTATTGGACTAGTTGGAATTTGGTCGATTGTAGTTTGTTTTTTAAACCCACGACCCAATTGCCTTACCTTGCTTATATTCATACTACTTGTGGCTCTATTCTACTTCACACACTCGTCAATTTTCTTTCAGCTTGGCAACTACAACTACTAATTCCTACACACACAGATTTCATTCAATCGATGATTTTGTAGACATCTTGTGGTATATTAGTGTACAAAAATGTCTCTTTCACAATTTTATTTGAGACTAATTTTGTTTTTTGTGCAAAAGTCGGAATTGTGGCGACAATTGTTTTTCTCAAATTCTGCATCACTTTTGTTTATTTTACGCACAACATGTACTGTCGCGAATTGCGCTCTGTTGGGTTTAGTTACATCGTCTCATTGGAATTTGTATCCCATGACGATCAGAATTCTGGTTCAAAAGTAGAGATAAACTTTTCACTTTTTAATAAATAACAATGTTCGTTATTTTTCAAGCATCATTATTAGACATGATTTATTTTAAAAATAATAATCAGACACCTTCCATGATTTTTCTTGTCAGATCCTTATCTCTTTTGTGTCCATTCGATCAATTGTTCATTCTTTTAGAAAAACATCCAATTTATGAAAATCACAATAATAGTACTAAATTGAATTATTTTATATTATTAAAAAGTGTGACAACGAACCATATATGACAAAATCGTATTGAATAAAAATCGGATAGAATATAGATTTTAAATTTTTGATGTTTAATATCTACAATCTGCTAAAAGTTTTATAACATTAGAGCGTCGCTTACAATGGAATAAATAATTTTGTAAACCATTTTAATTTAAGATGAACATGTTAACTATGATCTTTTGAGAAATCATCAAATTACTAATGTACTGAAGTGAATTTTAAATATTAAAAATCTTTTAGATCAGATATATCTTAGCATCCTCTGTTTGACATTTGGTACTATGTATAATAGTGAAAAATTCACAAATCAATATTAATTAATATACGTTCAATTTGAAATTTAAGAGTTAGTAACCATATGCAAAAGCATAGTTAATGAAAACTACAAAAGCTGGAAATCCTGAGTAAACATCAATTGTGAAACACCATAATGATGATTATATTTGTCTTAACAGTAAAAATCAAGAATTTTCATTCCATTAAACAAATTCATTACAAATTATTTTCTAAAATTATTATTAAATTTAAAAATAAAATAACAAAAAAAACTAATACTTTCTATTTTAAAATAGAAAAGAAAATCAGCAAATTTATTTATTACTTTAACCTGTTATGTTCATATAATCCACGAATGAAAACTGTCGAATCTCCTTGACTCTCCACAAAATCTGCTTTAGTAGTCAAGACAAAAGCCAAAAATCATTGCCTCATCGAGGAAGCCAGACCAGAAACATGGCAGCAGGATCATTGAATAAAACTATAATAAAATTGCTGTGAAAATTTCGGAAGACCACGCCTGTCGAACGACGACTTTGTGTCATTGGAACATTTACTGGGAGTCTTCAGCTACTCCTATACTACACTACTAAAAAACACTATATACATCTATTAATATATTTTTTTTAGTGATATTTTTTTATTGAGATCTTTACAGAAGATATCATATTTCTGCATTATGTAAGCTAAAAACACAAAACCAAATCCTTTGACTAAATTCTGACCTATGCAGGTCCTTTTACCGATGCTAAATGGTAAAAAAATGGGATATACGGTAAGGAAGAAAATTTTCAAAGATTTTCCCAACACTTTGAACTTAAATTTAATTTATAATTATTTATGAAAACAATGGTGCCATTAGTTACGCCGTAATCCGCGATAGCAACGTCTTCCGTGGCTACATGAGGCACTAATGATGATGATGAATATCTTAAAACTTCATATATTGTTGCTACGCTAAATGGCATATTGTCAATATCGGAGAGCACAACATTTCTGTTCTTGTTATTTATAACAGAAACTATTTCGTCCTGTATTCTTTTTCCAGTACTTGGATTTCTAACAATATATGTATGAGCTAACATAGCTAACATAGCATAGCATAAAGCCAATGCTGTAAAACAAAAAAATATTTCAAGAAATATTATATATGTATGTTTGAATGTATATATAAACCAAATTTATAAACGGGCATTAATCTTCTGAAGCAGAACTAATTAGATTTACTGGGTCAACAAGTATTTTCAATTCCTTTTTTAAGTGTTTACACTTACTGTGGATAACAACGTAAACGTTTTTGATGACTAGTATAGAAAGGGTGGCGTATCGCGAAAGAAGTATCACAATAATTCTAGAAGGATTATTTAAGCTATTTTTACTTATAGCTGTATAAATGGTTGGAGCGAGAAGGAGTTGAATAAGAGATCTAAGTAAGTATAGAGTACCAAACATGAATCTAGAAATAGATATGAGAGAATTTCACAAGATTTTGCAACCCATTGATTGACATCATGCATACGAGTTCCAGTAAATGAAGAGACGTGAAAAATCGTACGTCACCTGCAACCGCTTCCATGTAATTCGAGTTTACCGACTCATCATCACAAACAATGTCATCAAGCAAATTATATTGCTCTAATCTTGTTTACAACTCCTTGTTTAAACCAGCCATACTCAAATTGTTTTCCTTTTATGCATTTCTTAACCTCTAGTCCATCAAAGGTAATATTGTGCTGACACCCATCTAATAAAAATATAACTAAGAGATATGAAATTATTTAAATCAATACAAAATATGAAGCTGCTCGATCATTCCAATGTGTGGCTCTATTCTACTTCACACCCTACGTTCGCTCTCTAATTTCGTCTTTAAAGCTCGTCAATTCTCTTTCAGCTTGGCAACCACAACTACTAATTCCTACACACACAGATTTCATTCAATCGACGATTTTGTAGATATCTTGTGGTGTATTAGTGTACAAAAATGTCTCTTTCACAATTTTATGTGATTCAAATGACAGCTAATTTTGTTTTTCTTTTTTGTTTTTGTTTTTTGTGCAAATTTTGGAATTGTGGCGAAAATTGTTTTTCTAAAATTCTACATCACTTTTGTTTATTTTGTGCACAACATGTACTGTCGCGAATTGCGCTCTGTTGGGTTTAGTTACATCGTCTCATTGGAATTTGTATCCCATGACGATCAGAATCCTGATTCAAAAGTAGAGATAAACTTTTCACTTTTTAATAAATAACAATGTTCGTAATTTTTCAAACATCATTATTAGACATAATTTATTTTAAAAATAATAATCAGACACCTTCCATGATTTTTCTTGTCAGATCCTTATCTCCTTTGTGTCCATTCGATCAATTGTTCATTCTTTTAGAAAAACATCCAATTTATCAAAATCACAATAACAGTAGTAAATTGATTAATTTTATATTAATAAAAAGTGTAACAAAGAACCATATTTGACAAAATCGTATTGAATAAAAAGCGCATAGTTGAATTTCGATTGGATGTCGTATTGGGTTTGCTGCTGAATAAGATTTTTTGGTGGATACCGATTGGTATAGTTCGATTTTGATTAATTGTAATAAGATTTTTGGTGGATGGTTATTGGACTAGTTGGAATTTGGTCGATTGTAGTTTGTTTTTTAAACCCACGACCCAATTGCCTTACCTTGCTTATATTCATACTACTTGTGGCTCTATTCTACTTCACACACTCGTCAATTCTCTTTCAGCTTGGCAACCAAAACTACTAATTCCTACACACACAGATTTCATTCAATCGATGATTTTGTAGACATCTTGTGGTATATTAGTGTACAAAAATGTCTCTTTCACAATTTTATTTGAGTCAAATGACAACTAATTTTGTTTTTTGTGCAAAAGTCGGAATTGTGGCGACAATTGTTTTTCTCAAATTCTGCATCACTTTTGTTTATTTTACGCACAACATGTACTGTCGCGAATTGCGCTCTAGTTACATCGTCTCATCGGAATTTGTATCCCATGACGATCAGAATTCTGGTTCAAAAGTAGAGATAAACTTTTCACTTTTTAATAAATAACAATGTTCGTTATTTTTCAAGCATCATTATTAGACATGATTTATTTTAAAAATAATAATCAGACACCTTCCATGATTTTTCTTGTCAGATCCTTATCTCTTTTGTGTCCATTCGATCAATTGTTCATTCTTTTAGAAAAACATCCAATTTATGAAAATCACAATAATAGTACTAAATTGAATTATTTTATATTATTAAAAAGTGTGACAACGAACCATATATGACAAAATCGTATTGAATAAAAATCGGATAGAATATAGATTTTAAATTTTTGATGTTTAATATCTATAATCTGCTAAAAGTTTTATAACATTAGAGCGTCGCTTACAATGGAATAAATAATTTTGTAAACCATTTTAATTTAAGATAAACATGTTAACTATGATCTTTTGAGAAATCATCAAATTACTAATGTACTGAAGTGAATTTTAAATATTAAAAATCTTTTAGATCAGATATATCTTAGCATCCTCTGTTTGACATTTGGTACTATGTATAATAGTGAAAAATTCACAAATCAATATTAATTAATATACGTTCAATTTGAAATTTAAGAGTTAGTAACCATATGCAAAAGCATAGTTAATGAAAACTACAAAAGCTGGAAATCCTGAGTAAACATCAATTGTGAAACACCTTAATGATGATTATATTTGTCTTAAGAGTAAACATCAAGAATTTTCATTCCATTAAACAAATTCATTACAAATTAACTTCTAAAATTATTATTAAATTTAAAAATAAAATAACAAAAAAAAAACTAATACTTTCTATTTTAAAATAGAAAAGAAAATCAGCAAATTTATTTATTACTTTAACCTTTTATGTTCATATAATCCACGAATGAAAACTGTCGAATCTCCTTGACTCTCCACAAAATCTGCTTTAGTAGTAAAGACAAAAGCCAAAAATCATTGCCTCATCGAGGAAGCCAGACCAGAAACATGGCAGCAGGATCATTGAATAAAACTATAATAAAATTGCTGTGAAAATTTCGGAAGGCCTGTCGAACGACGACTTTGTGTCATTGGAACATTTACTGGGAGTCCTCAGCTACTCCTATACTACACTACTAAAAAACACTATATACATCTATTAATATTTTATTTTTAGTGATATTTTTTATTGAGATCTTTACAAAAGATGTCATATTTCTGCATTATGTAAGCTAAAAACACAAAACCAAATCCTTTGACTAAATTCTGACCTATGCAGGTCCTTTTACCGATGCTAAATGGTAAAAAAATGGGATATACGGTAAGGAAGAAAATTTTCAAAGATTTTCCCAACACTTTGAACTTAAATTTAATTCATCATTATTTATGAAAACAATGGTGCCCTTAGTTACGCCGTAACCCGCGATAGCAACGTCTTCCGTGGCTACATGAGGCACTAATGATGATGATGAATATCTTAAAACTTCATATATTGTTGCTACGCTAAATGGCATATTGTCAATATCAGAGAGCACAACATTTCTGTTCTTGTTATTTATAACAGAAACTATTTCGTCCTGTATTCTTTTTCCAGTACTTGGATTTCTAACAATATATGTATGAGCTAACATAGCTAACATAGCATAGCATAAAGCCAATGCTGTAAAACAAAAAAATATTTCAAGAAATATTATATATGTATGTTTGAATGTATATATAAACCAAATTTATAAACGGGCATTAATCTTCTGAAGCAGAACTAATTAGATTTACTGGGTCAACAAGTATTTTCAATTCCTTTTTTAAGTGTTTACACTTACTGTGGATAACAACGTAAACGTTTTTGATGACTAGTATAGAAAGGGTGGCGTATCGCGAAAGAAGTATCACAATAATTCTAGAAGGATTATTTAAGCTATTTTTACTTATAGCTGTATAAATGGTTGGAGCGAGAAGGAGTTGAATAAGAGATCTAAGTAAGTATAGAGTACCAAACATGAATCTAGAAATAGATATGAGAGAATTCGTTCACAAGATTTTGAAACCCATTGATTGACATCATGCATACGAGTTCCAGTAAATGAAGAGACGTGAAACATCGTACGTCACCTGCAACCGCTTCCTTGTAATTCGAGTTTACCGACTCATCATCACAAACAATGTCATTAAACCAATTATATTGCTCTAATCTTGTTTACAACTCAATGTTTAAACCAGCCATACTCAAATTGTTTTCCTTTTATGCATTTCTTAACTCCTAGTCCATCAAAGGTAATATTGTGCTGACACCCATCAAATAAAAATATAACTAAGAGATATGAAATTATTTAAATCAATACAAAATATGAAGCTGCTCGATCATTCCAATGTGTGGCTCTATTCTACTTCACACCCTACGTTCGCTCTCTAATTTCGTCTTTAAAGCTCGTCAATTCTCTTTCAGCTTGGCAACCACAACTACTAATTCCTACACACACAGATTTCATTCAATCGACGATTTTGTAGATATCTTGTGGTGTATTAGTGTACAAAAATGTCTCTTTCACAATCTTATGTGATTCAAATGACAGCTAATTTTGTTTTTTGTGCAAAAGTTGGAATTGTGGCGACAATTGTTTTTTCTAAAATTCTGCATCACTTTTGTTTATTTTGCGCACAACATATACTGTCCTGAATTGCGCTCTTTTGGGTTTAGTTACATCGTCTCATCGGAATTTATATCCCATGACGATCAGAATTCTGGTTCAAAAGTAGAGATAAACTTTTCACTTTTTAATAAATAACAACGTTCGTTATTTTTCAAACATCATTATTAGACATGATTTATTTTAAAAATAATAATCAGACACCTTCCATGATTTTTCTTGTCAGATCCTTATCTCCTTTGTGTCCATTCGATCAATTGTTCATTCTTTTAGAAAAACATCTAATTTATCAAAATGTAACTAAACCCAACAGAGCGCAATTCGCGACAGTACATGTTGTGCACAAAATAAACAAAAGTGATGTAGAATTTTAGAAAAACAATTTTCGCCACAATTCCAAAATTTGCACAAAAAACAAAAACAAAAAAGAAAAACAAAATTAGCTGTCATTTGAATCACATAAAATTTTAGTACACTAATACACCACAAGATATCTACAAAATTGTCGATTGAATGAAATCTGTGTGTGTAGAAATTAGTAGTTGTGGTTGCCAAGCTGAAAGAGAATTGACGAGCTTTAAAGACGAAATTAGAGAGCGAACGTAGGGTGTGAAGTAGAATAGAGCCACACATTGGAATGATCGAGCAGCTTCACATTTTGTATTGATTTAAATAATTTCATATCTCTTAGTTATATTTTTATTTGATGGGTGTCAGCACAATATTACCTTTGATGGACTAGAGGTTAAGAAATGCATAAAAGGAAAACAATTTGAGTATGGCTGGTTTAAACAAGGAGTTGTAAACAAGATTAAAGCAATATAATTGGTTTGATGACATTGTTTGTGATGATGAGTCCGTAAACTCGAATTACAAGGAAGCGGTTGCAGGTGACGTACGATGTTTCACGTCTCTTCATTTACTGGAACTCGTATGCATGATGTCAATCAATGGGTTGCAAAATCTTGTGAAATTCTCTCATATCTATTTCTAGATTCATGTTTGGTACTCTATACTTACTTAGATCTCTTATTCAACTCCTTCTCGCTCCAACCATTTATACAGCTATAAGTAAAAATAGCTTAAATAATCCTTCTAGAATTATTGTGATACTTCTTTCGCGATACGCCACCCTTTCTATACTAGGCATCAAAAACGTTTACGTTGTTATCCACAGTAAGTGTAAACACTTAAAAAAGGAATTGAAAATACTTGTTGACCCAGTAAATCTAATTAGTTCTGCTTCAGAAGATTAATGCCCGTTTATAAATTTGGTTTATATATACATTCAAACATACATATATAATATTTCTTGAAATATTTTTTTGTTTTACAGCATTGGCTTTATGCTATGCTATGTTAGCTATGTTAGCTCATACATATATTGTTAGAAATCCAAGTACTGGAAAAAGAATACAGGACGAAATAGTTTCTGTTATAAATAACAAGAACAGAAATGTTGTGCTCTCCTTCCATGATTTTTCTTGTCAGATCCTTATCTCCTTTGTGTCCATTCGATCAATTGTTCATTCTTTTAGAAAAACATCCAATTTATCAAAATCACAATAATTGTTCTTTTTTAATTTTATTTATATTAAAAAAAAGTGTGACAAAGAACCATATTTGACAAAACTGTATTGAATAAAAATCGCATAGAATAGAGATTTTTTGATGTACAAACTTAAATTTTAGATGTTTTACGTCTAAAATCTGTATATGTG
Organism: Coelopa pilipes; assembly: GCA_947389925.1. Taxonomy (NCBI): domain Eukaryota; kingdom Metazoa; phylum Arthropoda; class Insecta; order Diptera; family Coelopidae; genus Coelopa; species Coelopa pilipes. The sequence goes on from OX376697.1 coordinate 15,607,150, forward strand.
CTAAAAGTTTTATAACATTAGAGCGTCGCTTACAATGGAATATATAATTTTGTAAACCATTTTAATTCAAGATGAACATGTTAACTATGATCTTTTGAGAATTCTGCAAATTACTAATGTACTGAGGTGAATTTTAAATATTAAAAATCTTCTAGATCAGATAGATCTTAGCATCCTCTGTTTGACATTTGGTACTATATATAATAGTCAAAAATTCTGAAATCAGTATTAATTAATATACGTTCAATTTGAAATTTAAGAGTTAGTAACCATATGCAAAAGTGTAGTTAATGAAAACTACAAAAGCTGGAAATCCTGAGTAAACATCAATTATGAAACACCTTAATGATGATTATATTTGTCTTAAGAGTAAACATCAAGAATTTTCATTCCATTAATCAAATTCATTACAAATTAATTTCTAAAATTATTATTAAATTTACAAAAATAAAATAACAAAAAAAAACAATAAAAAAATACAAACGTTCATAATTACTATTTCAAAATAGAAAAGAAAATTAGCAAATTTATTTATTGCTTTAACCTTTTAAATTAATGCAATCCGCGAATGAAAACTGTCGAATCTCCTTGACTCTCCACAAAATCTGCTTTAGTAGTAAAGACAGAAGCCAAAAATCATTGCCTAACCGAGGAAGCCAGACCAGAAACAAGGCAGCAGGATCATTGAATAAAACTATAATAAAATTGCGGTGATTATTTCGGATTATCACGCCTGTCGGACGACGACTTTGTGTCATTGGAACATTTACTGGGAATCTTCAACTACTCCTATACTACACTACTAAAAAACACTATATACATCTATTAAAATATTTTTATTAGTTATACTATGACTAAAACTTAATTTAATATCTTATTGAAAATTTAAATATAATGATATTTGAATTTATATTCAGTCTTTTTCTATGTAATAATTAAAAATATGACTACATAATTATTATAACTTGGGTCTTCTAGGGGAAAGTATTAGAGAAAATGTATCTGGAGGAACTGCTACGCATGCTGGATACGTAACAATCTGGTTGATTTCTTTACAGTAGATACCGATGCTAAATGATAAAAAATGGGGTATACGGTAAGGAAAGAAATTTTCAAGGATTTTCCCAATACTTTGAACTTAAATTTAATTCATCATTATTTATGAAAACAATGGTGCCATTAGTTACGCCGTAACCCGCGATAGCAACGTCTTCCGTGGCTACATGAGGCATTAATGATGATGATGAATTTCTCAAAACTTCATATATTGTTGCTACGGTAAATGGCACATTGTCAATATCAGAGAGCACAACATTTCTGTTCTTGTTATTTATAACAGAAACTATTTCGTCCTGTATTCTTTTTCCAGTACTTGGATTTCTAACATTATATATATGAGCTAACATAGCTAGGCTTCCAATTGCTGAATGTCCCCCAATAAAACCCTCCAACTTTTATATTATTGTTTCGCGAAACATCTTTATCTACAGCAAGGGTCTTTAACAGTGCATCAGTGAAATCGCGGTCTGGTTCATCAAAATCTATTCGCTGCTCCCTGTCATTAATAATTCTCAGCAGAAGCTCTATTCCAGGAATTATAGATTTGTTCATCCGATTAATGAAATAATTTATTTCACAAGAACCGACATCGTTTGGAAATAAGTAATTACATTCCGTGGTGAACAGTGTTTTCGTGCGAGATTTTTTCGTTTCTATTGTAGTTGTGAAAAGTCACATAAAGCCAATGCTTTACAAAAAATAAAAAATTCAAGAAATATCATATATGTATGTATTTAAATATGTATGTATTTTAGATTTACTGTATCAACAAGTATTTTCAATTCCTTTTTTTAGTGTTTACACTTACTGTGGATAACAACGTAAACGTTATTGAAGACTGGTATATAAAGGGTGGCGTATCGCGCAAGGAAAGTATCACAATAATTCTAGAAGGATTATTTAAGCTATATTTACTTACATCTGTATAAATGGTTAGAGCGAGAAGGAGTTGAATAAGAGATCTAAGTAAGTATAGAGTACCCAACATGAGTCTAGAAATAGATATGAGAGAATTCGTTCACAAGATTTTGCAACCCATTGATTGACATCATGCATACGAGTTCCAGTAAATGAAGAGACATGAAATATCGTACGTCACCTGCAACCGCTTCCTTGTAATTCGAGTTTACCGACTCATCATCACAAACAATGTCATCAAACAAATTATATTGCTCTCATCTTGTTTGCAACTCCTTGTTTAAACCAGCCTTTTATTCATTTCTTAACCCCTAATCCATCAAAGGTACCCAGCAAACAAAAATATATCTAAGAAATATGAAATTATTAAATAAATACAAAATATGAAGCTGCTCGATCTTTCCAACGCGAGTTACGGATGACGTAGCGGTACCCACCCCAGCATCAATAAAAACAATAACAACGAAATCGATCCAACCCAAGTCCAGCTTTTTCTAATGCTGGCAAAGTATAAACACAAGCCAATCGATCAAACCTAAGTCCAGCTTAATGGCAAAGTATAAACATAAATCACACTGGAGAACCAAGATATAAACAATGCAGAACTAAGGAAGAATCAAATTATACCACCAAGCTGAGGATAGAAAATGGATGCTAATCATAAACAAAAACAATACTTCCCTCAACATAGGATGTCACCTAATGATGAATTTCAAAATTAAAGCAAGACCGAACATGAACGTAGCAATTGGGGGAATAAATGCAACGTCAACGAAATATGAGCATAACTTCAAGGACAGCCGCTTTAAGTATTTAATGTAATCACTATAATGAGTATAAAAGCGAAGTAGTCATCCTTGTGTAGTCAGTTGAGTGTTGAGTGTAAATTAAAAAATTGTATTGTAGCAGCAAGGAATTTTTCAGAAACAAATCCTCCACAAGATTGGGAAGAGTGTAAGGTCGAACTAAAACAATTCTATAGGTCATCAAAAGATCAGATGAAAATAGCAAGGGAAATTTCAGGATTAAGAGTAGGAAGCATAGGTGAATTTAACAAAAGAATTATTGTAATAGTAGACACTATCACGGAGTATAGTGCTCTAAACGAAAATGGTAGGGTTATGCAAGTAATTTTTTCGGGAATGTTAGTTCAATGAATCAAACAAATATACAATTAGAACGGTAACTTCATTATCTAAAATGTTCAAAAAAACATACAATTTTATTGGATTAGATGATGTAAATCTAAATAATAATATTTCTAATAAATAAATATGTAATATTTCTAAAAATAAAGAAGAATCCAGAACATTTAACTCAAAATTATAATAACTTCAGAATATATAATTCTGAACGAAATTATCAAAGAATAAATAACCAACAACAAAATAATTCTCGACACAAAAATAATACTAATAATAATGCTATAAGCAAGACAGCAAATAAAAACAGAAATCAAGATATAAATAATAGCGAGGAATTTTTTACAAATTAGCCTCGGAAAGTCCAAATAAAATTTTATTGTCACTTACTCTCTTCAATAAAAAATGGATCGTATTAGTAGATACAGGCTCCACTATAAGTATAATGAAAAAATCAAGAAAAAGCAGGAGCAAATATAGCTCACCAATAATAATAGTGCCAAAGAAAACGGATAACTCTGGAAAACAGAAATATCGTTTAGTAGTTGATTACAGGAGGCTAACCCAAATTACGGTGGACGACAAGTATCCATTGCCAAATATTGAGAGCATACTAAACAAATTGGGCAACGCACAGTAGTTTAGTACCCTAGATCTAGCAAAAGGCTATCACCAAATATTAATGGCAGAAAAAGATATAGAAAAAACTGCCTTCGTCACACCGGCAGGCCTGTACGAATATGTCAGGATGCCTTTCGGTCTTAAAAATGCCCCCGCTACATTTCAGCGTTTAATTAATAATATTCTAAGAGAATACATAAACAAAATATGTGTCGTAAATTTGGATGATATCTTAATTTTTTCAACGTCACTACAGGAACTTATAAGTTCACTAGACAAAATTTTTGCAAAACTGCAAGAACACAATCTAAAAATTCAAGCAGATAAGTGCTGTTTTCTAAAAAAGGAAACATCATTCTTAGGTCATACATTAACAAAAGATGGTATAAAACCAAATCAAGACAAGGTAGAAGCGATATTAAATTTAAAAATACCTAAAACCGAAAAACAACTTAAAAGCTTTTTAGGAGCAACGGGATATTATAGAAAATTCATTAAGGACTATTCAAAGATAGCATACCCCATGATTAAATACTTGAAAAATGGTTATAAAATAAACCCAAACGATCCTCAATATATCGCAACTTTCGAAAACTTAAAACCACTTATATCTTCGCATCCAATTTTCAAATACCCAGAATATGATAAACAATTCACAATTACTACAGATGCAGACGATTATGCCATTCGAGCAGTACTCTCACAACAAGGACAACCAGTATGTTACATTTCCAGAACACTAAATAACCGTGAACAAAAATATGCAACAACAAACAAAGAATTTATTGCAATCATTTATGCAATAACATACTTCAGACCATATATTTATGGAACAAAATTTAAAATAATAACAGATCATTGTCCTATTAAATATTTAAACAATAAATACAAAGGAAAAGAATTTTCTCCTAGACATCAAAGATGGCTTCTGAAACTACAAGAGCATAATTATGAAATAGAATATGTAAATGGCAAATATAATGTAGTTGCAGACTTCTTGAGTAGAATCGAAAATTCTCCAAAGATAATAGAAGGAAATGACAACGAATCAAATTCGATATGGCAGACACAATTCATTCCGCAGATGAGGAACTATTGGAACATTTTTCCATAAAAGACGAAATTGTTAATAAATACAAAACACAAATAATAATTACATATAGTCCAAAACCAGAAGATATATAGTGGAAAAATAATACAAATTAATCCAATGGAAAAGGAAAATAAAATAAAATCAGTCTTTGAAAGACACATCCATGGAGGTAAAATAGGAATTTTTTCGGAAACCAGTGACTCTGATTGTCATAAAATTCAACTCCTACTCATATCAATGTTTTCTGGTAATAGTAAACTACAATTCATAAAATGTACAAATAGAGCAACAGACAAACTAGACGAAGAAGAGCTACATAAACAACTCGCACTATATCATAATAATGAGTCGATGCATTGTGGTATAAGTGAAACATACAATTCACTTAAAGATAAAATATTTTATCCAAATCTAAAAGATCACATTCAACTTGTAATAAGTAATTGCCAAAAATGTCAACAAATCTCAACATTATTGGAAAAACTAACAGGAATTGAAGATCCAAATCGCTCAACAGAAATGAGAATGCAAGTCGTAATAGGAAATTATAATGATCGATATCATTCAACTATAAAATGTTCTCCAATAGTAGCTAAAGAAAACATTTCCCCTGATATACTATACGAGAATCAAAACGGCAAAACAGAAATCAATTGAGAAACAAAACAGAAATAGAGAAGAATATACGAAAAATAGACAAATAGGGCCAATAAAAAATTATAAACGAGTACGACACAAAGACCAACCATATTTTCGAATAAACCCTTTGAAAAACGTTCATATAGCTAATATAAAGAGACCATTAAAATTAGCAAGGGTAGAGCAAGAAAATAATGAACAGGAAAATGATAGAGATAGCATAATAACACAATATGGAGATATATAACAAATATTTTTTTTTTTCATTCCGTATCAACTAATAGTCCAACATTAATACATTTCAATTACTCGATACATTTATTAAAAACATCGATAGAAAAGGATAGGTATAAAATTTTAAAAGGGCTAAATAAAATACAGAAAGAAGATAGGGAATTAACTAAGCTAGTATTACACAACGACCAAATGAATAAATTAAAGTTTATTGAAAGGAAAGTACAGCAGGAGCAGCTAAAAATAATATAATACATCCAGGGATGCTCACAAAAGAAAAAATAGATAGTTTTGAAATAGATTTTTATAAACTAAAATAGACGAAATAGAGGTTGTTGCATTCAAAAATGAATCAATAATATTTGCAATACAAATTCCAAAGAATTTCTTTAAAGAACATTTAAAATTAATAACGCCTTTGCCAAATAAAGATAAACTTCAAATAGATCAAGAAGACGAATTAATTGTAACAATAAATAAGAAATATTTTGAATTCAAATCAAACACTGTATTCAAAAAATTGTATCTTTTCTAATAATTGTAAATTTTCAAATAACAACAAAACAATAATTCAAGAAATAGATGATGATACTTTTATATTAAAAAATACGTATAATAAAAGTGATGGAAGAAAAATTATATTGCAAAATATTTATATTATAAAATTTGCAAATTGTAAAATCCAAATTAAAGAAGAACTTTTTTGTAACAATAAAACAGAATTTATTGATAAATTAATACATTCTGTTAAATCAAACATATAAAGCAAAAGTAAATTTTGGGAATATTGTATTAAATAATTTGGAAAATATTAAGGAAATTAAAGAATTAAAGTATCACAAAAATATTTCATATGGAATTAGTACTACATTATTGATAATATTGTTAATAGCAATAGTTTTAATTGTAAGACAATGAAATGTAAAAATTAAGATTCAAAATACAAGGATTCAGGAGAATCCTAAGTTAACGAACCCCGGAGGAGTTACGGATGACGTAGCGGCACCCACCCCAGCATCAATAAAAACAATAACAACGAAATCGATCCAACCCAAGTCCAGCTTATTCTAATGCTGGCAAAGTATAAACACAAGCCAATCGATCAAACCCAAGTCCAGCTTACTGGCAAAGTATAAACATAAATCACACTGGAGAACCAAGATATAAACAATGCAGAACTAAGTAAGAAATTACACCACCAAGCTGAGGATAGAGAACGGATGCTAATCATAAATAAAAACAATACTTCCCTCAACATAGGATGTCACCTAATGATGAAATTCAAAATTGGAGCAAGACCAAACATGAACGTACCAATTGGGGGAATAAATGCAACGTCAACGAAAGATGAGCATAACTTCAAGGACAGCCGCCAGACCAACGGATGTAAACACTATAATGAGTATAAAAGCGAAGTAGCCATCCTTGTGTAGTCAGTTGAAGCTTGTAGTCAGTTGAGTGTTAATAAAGTCAGTTCGAAGCTCGTAGACAGTAAAATTGATATCAAAGTTTGTCAGTGAATCTAAGTCTTTTGAATATATTTTAAATAAAGTGGTGAAAATCAAAAGTCGTCTATTCACTTAATCCCTGATTAAAGCACAACTCCGGCTTGAAGATAACAAGCCGAAATCAATACAAGTGAAATTTGGGAAGTGTATAGTGTATCACGTCACTAAAACCCAAATACATAATTGGCGCATTACACTACAAAAAACCCAATTTCATAATTCGCGTGGCTCTATTCTAATTCACAACCTCGTCAATTCTCTTTCAGCTTGGCAACCACAACTACTAATTCCTACACACACAGATTTCATTCAATCGACGATTTTGTAGATATCTTGTGGTGTATTAGTGTACAAAAATGTCTCTTTCACAATTTTATGTGATTCAAATGACAGCTAATTTTGTTTTTTGTGCAAAAGTTGGAATTGTGGCAACAATTGTTTTTTCTAAAATTCTGCATCACTTTTGTTTATTTTGCGCACAACATATACTGTCCTGAATTGCGCTCTTTTGGGTTTAGTTACATCGTCTCATCGGAATTTGTATCCCATGACGATCAGAATTCTTGTTCAAATGTAGAGATAAACTTTTCACTTTTTAATAAATAATACTGTTCGTTATTTTTCAAACTTCATTATTAGACATGATTTATTTTAAAAATAATAATCAGACACCTTCCATGATTTTTCTTGATCCTTATCTCCTTTGTGTCCATTCGTTCAATTGTTCATTCTTTTAGAAAAACATCCAATTTATCAAAATCACAATAATAGTTCTTTTTTAATTTTATTTATATTAAAAAAAAGTGTGACAAAGAACCATATTTGACAAAATCGTATTGAATAAAAATCGCACAGAATAGAGATTTTTTGATGTACAAACTTAAATTTTAGATGTTTAACGTCTAAAAACTGTATATGTGCTAAAAGTTTTATAACATTAGAGCGTAGCTTACAATGGAATAAATAATTTTGTAAACCATTTTAATTTAAGATGAACATGTTAACTATGATCTTTTGAGAAATCAGCAAATTACTAATGTACTGAAGTGAATTTTAAATATTAAAAATCTTTTAGATCAGATATATCTTAGCATCCTCTGTTTGACATTTGGTACTATGTATAATAGTGAAAAATTCACAAATCAATATTAATTAATATACGTTCAATTTGAAATTTAAGAGTTAGTAACCATATGCAAAAGCATAGTTAATGAAAACTACAAAAGCTGGAAATCCTGAGTAAACATCAATTGTGAAACACCTTAATGATGATTATATTTGTCTTAAGAGTAAACATCAAGAATTTTCATTCCATTAATCAAATTCATTACAAATTAATTTCTAAAATTATTATTAATTTTAAAAATAAAATAACAAAAAAAACTAATACTTGCTATTTCAAAATAGAAAAGAAAATTAGCAAATTTATTTATTACTTTAACCTTTTATGTTCATATAATCCACGAATGAAAACTGTCGAATCTCCTTGACTCTCCACAAAATCTGCTTTAGTAGTAAAGACAAAAGCCAAAAATCATTGCATCATCGAGGAAGCCAGACCAGAAACATGGCAGCAGGATCATTGAATAAAACTATAATAAAATTGCTGTGAAAATTTCGGAAGACCACGCCTGTCGAACGACGACTTTGTGTCATTGGAACATTTACTGGGAGTCTTCAGCTACTCCTATACTACACTACTAAAAAACACTATATACATCTATTAATATATTTTTTGTAGTGATATTTTTTTATTGAGATCTTTGCAGAAGATATCATATTTCTGCATTATGTAAGCTAAAAACACAAAACCAAATCCTTTGACTAAATTCTGACCTATGCAGGTCCTTTTACCGATGCTAAATGGTAAAAAAAAAAAATGGGGTATACGGTAAGGAAGGATATTTTCAAGGATTTTCCCAATACTTTGAACTTAAATTTAATTTATAATTATTTATGAAAACAATGGTGCCATTAGTTACGCCGTAACCCGCGATAGCAACGTCTTCCGTGGCTACATGAGGCACTAATGATGATGATGAATATCTCAATACTTCATATATTGTTGCTACGGTAAATGGCATATTGTCAATATCGGAGAGCACAACATTTCTGTTCTTGTTATTTATAACAGCATCTATTTCGTCCTGCATTCTTTTTCCAGTACTTGGATTTCGAACAATATATGCAAGAGCTAACATAACTAGGTTACCAATTGCTGAATGTAATCCAAGAAAATCCTTCAAGGCTCTTAAACAGTGCGTTAGTTAGTTAACAGAAGCTCTATTCCAGGAATAATAGATTTGTTCAACCGATTAATGAAATAATTTATTTCACAAAAACCGACATCGGACATCATTTGGAAATAAGTTATTGCATTTCGTGGTAAACAGTGTTTTCGTGCATATATGTATGTTTGAATGTATATATAAACCAAATTTATAAACGGGCATTAATCTTCTGAAGCAGAAATAATTAGATTTACTGGGTCAACAAGTATTTTCAATTCCTTTTTTAAGTGTTTACATTTACTGTGGATAACAATGTAAACGTGTTTGATGACTAGTATAGAAAGGGTGGCGTATTGCGCAAAGGAAGTATCACAATAATGCTAGAAAGATTATTTAAGCTATATTTACTTAAAGCTATATAAATGGTTGGAGCGAGAAGGAGTTAAATAAGAGATCTAAGTAAGTATAGAGTACCAAACATGAATCTAGAAATAGATATTAAAGAATTCGTTCACCAGATTATGCAACCCATTGATTGACATCATGCATACGAGTTCCAGTAAATGAAGTGACGTGAAACATCGTACGTCACCTGCAACCGCTTCCTTGTAATTCGAGTTTACCGACTCATCATCACAAACAATGTCGTCAAACAAATTATATTTCCCTAATCTTGTTTGCAACTCCTTGCTTAAACCAGCCATACTCAATTTGTTCTCCTTTTATGCATTTCTTAACTCCTAGTCCATCAAAGGTAATATTGTGCTGACACCCATCAAATAAAAATATAACTAAGAAATATGAAATTATTTAAATCAATACAAAATATGAAGCTGCTCGATCTTTCCAACGTGTAGCTCTATTCTACTTCACAACCTACGTTCGCTCTTTAATTTCGTCTTTAAAGCTCGTCAATTCTCTTTCAGCTTGGCAACCACAACTACTAATTCCTACACACACAGATTTCATTCAATCGACGATTTTGTAGATATCTTGTGGTGTATTAGTGTACAATAATGTCTCTTTCACAATTTTATGTGATTCAAATGACAACTAATTTTGTTTTTTGTGCAAAAGTTGGAATTGTGGCGACAATTGTTTTTTCTAAAATTCTGCATCACTTTTGTTTATTTTACGCACAACATATACTGTCCTGAATTGCGCTCTTTTGGGTTTAGTTACATCGTCTCATCGGAATTTGTATCCCAAGACGATCAGAATTCTGGTTCAAATGTAGAGATAAACTTTTCACTTTTTAATAAATAATACTGTTCGTTATTTTTCAAACTTCATTATTAGACATGATTTATTTTAAAAATAATAATCAGACACCTTCCATGATTTTTCTTGATCCTTATCTCCTTTGTGTCCATTCGTTCAATTGTTCATTCTTTTAGAAAAACATCCAATTTATCAAAATCACAATAATAGTTCTTTTTTAATTTTATTTATATTAAAAAAAAGTGTGACAAAGAACCATATTTGACAAAACCGTATTGAATAAAAATCGCATAGAATAGAGATTTTTTGATGTACAAACTTAAATTTTAGATGTTTAACGTCTAAAATCTGTATATGTGCTAAAAGTTTTATAACATTAGAGCGTCGCTTACAATGGAATAAAAAATTTTATAAACAATTTTAATTCAAGATGAACATGTTAACTATGATCTTTTGAGAATTTTGCAAATCACTAATATACTGAGGTGAATTTTAAATATTAAAAATCTTCTAGATCAGATAGATCTTAGCATCCTCTGTTTGACATTTGGTACTATATATAATAGTCAAAAATTCTAAAATTAGTATTAATTAATATACGTTCAATTTGAAATTTAAGAGTTAGTAACCATATGCAAAAGTGTAGTTAATGAAAACTACAAAAGCTGGAAATCCTGAGTAAACATTAATTATGAAACACCTTAATGAGTAAACATCAAGAATTTTAATTCCATTAATCAAATTCATTACAAATTCATTTCTAAAATTTTTATTAAATTTAAAATAATTTATAATTTAAAAAATAAATTAACAAAAAAAAAAAACTAAACAACAGACCAGAAACAAGGCAGCAGATCATTGAATAAAACTATAATAAAATTGCGGTGAATATTTCGGAAGATCACGCCTGTCGGACGACGACTTTGTGTCATTGGAACATTTACTGGGAATCTTCAACTACTCCTATACTACACTACTAAAAAAAACTATATACATCTATTAAAATATTTTTATTTAGTTATATTATGGCTAAAACTTAATTTAATATCTAATTGAAAATTTAAATATAGTGATATTTGAATTTATATTCAGTCTTTTTCTATGTAATTATTAAAAATATGACTGCATAATTGTTATAACATGTGTATTCTAGGGGAAAGTATTATAGAAAATGTATCTGGAGGAACTGCTACACATGCTGGTTACGTAACAATCTGATTGAGATCTTTACAGAAGATATCATATTTCTGCATTATGTTAGCTAAAAACACAAAACCAAATCCTTTGACTAAATTCTGACCTATGCAGGTCCTTTTACCGATGCTAAATGGTAAAAAATGGAGTACATTTTTTTTTTAATATATGCGTTTCTCATGAAACCCTTCAGAATTTCGGACATTGTTTACGTTTTCTAAGAAACGGTAAGGATTACATTTTTCAGGATTTTCCAAATAATTTGAACTTAAATTTAATTCATCATTATTATGAAAACAATGGTGCCCTTAGTTACTCCGTAACCCGCGATAGCAACGTCTTCCATGAGGCACTAATGGTGATGATGAATATCTCAATAATTCATATATTATTCATATATATTAGATGTTTAACGTCTAAAATCTGTATATGTGCTAAAAGTTTTATAACATTAGAGCGTCGCTTACAATGGAATAAAAAATTTTATAAACAATTTTAATTCAAGATAAACATGTTAACTATGATCTTTTGAGAATTTTGCAAATCACTAATATACTGAGGTGAATTTTAAATATTAAAAATCTTCTAGATCAGATAGATCTTAGCATCCTCTGTTTGCCATTTGGTACTATATATAATAGTCAAAAATCAGTATTAATTAATATAAGTTCAATTTGAAATTTAAGAGTTAGTAAGCATATACAAAAGTGTAGTTAATGAAAACTACAAAAGCTGGAAATCATGAGTAAACATCAATTATGAAACACCTTAATGAGTAAACATCAAGAATTTTAATTCCATTAATCAAATTCATTACAAATTCATTTCTAAAATTATTATTAAATTTAAAATATTTTATAATTTAAAAAATACAACAACAAAAAAACTAATAATAAAAACACAAATGTTTATACTTACTCTTTCAAAATAGAAAATTTGCAATTTATTAATTGCTTTAACCTTTTAAATTAATGTAATGACTGCATAATTGTTATAACTTGGGTCTTCTAGGGGAAAGTATTACAGAAAATGTATCTGGAGGAACTGCTACGCATGCTGGATACGTAACAATCTGGTTGAGATCTTTACAGTAGATATCATATTTCTGCATTATGTTAACTAACAACACAAAACCAAATCCTTTGACTAAGTTCTGACCTATGCAGTTCCTTTTACTAATGCTAAATGGTAAGAAATTAGGTATATTTTTCTTTAATATATGCGTTTTTCGTGAGACCCTTTAGAATTTTGAACATTTACGTTTCTAAGAAACTGTACAGATTATATTTTTCAGGATTTTCCCAATACTTTGAACTTAAATTTAATTCATAATTATTTATGAAAACAATGGTGCCAGTAGTTACGCCGTAACCCTCGATAGCTACGACTTCCGTGGCTATATGAGGCACTATTAGTGATGATGAATATCTCAAAACATCATATATTGTTGCTACGGTAAATGGCATATTGTCAATATAAAAGAGCACAACATTTCTGTTCTTGTTATTTATAACAGAATCTATTTCGTCCTGTATTCTTTTTCCAGTACTTGGATTTCTAACAATATATATATGAGCTAACATAGCTAGGCTTCCAATTGCTGAATGTCCCTCAATAAAACCCTCCAACATTTATATTATTGTTTCGCGTGAAACATCTACAGCAAGGGTCTTTAACAGTGCGTCAGTGCGGTCTGGTTCATCAAAATCTATTCGCTGCTCCCTGTCATTAATAATTCTCAGCAGAAGCTCTATTCCAGGAATAATGTGTATGTTTGAATATATATATGAACCAAATTTATAAACGGCCATTAATCTTCTGAAGCAGAACTAATTAGATTTACTGGGTCAACAAGTATTTTCAATTCCTTTTTTAAGTGTTTACACTTACTGTGGATAACAACGTAAACGTTTTTGATGACTAGTATAGAAAGGGTGGCGTATCGCGCGAAAGAAGTATCACAATAATTCTAGAAGGATTATTTAAGCTATTTTTACTTATAGCTGTATAAATGGTGGGAGCGAGAAGGAGTTGAATATGAGATCTAAGTAAGTATAGAGTACCAAACATGAATCTAGAAATAGATATGAGAGAATTCGTTCACAAGATTTTGCAACCCATTGATTGACATCATGCATACGAGTTCCAGTAAATGAAGTGACGTGAAACATCGTACGTCACCTGCAACCGCCTCCTTGTAATTCGAGTTTACCGACTCATCATCACAAACAATGTCACCAAACAAATTAAATTGCTCTAATCTTGTTTGCAACTCCTTGTTTAAACCAGCCATACTGAAATTGTTTTCCTTTTATGCATTTCTTAACTCCTAGTCTATCAAAGGTAATATTGTGCTGACACCCATCAAATAAAAATATAACTAAGAAATATGTAATTATTTAAATCAATACAAAATATGAAGCTGCTCGATCTTTCCAACGTGTGGCTCTATTCTACTTCACAACCTACGTTCGCTCTCTAATTTCGTCTTTAAAGCTCGTCAATTCTCTTTCAGCTTGGCAACCACAACTACTAGTTCCTACACACACAGATTTCATTCAATCGACGATTTTGTAGATATCTTGTGGTGTATTAGTGTACAAAAATGTCTCTTTCACAATTTTATGTGATTCAAATGACAGCTAATTTTGTTTATTGTGCAAAAGTTGGAATTGTGGCGACAATTGTTTTTTCTAAAATTCTGCATCACTTTTGTTTATTTTACGCACAACATATACTGTCCTGAATTGCGCTCTGTTGGGTTTAGTTACATCGTCTCATCGGAATTTATATCCCATGACGATCAGAATTCTGGTTCACTTTTTAATAAATAACAATGTTCGTTATTTTTCAAACATTATTAGACATGATTTATTTTAAAAATAATAATCAGACACCTCCCATGATTTTTCTTGTCAGATCCTTATCTCCTTTGTGTCCATTCGATCAATTGTTCATTCTTTTAGAAAAACATCCAATTTATCAAAATCACAATAATAGTACTAAATTGAATTATTTTATATTAATAAAAAGTGTGACAACGAACCATATATGACAAAATCGTATTGAATAAAAACCGCATAGAATAGAGATTTTTTTATGTACAATTTTAAATTTTTGATGTTTAATATCTAAAATCTGCTAAAAGTTTTATAACATTAGAGCGTAGCTTACAATGGAATAAATAATTTTGTAATAATATTTTCATTCCATTAATCAAATTCATTACAAATTAATTTCTAAAATTATTATTAAATTTAAAAATAAAATAACAAAAAAAACTAATACTTGCTATTTCAAAATAGAAAAGAAAATTAGCAAATTTATTTATTACTTTAACCTTTTATGTTCATATAATCCACGAATGAAAACTGTCGAATCTCCTTGACTCTCCACAAAATCTGCTTTAGTAGTAAAGACAAAAGCCAAAAATCATTGCATCATCGAGGAAGCCAGACCAGAAACATGGCAGCAGGATCATTGAATAAAACTATAATAAAATTGCTGTGAAAATTTCGGAAGACCACGCCTGTCGAACGACGACTTTGTGTCATTGGAACATTTACTGGGAGTCTTCAGCTACTCCTATACTACACTACTAAAAAACACTATATACATCTATTAATATATTTTTTGTAGTGATATTTTTTTATTGAGATCTTTACAGAAGATATCATATTTCTGCATTATGTAAGCTAAAAACACAAAACCAAATCCTTTGACTAAATTCTGACCTATGCAGGTCCTTTTACCGATGCTAAATGGTAAAAAAAAAAAATGGGGTATACGGTAAGGAAGGATATTTTCAAGGATTTTCCCAATACTTTGAACTTAAATTTAATTTATAATTATTTATGAAAACAATGGTGCCATTAGTTACGCCGTAACCCGCGATAGCAACGTCTTCCGTGGCTACATGAGGCACTAATGATGATGATGAATATCTCAATACTTCATATATTGTTGCTACGGTAAATGGCATATTGTCAATATCGGAGAGCACAACATTTCTGTTCTTGTTATTTATAACAGCATCTATTTCGTCCTGCATTCTTTTTCCAGTACTTGGATTTCGAACAATATATGCAAGAGCTAACATAACTAGGTTACCAATTGCTGAATGTAATCCAAGAAAATCCTTCAAGGCTCTTAAACAGTGCGTTAGTTAGTTAACAGAAGCTCTATTCCAGGAATAATAGATTTGTTCAACCGATTAATGAAATAATTTATTTCACAAAAACCGACATCGGACATCATTTGGAAATAAGTTATTGCATTTCGTGGTAAACAGTGTTTTCGTGCATATATGTATGTTTGAATGTATATATAAACCAAATTTATAAACGGGCATTAATCTTCTGAAGCAGAAATAATTAGATTTACTGGGTCAACAAGTATTTTCAATTCCTTTTTTAAGTGTTTACATTTACTGTGGATAACAATGTAAACGTGTTTGATGACTAGTATAGAAAGGGTGGCGTATTGCGCAAAGGAAGTATCACAATAATGCTAGAAAGATTATTTAAGCTATATTTACTTAAAGCTATATAAATGGTTGGAGCGAGAAGGAGTTAAATAAGAGATCTAAGTAAGTATAGAGTACCAAACATGAATCTAGAAATAGATATTAAAGAATTCGTTCACCAGATTATGCAACCCATTGATTGACATCATGCATACGAGTTCCAGTAAATGAAGTGACGTGAAACATCGTACGTCACCTGCAACCGCTTCCTTGTAATTCGAGTTTACCGACTCATCATCACAAACAATGTCGTCAAACAAATTATATTTCCCTAATCTTGTTTGCAACTCCTTGCTTAAACCAGCCATACTCAATTTGTTCTCCTTTTATGCATTTCTTAACTCCTAGTCCATCAAAGGTAATATTGTGCTGACACCCATCAAATAAAAATATAACTAAGAAATATGAAATTATTTAAATCAATACAAAATATGAAGCTGCTCGATCTTTCCAACGTGTAGCTCTATTCTACTTCACAACCTACGTTCGCTCTTTAATTTCGTCTTTAAAGCTCGTCAATTCTCTTTCAGCTTGGCAACCACAACTACTAATTCCTACACACACAGATTTCATTCAATCGACGATTTTGTAGATATCTTGTGGTGTATTAGTGTACAATAATGTCTCTTTCACAATTTTATGTGATTCAAATGACAACTAATTTTGTTTTTTGTGCAAAAGTTGGAATTGTGGCGACAATTGTTTTTTCTAAAATTCTGCATCAATTTGTTTATTTTACGCACAACATATACTGTCCTGAATTGCGCTCTGTTGGGTTTAGTTACATCGTCTCATCGGAACTTGTATCCCAAGACGATCAGAATTCTGGTTGAAATGTAGAGATAAACTTTTCACTTTTTAATAAATAATACTGTTCGTTATTTTTCAAACTTCATTATTAGACATGATTTATTTTAAAAATAATAATCAGACACCTTCCATGATTTTTCTTGATCCTTATCTCCTTTGTGTCCATTCGTTCAATTGTTCATTCTTTTAGAAAAACATCCAATTTATCAAAATCACAATAATAGTTCTTTTTTAATTTTATTTATATTAAAAAAAAGTGTGACAAAGAACCATATTTGACAAAAACGTATTGAATTAAAATCGCATAGAATAGAGATTTTTTGATGTACAAACTTAAATTTTAGATGTTTAACGTCTAAAATCTGTATATGTGCTAAAAGTTTTATAACATTAGAGCGTCGCTTACAATGGAATAAAAAATTTTATAAACAATTTTAATTCAAGATGAACATGTTAACTATGATCTTTTGAGAATTTTGCAAATCACTAATATACTGAGGTGAATTTTAAATATTAAAAATCTTCTAGATCAGATAGATCTTAGCATCCTCTGTTTGACATTTGGTACTATATATAATAGTCAAAAATTCTAAAATCAGTATTAATTAATATACGTTCAATTTGAAATTTAAGAGTTAGTAACCATATGCAAAAGTGTAGTTAATGAAAACTACAAAAGCTGGAAATCCTGAGTAAACATTAATTATGAAACACCTTAATGAGTAAACATCAAGAATTTTAATTCCATTAATCAAATTCATTACAAATTCATTTCTAAAATGTTTATTAAATTTAAAATAATTTATAATTTAAAAAATAAATTAACAAAAAAAAACTAAACAACATACCAGAAACAAGGCAGCAGGATCATTGAATAAAAGCATAATAAAATTTCTGTGAAAATTTCGGAAGACCACGCCTGTCGAACGACGACTTTGTGTCATTGGAACATTTACTGGGAATCTTCAACTACTCCTATACTACACTACTAAAAAAAACTATATACATCTATTAAAATATTTTTATTTAGTTATATTATGGCTAAAACTTAATTGAATATCTAATTGAAAATTTAAATATAGTGATATTTGAATTTATATTCAGTCTTTTTCTATGTAATTATTAAAAATATGACTGCATAATTGTTATAACATGTGTATTCTAGGGGAAAGTATTATAGAAAATGTATCTGGAGGAACTGCTACGCATGCTGGTTACGTAACAATCTGATTGAGATCTTTACAGAAGATATCATATTTCTGCATTATGTTAGCTAAAAACACAAAACCAAATCCTTTGACTAAATTCTGACCTATGCAGGTCCTTTTACCGATGCTAAATGGTAAAAAATGGAGTAAATTTTTTTTTTAATATATGCGTTTCTCATGAAACCCTTCAGAATTTCGGACATTGTTTACGTTTTCTAAGAAACGGTAAGGATTACATTTTTCAGGATTTTCCAAATAATTTGAACTTAAATTTAATTCATCATTATTATGAAAACAATGGTGCCCTTAGTTACTCCGTAACCCGCGATAGCAACGTCTTCCATGAGGCACTAATGGTGATGATGAATATCTCAATAATTCATATATTATTCATATATATTAGATGTTTAACGTCTAAAATCTGTATATGTGCTAAAAGTTTTATAACATTAGAGCGTCGCTTACAATGAAATAAAAAATTTTATAAACAATTTTAATTCAAGATGAACATGTTAACTATGATCTTTTGAGAATTTTGCAAATCACTAATATACTGAGGTGAATTTTAAATATTAAAAATCTTCTAGATCAGATAGATCTTAGCATCCTCTGTTTGCCATTTGGTACTATATATAATAGTCAAAAATCAGTATTAATTAATATAAGTTCAATTTGAAATTTAAGAGTTAGTAAGCATATACAAAAGTGTAGTTAATGAAAACTACAAAAGCTGGAAATCATGAGTAAACATCAATTATGAAACACCTTAATGAGTAAACATCAAGAATTTTAATTCCATTAATCAAATTCATTACAAATTCATTTCTAAAATTATTATTAAATTTAAAATAATTTATAATTTAAAAAATACAACAACAAAAAAAACTAATAATAAAAACACAAATGTTTATACTTACTCTTTCAAAATATAAAAGAAAATTTGCAATTTATTAATTGCTTTAACCTTTTAAATTAATGTAATGACTGCATAATTGTTATAACTTGGTTCTTCTAGGGGAAAGTATTACAGAAAATGTATCTGGAGGAACTGCTACGCATGCTGGATACGTAACAATCTGGTTGAGATCTTTACAGTAGATATCATATTTCTGCATTATGTTAACTAACAACACAAAACCAAATCCTTTGACTAAGTTCTGACCTATGCAGTTCCTTTTACTAATGCTAAATGGTAAGAAATTAGGTATATTTTTTTTTAATATATGCGTTTTTCAACAATGGTGCCATTAGTTACGCCGTAACCCGCGATAGCTACGACTTCCGTGGCTATATGAGGCACTATTAGTGATGATGAATATCTCAAAACATCATATATTGTTGCTACGGTAAATGGCATATTGTCAATATAAAAGAGCACAACATTTCTGTTTTTGTTATTTATAACAGAATCTATTTCGTCCTGTATTCTTTTTCCAGTACTTGGATTTCTAACAATATATATATGAGCTAACATAGCTAGGCTTCCCATTGCTGAATGTCCCCCAATAAAACCCTCCAACATTTATATTATTGTTTCGCGTGAAACATCTACAGCAAGGGTCTTTAACAGTGCGTCAGTGCGGTCTCAGCAGAAGCTCTATTCCAGGAATAATGTGTATGTTTGAATGTATATATAAACCAAATTTATAAACGGGCATTAATCTTCTGAAGCAGAACTAATTAGATTTACTGGGTCAACAAGTATTTTCAATTCCTTTTTTAAGTGTTTACACTTACTGTGGATAACAACGTAAACGTTTTTGATGACTAGTATAGAAAGGGTGGCGTATCGCGAAAGAAGTATCACAATAATTCTAGAAGGATTATTTAAGCTATTTTTACTTATAGCTGTATAAATGGTGGGAGCGAGAAGGAGTTGAATATGAGATCTAAGTAAGTATAGAGTACCAAACATGAATCTAGAAATAGATATGAGAGAATTCGTTCACAAGATTTTGCAACCCATTGATTGACATCATGCATACGAGTTCCAGTAAATGAAGTGACGTGAAACATCGTACGTCACCTGCAACCGCTTCCTTGTAATTCGAGTTTACCGACTCATCATCACAAACAATGTCACCAAACAAATTAAATTGCTCTAATCTTGTTTGCAACTCCTTGTTTAAACCAGCCATACTCAAATTGTTTTCCTTTTATGCATTTCTTAACTCCTAGTCTATCAAAGGTAATATTGTGCTGACACCCATCAAATAAAAATATAACTAAGAAATATGTAATTATTTAAATCAATACAAAATATGAAGCTGCTCGATCTTTCCAACGTGTGGCTCTATTCTACTTCACAACCTACGTTCGCTCTCTAATTTCGTCTTTAAAGCTCGTCAATTCTCTTTCAGCTTGGCAACCACAACTACTAATTCCTACACACACAGATTTTATTCAATCGACGATTTTGTAGATATCTTGTGGTGTATTAGTGTACAAAAATGTCTCTTTCACAATTTTATGTGATTCAAATGACAGCTAATTTTGTTTTTTGTGCAAAAGTTGGAATTGTGGCGACAATTGTTTTTCTCAAATTCAGCATCACTTTTGTTTATTTTACGCACAACATATACTGTCCCGAATTGCGCTCTGTTGGGTTTAGTTACATCGTCTCATCGGAATTTATATCCCATGACGATCAGAATTCTGGTTCAAAAGTAGAGATAAACTTTTCACTTTTTAATAAATAACAATGTTCGTTATTTTTCAAACATTATTAGACATGATTTATTTTAAAAATAATAATCAGACACCTTCCATGATTTTTCTTGTCAGATCCTTATCTCCTTTGTGTCCATTCGATCAATTGTTCATTCTTTTAGAAAAACATCCAATTTATCAAAATCACAATAATAGTACTAAATTGAATTATTTTATATTAATAAAAAGTGTGACAACGAACCATATATGACAAAATCGTATTGAATAAAAACCGCATAGAATAGAGATTTTTTTATGTACAATTTTAAATTTTTGATGTTTAATATCTAAAATCTGCTAAAAGTTTTATAACATTAGAGCGTAGCTTACAATGGAATAAATAATTTTGTAAACCATTTTAATTTAAGATGAACATGTTAACTATGATCTTTTGAGAAATCAGCAAATTACTAATGTACTGAAGTGAATTTTAAATATTAAAAATCTTTTAGATCAGATATATCTTAGCATCCTCTGTTTGACATTTGGTACTATGTATAATAGTGAAAAATTCACAAATCAATATTAATTAATATACGTTCAATTTGAAATTTAAGAGTTAGTAACCATATGCAAAAGCATAGTTAATGAAAACTACAAAAGCTGGAAATCCTGAGTAAACATCAATTGTGAAACACCTTAATGATGATTATATTTGTCTTAAGAGTAAACATCAAGAATTTTCATTCCATTAATCAAATTCATTACAAATTAATTTCTAAAATTATTATTAATTTTAAAAATAAAATAACAAAAAAAACTAATACTTGCTATTTCAAAATAGAAAAGAAAATTAGCAAATTTATTTATTACTTTAACCTTTTATGTTCATATAATCCACGAATGAAAACTGTCGAATCTCCTTGACTCTCCACAAAATCTGCTTTAGTAGTAAAGACAAAAGCCAAAAATCATTGCATCATCGAGGAAGCCAGACCAGAAACATGGCAGCAGGATCATTGAATAAAACTATAATAAAATTGCTGTGAAAATTTCGGAAGACCACGCCTGTCGAACGACGACTTTGTGTCATTGGAACATTTACTGGGAGTCTTCAGCTACTCCTATACTACACTACTAAAAAACACTATATACATCTATTAATATATTTTTTGTAGTGATATTTTTTTATTGAGATCTTTACAGAAGATATCATATTTCTGCATTATGTAAGCTAAAAACACAAAACCAAATCCTTTGACTAAATTCTGACCTATGCAGGTCCTTTTACCGATGCTAAATGGTAAAAAAAAAATGGGGTATACGGTAAGGAAGGAAATTTTCAAGGATTTTCCCAATACTTTGAACTTAAATTTAATTTATAATTATTTATGAAAACAATGGTGCCATTAGTTACGCCGTAACCCGCGATAGCAACGTCTTCCGTGGCTACATGAGGCACTAATGATGATGATAAATATCTCAATACTTCATATATTGTTGCTACGGTAAATGGCATATTGTCAATATCGGAGAGCACAACATTTCTGTTCTTGTTATTTATAACAGCATCTATTTCGTCCTGCATTCTTTTTCCAGTACTTGGATTTCGAACAATATATGCAAGAGCTAACATAACTAGGTTACCAATTGCTGAATGTAATCCAAGAAAATCCTTCAAGGCTCTTAAACAGTGCGTTAGTTAGTTAACAGAAGCTCTATTCCAGGAATAATAGATTTGTTCAACAGATTAATGAAATAATTTATTTCACAAAAACCGACATCGGACATCATTTGGAAATAAGTTATTGCATTTCGTGGTAAACAGTGTTTTCGTGCATATATGTATGTTTGAATGTATATATAAACCAAATTTATAAACGGGCATTAATCTTCTGAAGCAGAAATAATTAGATTTACTGGGTCAACAAGTATTTTCAATTCCTTTTTTAAGTGTTTACACTTACTGTGGATAACAATGTAAACGTTTTTGATGACTAGTATAGAAAGGGTGGCGTATTGCGCAAAGGAAGTATCACAATAATGCTAGAAGGATTATTTAAGCTATATTTACTTAAAGCTATATAAATGGTTGGAGCGAGAAGGAGTTAAATAAGAGATCTAAGTAAGTATAGAGTACCAAACATGAATCTAGAAATAGATATTAAAGAATTCGTTCACCAGATTATGCAACCCATTGATTGACATCATGCATACGAGTTCCAGTAAATGAAGTGACGTGAAACATCGTACGTCACCTGCAACCGCTTCCTTGTAATTCGAGTTTACCGACTCATCATCACAAACAATGTCGTCAAACAAATTATATTTCCCTAATCTTGTTTGCAACTCCTTGCTTAAACCAGCCATACTCAAATTGTTCTCCTTTTATGCATTTCTTAACTCCTAGTCCATCAAAGGTAATATTGTGCTGACACCCATCAAATAAAAATATAACTAAGAAATATGAAATTATTTAAATCAATACATCATCACAAACAATGTCGTCAAACAAATTATATTTCCCTAATCTTGTTTGCAACTCCTTGCTTAAACCAGCCATACTCAAATTGTTCTCCTTTTATGCATTTCTTAACTCCTAGTCCATCAAAGGTAATATTGTGCTGACACCCATCAAATAAAAATATAACTAAGAAATATGAAATTATTTAAATCAATACAAAATATGAAGCTGCTCGATCTTTCCAACGTGTAGCTCTATTCTACTTCACAACCTACGTTCGCTCTTTAATTTCGTCTTTAAAGCTCGTCAATTCTCTTTCAGCTTGGCAACCACAACTACTAATTCCTACACACACAGATTTCATTCAATCGACGATTTTGTAGATATCTTGTGGTGTATTAGTGTACAATAATGTCTCTTTCACAATTTTATGTGATTCAAATGACAGCTAATTTTGTTTTTTGTGCAAAAGTTGGAATTGTGGCGACAATTGTTTTTTCTAAAATTCTGCATCAATTTGTTTATTTTACGCACAACATAAACTGTCCTGAATTGCGCTCTGTTGGGTTTAGTTACATCGTCTCATCGGAACTTGTATCCCAAGACGATCAGAATTCTGGTTGAAATGTAGAGATAAACTTTTCACTTTTTAATAAATAATACTGTTCGTTATTTTGCAAACTTCATTATTAGACATGATTTATTTTAAAAATAATAATCAGACACCTTCCATGATTTTTCTTGATCCTTATCTCCTTTGTGTCCATTCGTTCAATTGTTCATTCTTTTAGAAAAACATCCAATTTATCAAAATCACAATAATAGTTCTTTTTTAATTTTATTTATATTAAAAAAAAGTGTGACAAAGAACCATATTTGACAAAAACGTATTGAATTAAAATCGCATAGAATAGAGATTTTTTGATGTACAAACTTAAATTTTAGATGTTTAACGTCTAAAATCTGTATATGTGCTAAAAGTTTTATAACATTAGAGCGTCGCTTACAATGGAATAAAAAATTTTATAAACAATTTTAATTCAAGATGAACATGTTAACTATGATCTTTTGAGAATTTTGCAAATCACTAATATACTGAGGTGAATTTTAAATATTAAAAATCTTCTAGATCAGATAGATCTTAGCATCCTCTGTTTGACATTTGGTACTATATATAATAGTCAAAAATTCTAAAATCAGTATTAATTAATATACGTTCAATTTGAAATTTAAGAGTTAGTAACCATATGCAAAAGTGTAGTTAATGAAAACTACAAAAGCTGGAAATCCTGAGTAAACATTAATTATGAAACACCTTAATGAGTAAACATCAAGAATTTTAATTCCATTAATCAAATTCATTACAAATTCATTTCTAAAATGTTTATTAAATTTAAAATAATTTATAATTTAAAAAATAAATTAACAAAAAAAAACTAAACAACATACCAGAAACAAGGCAGCAGGATCATTGAATAAAAGCATAATAAAATTTCTGTGAAAATTTCGGAAGACCACGCCTGTCGAACGACGACTTTGTGTCATTGGAACATTTACTGGGAATCTTCAACTACTCCTATACTACACTACTAAAAAAAACTATATACATCTATTAAAATATTTTTATTTAGTTATATTATGGCTAAAACTTAATTGAATATCTAATTGAAAATTTAAATATAGTGATATTTGAATTTATATTCAGTCTTTTTCTATGTAATTATTAAAAATATGACTGCATAATTGTTATAACATGTGTATTCTAGGGGAAAGTATTATAGAAAATGTATCTGGAGGAACTGCTACGCATGCTGGTTACGTAACAATCTGATTGAGATCTTTACAGAAGATATCATATTTCTGCATTATGTTAGCTAAAAACACAAAACCAAATCCTTTGACTAAATTCTGACCTATGCAGGTCCTTTTACCGATGCTAAATGGTAAAAAATGGAGTAAATTTTTTTTTTAATATATGCGTTTCTCATGAAACCCTTCAGAATTTCGGACATTGTTTACGTTTTCTAAGAAACGGTAAGGATTACATTTTTCAGGATTTTCCAAATAATTTGAACTTAAATTTAATTCATCATTATTATGAAAACAATGGTGCCCTTAGTTACTCCGTAACCCGCGATAGCAACGTCTTCCATGAGGCACTAATGGTGATGATGAATATCTCAATAATTCATATATTATTCATATATATTAGATGTTTAACGTCTAAAATCTGTATATGTGCTAAAAGTTTTATAACATTAGAGCGTCGCTTACAATGGAATAAAAAATTTTATAAACAATTTTAATTCAAGATAAACATGTTAACTATGATCTTTTGAGAATTTTGCAAATCACTAATATACTGAGGTGAATTTTAAATATTAAAAATCTTCTAGATCAGATAGATCTTAGCATCCTCTGTTTGCCATTTGGTACTATATATAATAGTCAAAAATTATGAAATCAGTATTAATTAATATACGTTCAATTTGAAATTTAAGAGTTAGTAACCATATACAAAAGTGTAGTTAATGAAAACTACAAAAGCTGGAAATCCTGAGTAAACATCAATTATGAAACACCTTAATGAGTAAACATCAAGAATTTTAATTCCATTAATCAAATTCATTACAAATTCATTTCTAAAATTATTATTAAATTTAAAATAATTTATAATTTAAAAAATACAACAACAAAAAAAACTAATAATAAAAACACAAATGTTTATACTTACTCTTTCAAAATATAAAAGAAAATTTGCAATTTATTAATTGCTTTAACCTTTTAAATTAATGTAATGACTGCATAATTGTTATAACTTGGTTCTTCTAGGGGAAAGTATTACAGAAAATGTATCTGGAGGAACTGCTACGCATGCTGGATACGTAACAATCTGGTTGAGATCTTTACAGTAGATATCATATTTCTGCATTATGTTAACTAACAACACAAAACCAAATCCTTTGACTAAGTTCTGACCTATGCAGTTCCTTTTACTAATGCTAAATGGTAAGAAATTAGGTATATTTTTTTTTAATATATGCGTTTTTCAACAATGGTGCCATTAGTTACGCCGTAACCCGCGATAGCTACGACTTCCGTGGCTATATGAGGCACTATTAGTGATGATGAATATCTCAAAACATCATATATTGTTGCTACGGTAAATGGCATATTGTCAATATAAAAGAGCACAACATTTCTGTTTTTGTTATTTATAACAGAATCTATTTCGTCCTGTATTCTTTTTCCAGTACTTGGATTTCTAACAATATATATATGAGCTAACATAGCTAGGCTTCCCATTGCTGAATGTCCCCCAATAAAACCCTCCAACATTTATATTATTGTTTCGCGTGAAACATCTACAGCAAGGGTCTTTAACAGTGCGTCAGTGCGGTCTCAGCAGAAGCTCTATTCCAGGAATAATGTGTATTTTTGAATGTATATATAAACCAAATTTATAAACGGGCATTAATCTTCTGAAGCAGAACTAATTAGATTTACTGGGTCAACAAGTATTTTCAATTCCTTTTTTAAGTGTTTACACTTACTGTGGATAACAACGTAAACGTTTTTGATGACTAGTATAGAAAGGGTGGCGTATCGCGAAAGAAGTATCACAATAATTCTAGAAGGATTATTTAAGCTATTTTTACTTATAGCTGTATAAATGGTGGGAGCGAGAAGGAGTTGAATATGAGATCTAAGTAAGTATAGAGTACCAAACATGAATCTAGAAATAGATATGAGAGAATTCGTTCACAAGATTTTGCAACCCATTGATTGACATCATGCATACGAGTTCCAGTAAATGAAGTGACGTGAAACATCGTACGTCACCTGCAACCGCTTCCTTGTAATTCGAGTTTACCGACTCATCATCACAAACAATGTCACCAAACAAATTAAATTGCTCTAATCTTGTTTGCAACTCCTTGTTTAAACCAGCCATACTCAAATTGTTTTCCTTTTATGCATTTCTTAACTCCTAGTCTATCAAAGGTAATATTGTGCTGACACCCATCAAATAAAAATATAACTAAGAAATATGTAATTATTTAAATCAATACAAAATATGAAGCTGCTCGATCTTTCCAACGTGTGGCTCTATTCTACTTCACAACCTACGTTCGCTCTCTAATTTCGTCTTTAAAGCTCGTCAATTCTCTTTCAGCTTGGCAACCACAACTACTAATTCCTACACACACAGATTTTATTCAATCGACGATTTTGTAGATATCTTGTGGTGTATTAGTGTACAAAAATGTCTCTTTCACAATTTTATGTGATTCAAATGACAGCTAATTTTGTTTTTTGTGCAAAAGTTGGAATTGTGGCGACAATTGTTTTTCTCAAATTCAGCATCACTTTTGTTTATTTTACGCACAACATATACTGTCCCGAATTGCGCTCTGTTGGGTTTAGTTACATCGTCTCATCGGAATTTATATCCCATGACGATCAGAATTCTGGTTCAAAAGTAGAGATAAACTTTTCACTTTTTAATAAATAACAATGTTCGTTATTTTTCAAACATTATTAGACATGATTTATTTTAAAAATAATAATCAGACACCTTCCATGATTTTTCTTGTCAGATCCTTATCTCCTTTGTGTCCATTCGATCAATTGTTCATTCTTTTAGAAAAACATCCAATTTATCAAAATCACAATAATAGTACTAAATTGAATTATTTTATATTAATAAAAAGTGTGACAACGAACCATATATGACAAAATCGTATTGAATAAAAACCGCATAGAATAGAGATTTTTTTATGTACAATTTTAAATTTTTGATGTTTAATATCTAAAATCTGCTAAAAGTTTTATAACATTAGAGCGTAGCTTACAATGGAATAAATAATTTTGTAAACCATTTTAATTTAAGATGAACATGTTAACTATGATCTTTTGAGAAATCAGCAAATTACTAATGTACTGAAGTGAATTTTAAATATTAAAAATCTTTTAGATCAGATATATCTTAGCATCCTCTGTTTGACATTTGGTACTATGTATAATAGTGAAAAATTCACAAATCAATATTAATTAATATACGTTCAATTTGAAATTTAAGAGTTATTAACCATATGCAAAAGCATAGTTAATGAAAACTACAAAAGCTGGAAATCCTGAGTAAACATCAATTGTGAAACACCTTAATGATGATTATATTTGTCTTAAGAGTAAACATCAAGAATTTTCATTCCATTAATCAAATTCATTACAAATTAATTTCTAAAATTATTATTAATTTTAAAAATAAAATAACAAAAAAAACTAATACTTGCTATTTCAAAATAGAAAAGAAAATTAGCAAATTTATTTATTACTTTAACCTTTTATGTTCATATAATCCACGAATGAAAACTGTCGAATCTCCTTGACTCTCCACAAAATCTGCTTTAGTAGTAAAGACAAAAGCCAAAAATCATTGCATCATCGAGGAAGCCAGACCAGAAACATGGCAGCAGGATCATTGAATAAAACTATAATAAAATTGCTGTGAAAATTTCGGAAGACCACGCCTGTCGAACGACGACTTTGTGTCATTGGAACATTTACTGGGAGTCTTCAGCTACTCCTATACTACACTACTAAAAAACACTATATACATCTATTAATATATTTTTTGTAGTGATATTTTTTTATTGAGATCTTTACAGAAGATATCATATTTCTGCATTATGTAAGCTAAAAACACAAAACCAAATCCTTTGACTAAATTCTGACCTATGCAGGTCCTTTTACCGATGCTAAATGGTAAAAAAAAAATGGGGTATACGGTAAGGAAGGAAATTTTCAAGGATTTTCCCAATACTTTGAACTTAAATTTAATTTATAATTATTTATGAAAACAATGGTGCCATTAGTTACGCCGTAACCCGCGATAGCAACGTCTTCCGTGGCTACATGAGGCACTAATGATGATGATAAATATCTCAATACTTCATATATTGTTGCTACGGTAAATGGCATATTGTCAATATCGGAGAGCACAACATTTCTGTTCTTGTTATTTATAACAGCATCTATTTCGTCCTGCATTCTTTTTCCAGTACTTGGATTTCGAACAATATATGCAAGAGCTAACATAACTAGGTTACCAATTGCTGAATGTAATCCAAGAAAATCCTTCAAGGCTCTTAAACAGTGCGTTAGTTAGTTAACAGAAGCTCTATTCCAGGAATAATAGATTTGTTCAACAGATTAATGAAATAATTTATTTCACAAAAACCGACATCGGACATCATTTGGAAATAAGTTATTGCATTTCGTGGTAAACAGTGTTTTCGTGCATATATGTATGTTTGAATGTATATATAAACCAAATTTATAAACGGGCATTAATCTTCTGAAGCAGAAATAATTAGATTTACTGGGTCAACAAGTATTTTCAATTCCTTTTTTAAGTGTTTACACTTACTGTGGATAACAATGTAAACGTTTTTGATGACTAGTATAGAAAGGGTGGCGTATTGCGCAAAGGAAGTATCACAATAATGCTAGAAGGATTATTTAAGCTATATTTACTTAAAGCTATATAAATAGTTGGAGCGAGAAGAAGTTAAATAAGAGATCTAAGTAAGTATAGAGTACCAAACATGAATCTAGAAATAGATATTAAAGAATTCGTTCACCAGATTATGCAACTCATTGATTGACATCATGCATACGAGTTCCAGTAAATGAAGTGACGTGAAACATCGTACGTCACCTGCAACGGCTTCCTTATAATTCGAGTTTACCGACTCATCATCACAAACAATGTCGTCAAACAAATTATATTTCCCTAATCTTGTTTGCAACTCCTTGCTTAAACCAGCCATACTCAAATTGTTTTCCTTTTATGCATTTCTTAACTCCTAGTCCATCAAAGGTAATATTGTGCTGACACCCATCAAATAAAAATATAACTAAGAAATATGAAATTATTTAAATCAATACAAAATATGAAGCTGCTCGATCTTTCCAACGTGTGGTTCTATTCTACTTCACACCCTACGTTCGCTCTCTAATTTCGTCTTTAAAGCACGTCAATTCTCTTTCAGTTTAGTAAACACAACTACTAATTCCTACACACACAGATTTCATTCAATCGACGATTTTGTAGATATCTTGTGGTGTATTAGTATACAAAAATGTCTCTTTCACAATTTTATGTGATTCAAATGACAGCTAATTTTGTTTTTTGTGCAAAAGTTGGAATTGTGGCGACAATTGTTTTTCTCAAATTCAGCATCACTTTTGTTTATTTTACGCACAACATATACTGTCCCGAATTGCGCTCTGTTGGGTTTAGTTACATCGTCTCATCGGAATTTGTATCCCAAGACGATCAGAATTCTGGTTCAAATGTAGAGATAAACTTTTCACTTTTTAATAAATAATACTGTTCGTTATTTTTCAAACTTCATTATTAGACAAGATTTATTTTAAAATTAATAATCAGACACCTTCCATGATTTTTCTTGATCCTTATCTCCTTTGTGTCCATTCGTTCAATTGTTCATTCTTTTAGAAAAACATCCAATTTATCAAAATCACAATAATAGTTCTTTTTTAATTTTATTTATATTAAAAAAAAGTGTGACAAAGAACCATATTTGACAAAACCGTATTGAATAAAAATCGCATAGAATAGAGATTTTTTGATGTACAAACTTAAATTTTAGATGTTTAACGTCTAAAATCTGTATATGTGCTAAAAGTTTTATAACATTAGAGCGTCGCTTACAATGGAATAAAAAATTTTATAAACAATTTTAATTCAAGATGAACATGTTAACTATGATCTTTTGAGAATTTTGCAAATCACTAATATACTGAGGTGAATTTTAAATATTAAAAATCTTCTAGATCAGATAGATCTTAGCATCCTCTGTTTGACATTTGGTACTATATATAATAGTCAAAAATTCTAAAATCAGTATTAATTAATATACGTTCAATTTGAAATTTAAGAGTTAGTAACCATATGCAAAAGTGTAGTTAATGAAAACTACAAAAGCTGGAAATCCTGAGTAAACATTAATTATGAAACACCTTAATGAGTAAACATCAAGAATTTTAATTCCATTAATCAAATTCATTACAAATTCATTTCTAAAATTTTTATTAAATTTAAAATAATTTATAATTTAAAAAATAAATTAACAAAAAAAAACTAAACAACATACCAGAAACAAGGCAGCAGGATCAATGAATAAAAACATAATAAAATTTCTGTGAAAATTTCGGAAGACCACGCCTGTCGAACGACGACTTTGTGTCATTGGAACATTTACTGGGAATCTTCAACTACTCCTATACTACACTACTAAAAAAAACTATATACATCTATTAAAATATTTTTATTTAGTTATATTATGGCTAAAACTTAATTTAATATCTAATTGAAAATTTAAATATAATGATATTTGAATTTATATTCAGTCTTTTTCTATGTAATTATTAAAAATATGACTGCATAATTGTTATAACATGTGTCTTCTAGGGGAAAGTATTATAGAAAATGTATCTGGAGGAACTGCTACGCATGCTGGTTACGTAACAATCTGATTGAGATCTTTACAGAAGATATCATATTTCTGCATTATGTTAGCTAAAAACACAAAACCAAATCCTTTGACTAAATTCTGACCTATGCAGGTCCTTTTACCGATGCTAAATGGTAAAAAATGGAGTAAATTTTTTTTTAATATATGCGTTTCTCATGAAACCCTTCAGAATTTCGGACATTGTTTACGTTTTCTAAGAAACGGTAAGGATTACATTTTTCAGGATTTTCCAAATAATTTGAACTTAAATTTAATTCATCATTATTATGAAAACAATGGTGCCCTTAGTTACTCCGTAACCCGCGATAGCAACGTCTTCCATGAGGCACTAATGGTGATGATGAATATCTCAATAATTCATATATTATTCATATATATTAGATGTTTAACGTCTAAAATCTGTATATGTGCTAAAAGTTTTATAACATTAGAGCGTCGCTGGAATAAAAAATTTTATAAACAATTTTAATTCAAGATGAACATGTTAACTATGATCTTTTGAGAATTTTGCAAATCACTAATATACTGAGGTGAATTTTAAATATTAAAAATCTTCTAGATCAGATAGATCTTAGCATCCCCTGTTTGCCATTTGGTACTATATATAATAGTCAAAAATTATGAAATCAGTATTAATTAATATACGTTCAATTTGAAATTTAAGAGTTAGTAACCATATACAAAAGTGTAGTTAATGAAAACTACAAAAGCTGGAAATCCTGAGTAAACATCAATTATGAAACACCTTAATGAGTAAACATCAAGAATTTTAATTCCATTAATCAAATTCATTACAAATTCATTTCTAAAATTATTATTAAATTTAAAATAATTTATAATTTAAAAAATAAAACAACAAAAAAACTAATAATAAAAACACAAATGTTTATACTTACTCTTTCAAAATAGAAAATTTGCAATTTATTAATTGCTTTAACCTTTTAAATTAATGTAATGACTGCATAATTGTTATAACTTGGGTCTTCTAGGGGAAAGTATTACAGAAAATGTATCTGGAGGAACTGCTACGCATGCTGGATACGTAACAATCTGGTTGAGATCTTTACAGTAGATATCATATTTCTGCATTATGTTAACTAACAACACAAAACCAAATCCTTTGACTAAGTTCTGACCTATGCAGTTCCTTTTACTAATGCTAAATGGTAAGAAATTAGGTATATTTTTTTTTAATATATGCGTTTTTCGTGAGACCCTTTAGAATTTTGAACATTTACGTTTCTAAGAAACTGTACAGATTATATTTTTCAGGATTTTCCCAATACTTTGAACTTAAATTTAATTCATAATTATTTATGAAAACAATGGTGCCATTAGTTACGCCGTAACCCGCGATAGCTACGACTTCCGTGGCTATATGAGGCACTATTAGTGATGATGAATATCTCAAAACATCATATATTGTTGCTACGGTAAATGGCATATTGTCAATATAAAAGAGCACAACATTTCTGTTCTTGTTATTTATAACAGAATCGATTTCGTCCTGTATTCTTTTTCCAGTACTTGGATTTCTAACAATATATATATGAGCTAACATAGCTAGGCTTCCAATTGCTGAATGTCCCCCAATAAAACCCTCCAACATTTATATTATTGTTTCGCGTGAAACATCTACAGCAAGGGTCTTTAACAGTGCGTCAGTGCGGTCTGGTTCATCAAAATCTATTCGCTGCTCCCTGTCATTAATAATTCTCAGCAGAAGCTCTATTCCAGGAATAATGTGTATGTTTGAATGTATATATAAACCAAATTTATAAACGGCCATTAATCTTCTGAAGCAGAACTAATTAGATTTACTGGGTCAACAAGTATTTTCAATTCCTTTTTTAAGTGTTTACACTTTCTGTGGATAACAACGTAAACGTTTTTATGACTAGTATAGAAAGGGTGGCGTATCGCGAAAGAAGTATCACAATAATTCTAGAAGGATTATTTAAGCTATTTTTACTTATAGCTGTATAAATGGTGGGAGCGAGAAGGAGTTGAATACGAGATCTAAGTAAGTATAGAGTACCAAACATGAATCTAGAAATAGATATGAGAGAATTCGTTCACAAGATTTTGCAACCCATTGATTGACATCATGCATACGAGTTCCAGTAAATGAAGTGACGTGAAACATCGTACGTCACCTGCAACCGCTTCCTTGTAATTCGAGTTTACCGACTCATCATCACAATGTCACCAAACAAATTAAATTGCTCTAATCTTGTTTGCAACTCCTTGTTTAAACCAGCCATACTCAAATTGTTTTCCTTTTATGCATTTCTTATCCTCTAGTCCATCAAAGGTAATATTGTGCTGACACCCATCAAATAAAAATATAACTAAGAGATATGAAATTATTTAAATCAATACAAAATATGAAGCTGCTCGATCTTTCCAACGTGTGGCTCTATTCTACTTCACAACCTACGTTCGCTCTCTAATTTCGTCTTTAAAGCTCGTCAATTCTCTTTCAGCTTGGCAACCACAACTACTAATTCCTACACACACAGATTTCATTCAATCGACGATTTTGTAGATATCTTGTGGTGTATTAATGTACAAAAATGTCTCTTTCACAATTTTATGTGATTCAAATGACAGCTAATTTTGTTTTTTGTGCAAAAGTTGGAATTGTGGCGACAATTGTTTTTTCTAAAATTCTGCATCACTTTTGTTTATTTTACGCACAACATATACTGTCCCGAATTTCGCTCTGTTGGGTTTAGTTACATCGTCTCATCGGAGCTTGTATCCCAAGACGATCAGAATTCTGGTTGAAATGTAGAGATAAACTTTTCACTTTTTAATAAATAATACTGTTCGTTATTTTTCAAACTTCATTATTAGACATGATTTATTTTAAAAATAATAATCAGATCCCTTCCATGATTTTTCTTGATCCTTATCTCCTTTGTGTCCATTCGTTCAATTGTTCATTCTTTTAGAAAAACATCCAATTTATCAAAATCACAATAATAGTTCTTTTTTAATTTTATTTATATTAAAAAAAAGTGTGACAAAGAACCATATTTGACAAAACCGTATTGAATAAAAATCGCATAGAATAGAGATTTTTTGATGTACAAACTTAAATTTTAGATGTTTAACGTCTAAAGTCTGTATATGTGCTAAAAGTTTTATAACATTAGAGCGTCGCTTACAATGGAATAAAAAATTTTATAAACAATTTTAATTCAAGATGAACATGTTAACTATGATCTTTTGAGAATTTTGCAAATCACTAATATACTGAGGTGAATTTTAAATATTAAAAATCTTCTAGATCAGATAGATCTTAGCATTCTCTGTTTGACATTTGGTACTATATATAATAGTCAAAAATTCTGAAATCAGTATTAATTAATATACGTTCAATTTGAAATTTAAGAGTTAGTAACCATATGCAAAAGTGTAGTTAATGAAAACTACAAAAGCTGGAAATCCTGAGTAAACATTAATTATGAAACACCTTAATGAGTAAACATCAAGAATTTTAATTCCATTAATCAAATTCATTACAAATTCATTTCTAAAATTATTATTAAATTTAAAATAATTTATAATTTAAAAAATAAATTAACAAAAAAAAAGACTAAACAACAGACCAGAAACAAGGCAGCAGGATCATTGAATAAAAACATAATAAAATTTCTGTGAAAATTTCGGAAGACCACGCCTGTCGAACGACGACTTTGTGTCATTGGAACATTTACTGGGAATCTTCAGCTACTCCTATAATACACTACAAAAAAACACTATATACATCTATTAAAATATTTTTATTTAGTTATATTATGGCTAAAACTTAATTTAATATCAAATTGAAAATTTAAATATAATGATATTTGGATTCATATTCAGTCTTTTTCTATGTAATTATTAAAAATATGACTGCATAATTGTTATCACTTGGGTCTTCTAGGGGAAAGTATTATAGAAAATGTATCTGGAGGAACTGCTACGCATGCTGGTTACGTAACAATCTGATTGAGATCTTTACAGAAGATATCATATTTCTGCATTATGTTAGCTAACAACACAAAACCAAATCCTTTGACTAAATTCTGACCTATGCAGGTCCTTTTACCGATGCTAAATGGTAAAAAATGGAGTAAATTTTTTTTTAATATATGCGTTTCTCATGAAACCCTTCAGAATTTCGGACATTGTTTACGTTTTCTAAGAAACGGTAAGGATTACATTTTTCAGGATTTTCCAAATAATTTGAACTTAAATTTAATTCATCATTATTATGAAAACAATGGTGCCCTTAGTTACTCCGTAACCCGCGATAGCAACGTCTTCCATGAGGCACTAATGGTGATGATGAATATCTCAATAATTCATATATTATTCATATATATTAGATGTTTAACGTCTAAAATCTGTATATGTGCTAAAAGTTTTATAACATTAGAGCGTCGCTTACAATGGAATAAAAAATTTTATAAACAATTTTAATTCAAGATAAACATGTTAACTATGATCTTTTGAGAATTTTGCAAATCACTAATATACTGAGGTGAATTTTAAATATTAAAAATCTTCTAGATCAGATAGATCTTAGCATCCTCTGTTTGCCATTTGGTACTATATATAATAGTCAAAAATTATGAAATCAGTATTAATTAATATACGTTCAATTTGAAATTTAAGAGTTAGTAACCATATACAAAAGTGTAGTTAATGAAAACTACAAAAGCTGGAAATCCTGAGTAAACATCAATTATGAAACACCTTAATGAGTAAACATCAAGAATTTTAATTCCATTAATCAAATTCATTACAAATTCATTTCTAAAATTATTATTAAATTTAAAATAATTTATAATTTAAAAAATACAACAACAAAAAAAACTAATAATAAAAACACAAATGTTTATACTTACTCTTTCAAAATAGAAAAGAAAATTTGCAATTTATTAATTGCTTTAACCTTTTAAATTAATGTAATGACTGCATAATTGTTATAACTTGGGTCTTCTAGGGGAAAGTATTACAGAAAATGTATCTGGAGGAACTGCTACGCATGCTGGATACGT
The DNA here is from genome assembly GCA_947389925.1 of Coelopa pilipes. NCBI lineage: Eukaryota > Metazoa > Arthropoda > Insecta > Diptera > Coelopidae > Coelopa > Coelopa pilipes. The sequence continues at coordinate 15,644,287 of OX376697.1, forward strand.
AACAATCTTGTTGAAATCCTTACAGTAGATATCATATTTCTGCATTATGTTAACTAACAACACCAAACCAAATCCTTTGACTAAGTTCTAACCTATGCAGTTCCTTTTACTAATGCTAAATGGTAAAAAATTAGGTATATTTTTTTTAATATATGCGTTTTTCGTGAGACCCTTTAGAATTATGAACATTTACGTTTCTAAGAAACTGTACAGATTAAATATTTCAGGATTTTCCCAATACTTTGAACTTAAATTTAATTCATAATTATTTATGAAAACAATGGTGCCATTAGTTACGCCGTAACCCGCGATAGCAACGTCTTCCGTGGCTACATGAGGCACTAATGATGATGATAAATATCTCAATACTTCATATATTGTTGCTACGGTAAATGGCATATTGTCAATATCGGAGAGCACAACATTTCTGTTCTTGTTATTTATAACAGCATCTATTTCGTCCTGCATTCTTTTTCCAGTACTTGGATTTCGAACAATATATGCAAGAGCTAACATAACTAGGTTACCAATTGCTGAATGTAATCCAAGAAAATCCTTCAAGGCTCTTAAACAATGCGTTAGTTAGTTAACAGAAGCTCTATTCCAGGAATAATAGATTTGTTCAACCGATTAATGAAATAATTTATTTCACAAAAACCGACATCGGACATCATTTGGAAATAAGTTATTGCATTTCGTGGTAAACAGTGTTTTCGTGCATATATGTATGTTTGAATGTATATATAAACCAAATTTATAAACGGGCATTAATCTTCTGAAGCAGAACTAATTAGATTTACTGGGTCAACAAGTATTTTCAATTCCTTTTTTAAGTGTATACACTTACTGTGGATAACAATGTAAACGTTTTTGATGACTAGTATAGAAAGGGTGGCGTATTGCGCAAAGGAAGTATCACAATAATGCTAGAAGGATTATTTAAGCTATATTTACTTACAGCTATATAAATGTTTGGAGCGAGAAGGAGTTGAATAAGAGATCTAAGTAAATATAGAGTACCAAACATGAATCTAGAAATAGATATTATAGAATTCGTTCACCAGATTATGCAACCCATTAATTGACATCATGCATACGAGTTCCAGTAAATGAAGAGACAGAAACATCGTACGTCACCTGCAACCGCTTCCTTGTAAATCGAGTTTACCGACTCATCATCACAAACAATGTCATCAAACAAATTATATTTCTCTAATCTTATTTGCAACTCCTTGTTTAAACCAGCCATACTCAAATTGTTTTCCTTTTATGCATTTCTTAACCTCTAGTCCATCAAAGGTAATATTGTGCTGACACCCATCAAACAAAAATATACCTAAGAGATATGAAATTATTTAAATCAATACAAAATATGAGGCTGCTCAATCTTTCCAACGTGTGGCTCTATTCTACTTCACACCCTACGTTCGCTCTCTAATTTCGTCTTTGAAGCTCTTCAATTCTCTTTCAGCTTGGCAACCATAGCTACTAATTCCTACACACACAGATTTCAGTCAATCGACGATTTTGTAGATATCTTGTGGTGTATTAGTGTACAAAAATGTCTCTTTCACAATTTTATGTGATTCAAATGACAACTAATTTTGTTTTTTGTGCAAAAGTTGGAATTGTGGCGACAATTGTTTTTCTAAAATTCTGCATCTCTTTTTTTTATTTTACGCACAACATGCACATACTGTCACGAATTGCGCTCTGTTGGGTTTAGTTACATCGTCTCATCGGAATTTATATCCCAAGACGATCAGAATTCTGGTTCAAATGTAGAGATAATCTTTTCACTTTTTAATAAATAATACTGTTCGTTATTTTTCAAACTTCATTATTAAACATGATTTATTTTAAAAATAATAATCAGACACCTTCCATGATTTTTCTTGTCAGATCCTTATCTCCTTTGTGTCCATTCGTTGAAATGTTCATTCTTTTAGAAAAACATCCAATTTATCAAAATTGATTACTAAATTGATTAATTTTATATTAATAAAAAGTGTGACAAATAACCATTTTTGACAAAATCGTATTGAATAAAAATAGCATAGAATAGAGATTTTTTCATGTACAATCTTAAAGTTTAGATGTGTAATATCTAAAATCTGCTAAAAGTTTTATAACATAGAGCGTCGCTTACAATGGAATAAATAGTTTTATAAACCATTTTAATTCAAGAACATGTTAACTATGATCTTTTGAGAATTCTGCAAATTACTAATGTACTGAGGTGAATTTTAAATATTAAAATGATGGTACTATATATAACAGTCAAAAATTCTGAAATCAATATTAATTAATATACGTTCAATTTGAAATATAAGAGTTAGTAACCATATGCAAAAGTGTAGTTAATGAAAACTTCAAAAGTTGGAAATCCTGAGTAAACATCAATTATGAGACACCATAATGATGATTATATTTGTCTTAAGAGTAAACATCAATTATTTCCATTCCATTCCATTAATCAAATTCATTACAAATTAATTTCTAAAATTATTATTAAATTTAAAAATAAAATAACAAAAAAACTAATACTTGCTATTTCAAAATAGAAAAGAAAATTAGCAAATTTATTTATTACTTTAACCTTTTATGTTCATATGATCCACGAATGAAAACTGTCGAATCTCATTGACTCTCCACAAAATCTGCTTTAGTAGTAAACACAAAAGCCAAAAATCATTGCCTCAACGAAGAAGCCAGACCAGAAACAAGGCAGCAGGATCATTGAATAAAAACATAATAAAATTTCTGTAAAAATTTCGGAAGACCACGCCTGTCGAACGACGACTTTGTGTCATTGGAACATTTACTTGAAGTCTTCAGCTACTCCTATACTACACTACTAAAAAACACTATATACATCTATTAAAATATTTTTATTAGTTATACTATGACTAAAACTTAATTTAATATCTTATTGAAAATTTAAATATAACGATATTTGAATATATATTCAGTCTTTATCTATGTAATAATTAAATATTATAGGGGAAAGTATTACAGAAAATGTATCTGAAGGAATTGCTACGCATGCTGGATACGTAACAATCTGGTTGAGATCTTTACAGGCGATATCATATTTCTGCATTATGTTAGCTAAAAACACAAAACCGAATCCTTTGACTAAATTCTGACCTATGCAGTTCCTTTTACTAATGCTAAATGGTAAAAAATGAGGTATATTTTTTTTTAATATATGCATTTTTCGTGAGACCCTTTAGAATTTCGAACATTTACGTTTCTAAGAAACTGTACAGATTAAATTTTTCAAGATTTTCCCAATACTTTGAACTTAAATTTAATTCATAATTATTTATGAAAACAATGGTGCCCTTAGTTACGCCGTAACCCGCGATAGCAACGTTTCCGTGGATATATGAGGCACTATTAGAGATGATGAATTTCTCAAAACTTCATATATTGTTGCTACGGTAAATGGCATATTGTCAATATCAGAGAGCACAACATTTCTGTTCTTGTTATTTATAACAGAATCTATTTCATCCTGCATTCTTTTTCCAGTACTTGGATTTCGAACAATATATGCAAGAGCTAACATAACTAGGTTACCAATTGCTGAATGTAATCCAAGAAAATCCTCCAAGGCTCTTAAACAGTACGTTAGTTAGTTAACAGAAGCTCTATTCCAGGAATAAAAGATTTGTTCAGCAGATTAATGAAATAATTTATTTCACAAGAACCGACATCGGACATCATTGGAAATAAGTTATTGCATTCCGTGGTAAACAGTGTTTTCGTGCATATATGTATGTTTGAATGTATATATAAACCAAATTTATAAACGGGCATTAATCTTCTGAAGCAGAACTAATTAGATTTACTGGGTCAACAAGTATTTTCAATTCCTTTTTTAAGTGTTTACACTTACTGTGGATAACAATGTAAACGTTTTTGATGACTAGTATAGAAAGGGTGGCGTATTGCGCAAAGGAAGTATCACAATAATGCTAGAAGGATTATTTAAGCTATATTTACTTACAGCTATATAAATGTTTGGAGCGAGAAGGAGTTGAATAAGAGATCTAAGTAAGTATAGAGTACCAAACATGAATCTAGAAATAGATATTATAGAATTCGTTCACCAGATTATGCAACCCATTAATTCACATCATGTATACGAGTTCCAGTAAATGAAGAGACAGAAACATCGTACGTCACCTGCAACCGCTTCCTTGTAATTCGAGTTTACCGATTCATCATCACAAACAATGTCATCCAACAAATTATATTTCTCTAATCTTATTTGCAACTCCTTGTTTAAACCAGCCATACTCAAATTGTTTTCCTTTTATGCATTTCTTAACCTCTAGTCCATCAAAGGTAATATTGTGCTGACACCCATCAAACAAAAATATAACTAAGAAATATGAAATTATTTAAATCAATACAAAATATGAGGCTGCTCAATCTTTCCAACGTGTGGCTCTATTCTACTTCACACCCTACGTTCGCTCTCTAATTTCGTCTTTAAAGCTCGTCAATTCTCTTTCAGCTTGGCAACCACAACTACTAATTCCTACACACACAGATTTCATTCAATCGACGATTTTGTAGATAGCTTGTGGTGTATTAGTGTACAAAAATGTCTCTTTCACAATTTTATGTGATTCAAATGACAGCTAATTTTGTTTTTTGTGCAAAAGTTGGAATTGTGGCGACAATTGTTTTTCTCAAATTCAGCATCACTTTTGTTTATTTTACGCACAACATATACTGTCCCGAATTGCGCTCTGTTGGGTTTAGTTACATCGTCTCATCGGAATTTGTATCTCAAGACGATCAGAATTCTGGTTCAAATGTAGAGATAAACTTTTCACTTTTTAATAAATAACAATGTTCGTTATTTTTCAAGCATCATTATTAGACATGATTTATTTTAAAAATAATAATCAGACACCTTCCATGATTTTTCTTGTCAGATCCTTATCTCCTTTGTGTCCATTCGTTCAATTGTTCATTCTTTTAGAAAAACATCCAATTTATCAAAATCACAATAATAGTTCTAAATTGATTAATTTTATATTAATAAAAAGTGTGACAAAGAACCATATTTGACAAAATCGTAGTGAATAAAAATCGCATAGAATAGAGATTTTTTGATGTACAAACTTAAATTTTAAATGTTTAACATCTAAAATCTGTATATGTGCTAAAAATTTTATAACATTAGAGCGTCGCTTACAATGGAATAAATCATTTTGGAAACCATTTTAATTCAAGATGAACATGTTAACTATGATCTTTTGAGAATTCTGCAAATTACTAATGTACTGAGGTGAATTTTAAATATTAAAAATCTTCTAGATCAGATAGATCTTAGCATCCTCTGTTTGACATTTGGTACTATATATAATAGTCAAAAATTCTGAAATCAATATTAATTAATATACGTTCAATTTGAAATTTAAGAGTTAGTAACCATATGCAAAAGTGTAGTTAATGAAAACTACAAAAGTTGGAAATCCTGAGTAAACATCAATTATGAAACACCATAATGATGATTATATTTGTCTTAACAGTAAACATCAAGAATTTGAGTTCCGTTAATCAAATTCATTACAAATTAATTTCTAAAATTGTTATTAAATTAAATAATAAAATAACAAAAAATCTAATACTTGCTATTTCAAAATAGAAAAGAAAATTAGCAAATTTATTTATTACTTTAACCTTTTATGTTCATATAATCCACGAATGAAAACTGTCGAATCTCCTTGACTCTCCACAAAATCTGCTTTAGTAGTAAAGACAAAAGCCAAAAATCATTGCATCATCGAGGAAGCCAGACCAGAAACAAGGCAGCAGGATCATTGAATAAAAACATAATAAAATTTCTGTGAAAATTTCGGAAGACCACGCCAGTCGAACGACGACTTTGTGTCATTGGAACATTTACTGGGAGTCTTCAGCTACTCCTATACTACACTACTAAAAAAACTATATAAATCTATTAAAATATTTTTATTTAGTTATATTATGGCTAAAACTTAATTTAATATCTTATTGAAAATTTAAATATATTGATATTTGAATTCATATTCAGTCTTTTTTTATGTAATTATTAAAAAGATGACTGCATAATTGTTATAACTTGGGTCTTCTAGGGGAAAGTATTACAGAAAATGTATCTGGAGGAACTGCTACGCATGCTGGATACGTAACAATCTGGTTGAGATCTTTACAGGAGATATCATATTTCTGCATTATGTTAGCTAACAACACAAAACCAAATCCTTTGACTAAATTCTGACCTATGCAGGTCCTTTTACCGATGCTAAATGGTAAAAAATGGGGTATATTTTTTTTTAAATATATGCGTTTCTCATAAAACCCTTCAGAATTTCGGACATTGGTTACATTTTCTAAGAAACGGTATGGATTAAATTTTTCAGGATTTTCCCAATACTTTGAACTTAAATTTAATTCATAATTATTTATGAAAACAATGGTGCCCTTAGTTACGCCGTAACCCGCGATAGCAACGTCTTCCGTGGCTACATGAGGCACTATTGGTGATGATGAATATCTCAAAACTTCATATATTGTTGCTACGGTAAATGGCATATTGTCAATATCAGAGAGCACAACATTTCTGTTCTTGTTATTTATAACAGCATCTATTTCGTCCTGTATTCTTTTTCCAGTACTTGGATTTCGAACAATATATGCAAGAGCTAACATAACTAGGTTACCAATTGCTGAATGTCCCCCAATAAAATCCTCCAACATATATATTATTGTTTCGCGTGAAACATCTTTATCTACGGCAAGGCTCTTTAACAGAGCGTCAGTGAAATCGCGGTCTGGTTCATCAAAATCTATTCGCTGCTCCCTGTCATTAATAATTCTCAGCAGAATGAAATTTCGAATAGTCTCTGACCAGTAAATAATTCGTTTCATATGAGCAGTATAAAATGGTGCCAACCAAGGAAGGAAATCAATAGCATAACCTTGATTAATCTCCCAGAAAATTTCATCGAAACATCGTACGATATGTTGAAATTCTGCGTCGTCGTATTCAAATCGAACTGAGCACATATACTGATTGAACATATTAGCACAAGTTTGTTGAATTAATGGTTTTAATTGAAGCTCTATTCCAGGAATAATAGATTTGTTCAGCCGATCAATAAAATAATTTATTTCACAAGAACCGACATCGGACATCTTTTGGAAATAAGTTGTTGCATTCCGTGGTGAACAGTGTTTTCGTGCGAGATTTCTTCGTTTCTGTTGTAGTTGTGACCAGTCACATAAAGCCAATGCTGTAAAAAAAAAAATATATATATATACATTTAAAGAAATATCATATATGTATGTTTGAATGTATATATAAACCAAATTTATATACGGGTATTAATCTTCTGAAGCAGGACTAATTAGTCTTACTGGGTCAACAAGTATTTTCAATTCATTTTTAAAGTGTTTACACTTACTGTGGGTAAACGTATGCTGCATTTAAGTAATTCTAAAGTTAATTTTCAATTACAAAGATTATTTCATTACTCAATATTATTTTAATTAGGTTTATTGTGGTATCTCAATAAAAGTATGGTTAGCGACATATCCAACATAGGTAAATTATGAAAAGATACATGAGGATAGCATTTATGTTGAAATTAAGAAATTGAAAACAGTAAATTTTCCTTGCTCAGTATAAACTGTTTTGTAAAATCTAGGAGAATTACTTGAGTTTTATTTACGATCGAAAGGTATGTTTTTTAAAAACATGTGGAGTCAAAACGGCATATATTAACTTTCTAGAGTAAAATAAAACAAATTTAAACAAAATTATTGTTCCCAAATACACAAATTATGTTAAAAAAGGTTGGGTGCTTCGAAGAAGCTCGTAATAGAATTATTCGTATCAAAATGCCTTTAGTTTAACACTTAATTAATTGATAACCACTTTCCTGTTGATATCATTTGAAAAATGGCGCTACATCAAGTATGGAAAATGTCTTACAATTATTTCTATCGCCACCAAAGAGTACACGAAACCGCAAAAAGTCGGGACGACCGCCGAAGTATTTTCCATTTTGGTTTAGAACTTCTCGAATGAGATCCAAATTGTTTACTATGAGGCAGCGTGTGGTCCCAAGTGTGAGCGAATAAACATCTCCAAACTTCTTAGCTAATTCAGTAAAACCCTGGAACGGTGCTGCATAGTGACCTAACAGCGCTAAATTTCCGAAAATCGGCCAGGGCACCGGTCCTGGTGCCTGTGTGAACTCTTTAATTTGTATCCCGTTATCACAATGCGATTGTATAGATTCAGATAACGTGAGCGATGTTATGCTATTTGTAAATTTTTTTCTCTGACGATTTTTTGTAGTCACAATTGTCACTTTCCGCATACATTCGTACAGAACTTTCAAATACGCAAATAAACCCATTAAACACACAATTGTTAGTAATATTCCCATCACCAAACCCATTTTAATTAATACTGCGTTTATGTACAAAAAGTGGTAATATACGGTAAAAAGATGTTAATTTTACGAAATCCTTGTCTCATAGATATGCATGCAATTGGATTTAGAAATAAACTGAGCTGTTGTGAATGATGTTATTCCTTTTATATTATCAAGTCGAATGTGTGTATTGTGAATGAGTCAAAGTTACACTTTGTTTACAGAAGAAACAAGAAATATGTACTTACTCATTTGTTTTTTTTTTTTTTTTCCTTTGATACTTAAGTTGCGATGGGATATGTACATGGAGGGTACTTAGCGGAGTGGTCCGGTCTTGAGCTGTATATTCAACATTAGTACGGGCCTTACTTATCTAATGCATACATGTATATATACTTCAAGAGTTGCAATGAGCTATCTACTATCCACAAAAATATTTCTATTTGATCAGGAAGAATGTATTTTACTATTTTCGAAAGAGTGCCGCAGATTGTTTGATAATGAATATTTTTTAATAACTAGTTTAAGGAAAAAATTTTCATCGTCTGCATCATAAGTGGCATTACAAATATTAAGTATTGAGAATATGAGAAGTATTAGATAATACTGAATACCTATCAGTTTCCTTTATAACTTTGCCAGAAATATAAAATAGCTCAAGTTTAGATAATCAAATCTACAAGATGATTGAGGTCATCAATACCATTGCTACTCGATATATTCGCATATCAAATTCAGAAGATTACAACTACATGCTGCATTGTCATAGAATCATTATCCATTATGAGATCATGTCTGAGAGCATTGCTTCAGGTAATATTTATGTCGCCCTCTAAATAGTTTCTCCTGTAAAAATTGAGCCTTTTATATATATATCTTATGTTTTTTTTTTTCATAAATGTAAATCAAACAATATACATTTTGGGTATTTTTATGACACTGCAATTTTTATAAAAGGAAGTGCAAATTACATTGATTAAAAAAAAATTCGTTCATAATATAATAATATAAAAAATCAGCATTTTTAAAATTGCTAACCGAGCTAACATATCCTATTTCATATTTGGAATATAAGTATTTAAAGTATGTCAACCTTTAAGAGTTGAAGTGTTAAATGTTATTGTAAATAGCTTCGATATATACATAAAACTCATTTGAATAGGATGATTTATAGCTGAAAATGAATTTTTCTACAAGAAATCATAAAAAGGAAAAATATCTACTTCGTATTTTCGTACAAAATATGATGTCGATATTTCTTTTTAGGATTTCTTGTAGAAAAATTAATTATCAGCTAATAATCAGATTGTATTAAACAAATTCTTCAATAAAAAGGAATAAAATTTGGGTGTAGGTTTTTATATTATTCAGGTAAACTAAAATTTGTATGTTCAATTTGTATTTCAATAACTTGACAAGACAAGAACTTATATAATGTGAGTCAATTGCATATGCAAATTATAAATGTTCCTCTAAAGAAATATTTGAGTATTTTGAAATAGGTATATATAATTCATTAAAAAACGTTGAATTATTGTGAGTAGACTCTACCGACAATAACTAATAAAAATAAAAAATATAAATTTTAAGAATCCAATTATTCCAGTACAAATTAGTCCATTATATAAATAAATATAATATTATACGTTTTAATACTTTATTATTTTCAAAATTCTAAAAGTACGTGGAATTTAATATGAAGTAATCTAATATTTGAATCAAAAATGAATTGGGACACCGATACAACTAATTATACGAATTTATGTCTATTCCATTATGTATTATGTAAGAAGTGTTAAAAAAAGTAAAAGTTGCAAATCAAGACTGAACAGAAATGTAAAATATGGTTTTTTATATTCAGTTTTATAATTTTCATTATTTAATATAATAGTGCACTGTAATACATATTTTATATGATATTATAATCAGATAGTCTGTATATTATCGACTTAATACAAATTATAATTATACTGCATCTGCAGGACTTTGGAATTCGGAAAGTGCATGAATTGGGTTTTGAACTTTTTTTTGTGATCCTTTGCGTACTTTTGCACGAACTTCTTCAGGTTTTTCTGGCCTTACTAGTGGTTTTTTTTCTGGAGCTTTCATTTTCCATACAACAATTGGTGACTGGTGACAAATATAAACAATGATTTTAATTACAATAAATATCGATATTAGGATTTTATAATTTGTTATTAAAATATTTCCTTACCGCAACTGTTCCTTGTCGAGTGTACTTAGTTGAAGCAACATATGAATATTTAACCGTTAGAACAACCGCATTCATTAGATTTTTTGCTGCCTGTATAAGAGATGTTGCACTGTCCAACTGAAATTAAAAATATGTTCTCATCCATGTATTTAAATAAGAATTAATATAATGAATATAACTTACTCCAGATACGATTAATTCGCCACTGATATTCTGAACATCTGCTTTAACTTTAGAAGTAATTTGAATTTGATGACAATATAATGCGATTCTTTGTAAATATGCTAGTAGATCTTTTTTGGTACTACTTTCAGGACATTGTTCAGCAATTTCACGTGTAAGTTTATCTAATTTAGTTCCAGCTTCAGAAATTTTTTTAGCGGCATTAATGACATCCATTGTAGTTTTCAAAGGTCCTCTCCCACTGCGAAATTCCATTCTGTACAATTATTCCTAATTTGCACATTTTTATGCTTACCGTGTAAAATCCGTCATTTCCATCATTATCATACACATGTGTTTGGCTAAAAATATAATATCATTCCCAGTATCATCCCATTTAGCAACTTCTGAATCGAAAGTAAGCTTTTCTCGACGAAATAGTTCAACTTGTTGTGCAATTTTTTGTTTGTCCTCTTCAGTCATTTTACGCATAGCTTCCTATAAACAATAATATTTATTAATACAAATAAATAATATCTTAATGTATGCATTACGATGCCTTCTATTACACTTACTCGTGCTGTACAAATTCCACTTATATCAGGATATTCATCAACTGTCTGGTCTCCAGTATGAGCACTCGCTATTTACAAAATTAGTTTGTTACTATTAATATTAATTAATTTTTATATATTGTTTTTAAAAAATTAGGTAATATGATGTAATATTAATTATGATTAATATGATGTCAATAATTTGATTGACGGAATCTCATGAGAAAGCTAAAAAAGTGATATTTATGAAGGAGTGGATCAAATTATCTTAAGAAAACTGTTTTAAATTGTTATAACAATAGTAATATGCCGATCATAAATTTATGATTTTAACATTACTCTAAATGTAAATAATATAAAAAACAAAAAAATTACATCTACTTCTTGTTTCCAGAGTCATATCTTCAACCGGCTCAAACTCAGTATCAGTATCTAAATCTTCAGAACTCTGAAAAGAAAAACCGACGCAACGCACATAAAGAAATATTTCTAATCTTGAACCTTAGACTAATACTAATAGCAATATATAATCTATTATTAAAAACATGAAAATTGTAAAATCCACCCTTCACAAGTTATAAACTAAAAAACGCGTTATGGGATGAAAACAATGAAGTATCATTAATGATAATTTGCTTACATTTACTTCTAGTCTCAATATTGTATGGATCATAGAGTTCCACATCATCTGGGTCAAGCTCATCTTCATCCTTTTTAATCGTTTTTAAATATATTAAATAATTTAAACTATATATATCATTTAAACCAACATCTTATTATATAAAAACGTCGGTGCATTCTCTATGTTTAGGTCTATGAGACGATGACGAAGTTCCTAACTGAAACTGTCTCTCGAGCACAGATTGCCCAATATAAAACTACCCGTGAATGTGAATGGTGAAACACTTTGGTGGTTTGTGTGAAAACATTGAAATATTATTCGATTTAATTTTTAAACTAGCACCATGGTCTTTTCGGGAACTACAATTTTTTTAATGTTGAATTTTAATAGTCACTTTATGTTATTTTTCATAACATAATAAAACTGAAGAAAGGTAAATCAAATGTGTAAAAACACAACTTACGACACCACCCAAAATAATCCGGATTGTACCAATCTACATATAATAATACAATATAATTGTATTACTAAAACAGATATATATATTGTGCTTTGTAGTTAACGTAAAAAGAGTTCAAAAAAATTGTTTTCCGTTGGAAGTTGAATACACTATTTTGTAAAAAAAAAAAAAAAAAAATAAAGTAATCAACCTATATTTCAATATTGAGACACCAAAATGTACCCTGTGTATCACTTGTTGCCTTTCCTTAAATATTTACTAAATTTTAGTGTTTTCCCTGAAAATCTGTATTAGCCAAAAGCTTTTCACAAATTTCTATTTTTACCTCTACCCCATGCAATGAATAAAAATATTTGTAATATGTCAAATTTTTTGATATAAAACAAAAACAACTGTAAATTATGTAGTAAATGTAGTTTATACACCACCATCCGAAAATATACCCTGAAAGAATTTGAAATATTATGGTGAAAACTTAAGAACCTGACAATTTTAATACTATTTTAACACCATAGCATATGCTTAACAGTAGTTGGTGTTAGTTATATTTTTGGTACATAAACTACATTAACGCCAAATATCAAATATATGTATATATATATCTATATATATGCATATATATATATATATATATATATATATATATATATATATATATATATATATATATATATATATGTGGATTTTTATTGTCACTTGCTTTGTTGCGTTGGAGATTCAGTGGTTATTCAGTGGTCATACATACGCACCAACGTTCTTATATATTAAAATGCAATGGGAAACAACTAGAATAACACATACATAATGTAATATAAAAAACATACCCTATTCATTAACACTGCCCTTCTAATTTCACGAACTCCATCGTATACCAAGCGTGAAGCGTCAATAAAATCATTTTCGTCTACATCCTTATTAATATTCGAAGAAAGCGCATTAACTGCCGCATCAACACGTTGATCAAACTTTGTCATTACTTTAAAAACAAAATATATAATTTAAATCCAATAATAATAAACATAGGAAGTACCTTGTTCCCTTAAAACTTTCACAGCTTCTAATACTCGTTTGGTATAAATGCATGGTTCATAATTATCCATTTCTGCCTCAACTACATTGCACACACGTGTCGATCGTCCTTGTATAGCACCAGCAGTCGCACGTAAATCCTGAGCATCTCCTACTTGTAGTGCCATTACACATTTGTTTACATCCTCCAATATATGATTTTCAGAAACAGCCAAAAAGTCGTCAATAGTCGTTATATCATCAACTGCCTCAGTTAAAATTCGAACTTGAACTTCCCATGCTTGACGATAAGCTGTCATATTTTCTTGTGCTACTTTAGAGTTGGGACGAACAGTCAAAATCGATGCAGCATTTATGACTTGTGGACAAAGGCTCTCGATTTGAGCAGCAGCATAGCGAACCATTTTTACACCATCCTCATTATTAGACATACTGCATACAAGATTTGCAACTTCAACTAATTTCTCTGCATGTTTTGTAAAAATATCAGCTTTTTCGCGGACGTTCTTTTCATTTCCAGTTTTGGCTGCTTCTATTAAATCAATTAATGGAGTTGTGGTTTCTAAAAATGAATCAGAAACATGATCGACGACAGCTTTACGAAGTTGTCGACGCAAGTCACGTGTTTTTCGGCACATTTGATCAATGGCTCTATCAAGGCCTGGACTATTGTCTTTTTGACCCATCTAAAATAAACCAACAAAATAAACGAAACTGTTTAAGCAATATAAAATAAATAATACAAACATTGGACATGTACTCCGAGAGCAGATCTTGTAAAGCTTGGCGTACTGCATTACATTCAGCTACAATGCGTTCACGTCTTTCATCTCTAGTGCAGTCAGCATCAGCCATGAGTGCGGCGGCGCTAATAATACTTTCTAAACGTTCTTCTAACAATTGACGGGATCGTTTGTCACTATATGTCATTGGATCCATGACAATTCCTTCCTGTAGGTATATTATAATTTATCATTTAATAGCTGACTAACTCCAATATTTTCATATCAAAAACAGAATTTAACAAAACGATTTCAGAAAATATAAGACTCTATAATTTAAAAGTTTTCCATAATTTTTCAAAAACCTATTAACGTATACTGAAATAAATAATATAATAGATTATTACTTACATCAAAATCGTCGAGAGCGGCAGCTAATTCTCCAGCTCCGCTATAAATATCCGTAGGTTGTGATGATTTACCTTGCGCTACATCACTAATTGTATTGACTGCATCGCAAACTTGCTTGAGGATAAAATCACGATTGATTTTAGCTAAATCCAGCTCGGGATGCCGAACGTAAACTTTTGATGCGGTTAAAAGCATTGTGGAATGTTTTTTTAACATTGCACGAGCAGCAGCTAAATCATCTCTAAGTTGAGGATCTTTCAATTCTTGCTGTCTTTTAGCTGCTTGTTTAATTAACTCTCCAGCATTTCGTCCAAATTGCTATGAAATGAAAAATATTAAATTAACTACTTGTTTTATAAAACTCAAATAACTATACCCTCATATTATTCATAAGTTCATCTTGACTGGAAGCATTTTTTAACTTATTTAAATCATCCTCGACGACATGTAAAGACTTTAATAATAAATGAACGTCTACCATATCAGCTAATATCAAAAGTCTTGTTACTGCAGACAATAGGTTACGAGCGGCTCGTACCATGTTGCCTCGCTTTATTGAACTACAAGGGTCTTCTGAAAATTCCCGAGCTGCAATGCTCATTCCATCTCCAGTTTTTTTTACCTCATCTACAGCTGCTAACATCTCTTGCGTTATATCCGGATTTTCGTAAGCAATCTGCTCTCCTTTTTGAATAAAATTCTCAGTAGCCTTTTCAACAGCAGCAACCAGGGCACTCGCACGTTTCGATTTTCCTATATATTTTGAATATAAGTATTTGTTATGGAGTCAGTAAATAAAAATTATATTTCCAAATATAATTAAATATTAATAACCGTACATATATTTTGTACTTGTTGATTTATTTTGTGGATGCATTGATTATTATGCGCATATTTGAATGTTTTTATGTAAAAACGAAAAAGAAACAAGGAAAATAAATTTTGTACATAATCGATTTTTTTTTTTTTTTTTTTTTTTTTTTGTACACACAAAAACGACGTAGATACAGAGAACTCCGAGCGAAAATAGAAAACGAAAATTTAAATGCCAACCTATTGTCAAATTTGAAGATGGAATCAGAGGCATCTAGTTTGGGGAAATATTTTCGTTTTTTATGTAATTAAGTGTCAGGACAGCAATTATTTAAAAAACTTGAACTACCTTTCTTTTTCTTGCTTGGGCCTTTTGTATTCACTAAAGTAGTTACTTGCAAAACTAATGGTTCGAGAGTTTTCTCCACTGACATGGTACGAATTTCTAAATTCTTAGGATCCCATTTCATAGCTATTTGGCCGAAATCCGATAGAGTACCCATTTTTAGATGTTTTTGGTTTGCTATACGACAAGTTTATCTTAATCCCAATAAAGTAAAAATTCACTGAGTTTTCTTCTTAAGATAAATGAAACCTGTAAAAAAAAATAATTTTAATGTTTTCCTTTGTGCACTCCAAGTCACTTACTTTAAGGCTTTTTATATCGAACTGTTCATAGATACACAAAAAATCTAATTAACGTAACTAGTACAAATATTTACTTTAGTACCACTAATTAATTTAATAGTTTTTTATTAGTGAGTAATGACCACGTCCGTCATAGCTGAATAATACATACAATGGTGTTTGGCTTTGTCTCAAAAATGTATTCGTAGTTTCAACACCTATATGTTCTTCAATTCCATTAGGTTCCGCTGTGTATTGTAAAAAGTGTTACCATATCATTTAAATTTAAATGCCTATACCAGGGATAATATTTATAGAATTTTTTAATATTGTGAATTGTATTATGTCTTTATTAAAGCGAATCAATTACTCATATCGTCTCGTATGTAGTTGTGAGTTAGAATAAAGTAGAAGTTTTAATAATTTATCAAAACTTAGGAACGGAGGAAGTTAAAGAATTTAAGAACTAACCGACAGGATTTGCAAAAGATTCTGTTTAGAAAGGGTATCAATTTCTTGTCTAACACATATACAAAATGCCATAGCAAATATAATTTTTTCAAAACCCAAAAAGTCGTCTCTCCGACTTAGATTGAAGTTCCAAAAGTTCTTAAGCGCTCTTTGCCCGCTAAAATAATGAAGACTATCCCACTTTAGAATAGCCCAGCAAATTAAAAGTGTACTGCCAACAGATTATAATCGAATTCTGTTTTTCTTACAAATAAGTAAAATTACAATTTTGAATAATTCAATGTAATGAAAGTAAATCATCGAGAAAGTATCAACATAGCAAATATCAAAACCAAATTATCGAAATACTTTTCTGAGAGTTACAGCGGTCTGAACCAATCAGAAACTAATATGAACGAAACTGAAAATAACTAAACAAAAATTACAGAAAAACGCGTATATTGTCATAATTCTTTGAATTAATTCTATTTATTTTGACAGAGCAGCCCGTTTCAGCACGGATTAATAGTTAAATTATTTCTATCATCCTTTAATATACTGAGTTTGGAACAATTTTGTAATTGTATGTAATATTATTATAAAAATTTAAATATATTTCTATTATAATAATTCAAAAACCTATCCTTAATGTGATCGTAACTTTAGTAAATCTATTCATATTTAATATTGTATACCCAAACATATAGTTTGTTCATAAAATTCTTTGTTTGTACAAATTGTTTTTAAATATTGGCTCATGTACTTATCAATTTTAATTAAGTTTGTTGATATTTCTAATTTCTACATTTATTCAGTCTTATATATACACAGATAATATCAGAATCAGTTTATCTAAAGATTAAATTATATTCAATTTCAATAAATATTTTTGTTAAAATAAATATTAATAGCCTAATTCATATATAATCTAGACTCCATAAACTTAAATGAATCTTAAGAATGTAATAATATATTTGAAATATTGTGATGGAGTGTTTTTAATATAAATAGTTATATAACTTTTTTTATAATATATCCACCGACCATTAATCATTATTTACTAAATTTTAACTTATATTTACTTAACATTGCATTATAAATAATATCCCATAGAGACAGCTGCCTGTAAAACATTGTAATTATCGGTATTTATATTAATTATTTCATTATTAATGCAATACGCTGTTTAAATAACCTAAAACCCGCTTCTCAAAATTTGCGAATACATTTTAGGTATTTTTATATTTGAATTTAATTCGCATTAATTTCGCGTTTTAACAATAATAATGAAAACGTTTTTGCAGGAAGGGCGACACAAGCCGGATTTATCTGTATTTTGGAAATATCCTGACAGGATATATCATATTTCTGTAGTATGTTTGCTAATAAAATAAAACCAAACCCCCTAACGAGATTTTGACCGATACAGGTTCTTTTGCCTATGCTAAATGGAAGAAAATGAGGAATATTCTTTTTCAGACGAATAATTTCTTCCTTTTTGTCGGATTTAATTTTTCCAGTTTTAAATATAAAACTTTTATCAAGTGATGCTATATGTCCTTCAGATGAAGAAGATGTGATCTCTTTTTCAAATTCCACACCAGAATCCGATCCTTCTGAGTTTCTACGTTTTGGTTCTAATCTTGTAGATGACGCGCTTGGGGTAGGAACGGATATTGTTTCTAAGAAACGCTCAGGGTCAAATAACTCTGGTTTTACCCAGTATTGATCACTTGTATTAAGCTTGTAGTTGTTTATGAATACTATTGTTCCAGCCGTAACCCCATATCCGGATATAACAGCATCTTCCGTAGCAACATGTGGAACAATAGGAGAAGATGAGTAGCGGAGTACTTCGAAAATGGTAGCTAATGTGTAGGGCATTGCATCCATATCATATAAACCTACTGTTCTTTTACCAAAGTTAGTAACTAAATCTACCTCTTGTTGAATCCTTTCACCAATATGAGGATTTTTTACTATATAGGCCAGGGATAACATTACCAAATTTCCTACGGCAGAGTGACCTCCAATAAAATCTTCTAACATGAAAATGATTGTATCTCTAGATACATTCTTATCTTCTGCTAAACTTTTCAATAATGCATCTGTGAAATCTTTTTCAGGTTCATCAATATCTAACTGTTGTTCCCGATCGTTAATAACTCGTTCCAAAATAAAATTTCTAATCGTTGTCGACCACTTAATTATTTTGTTGATGTGTTTTTTATAAAAAGGTGCAAGCCAGGGTAAGAAATCGACTGCATATCCTTGATTAATCTCCCAGAAAATCTCATCAAAATATTCCACAATTTTTTTAAACTCATTATCTTCGTAATCAAATCGCACTGAGCACATATACTGACTGAACATATTTGCACACGTCTGTTGAATCAGCGGTTTAATTTCCAACGGTTCACCAGGCATTATCTTCTCCTGAAGTTTGTCCATAAATTCGTGGGTTTCAAAGCAGCCAACGTTTGACATTTTTGTGAAAAAAGATGACGAATCACGCGGAGAACAGTGACGGCGTGCGAGATTCCGACGTTTCTGCTGAAGTTGTGACCAATCGCAGAGTGCAAGCGCTAGTAAATACAGAAATAAAAAACAAAATCATTTTAAAATCCGAAACTGAGGGGTTTACTAACGGGATATAATACCGTTAGCTTTTATTATTTGCAGAACTACTGCAAACCAGTTTGAACTTAGCCTTCAATATTGAAGGTGTACCAATCATGTTATAGTCAATAGTGATCAGGAAGTACTTACAATTATTTCTATCGCCTCCAAATAGCTTATGATAACGTAAAAAATCTGGTCGTCCTCCAAAAAATTTTCCATTTTGATTAAGCACTTCCCGAATCAACTCCAAATTATTAACAACCAAGCAACGGGTTGTTCCAAGTGTTAGGGAGTATACATCACCAAACTCTTTCGAGAGTTCCGTAAAACCTTCAAAGGGCACTTTATATCGTCCCAGCAGGGTGAGATTTCCTAAAATAGGCCATGGAATCGGGCCTGGAGCTTGTTTGAACTCTTTCACAATCTTGTCCTGGTTCGACAAATTGGTATTATTGGCGAAATACACTATTATCTTCGCCCTGCGTGCATAATTTTGAAGAACTTGTAAGTAGGATCCGAGTAAGGTCAATAACAACATCGTTGTTAGCAGTATGAATAGTGGAAAAACCATATTTCTTCCGGAATTACAGTAAGAATTAAATCAAACCACTCGCGTACAATAACAAAATTTGGCTTTATTAGAAAATTGTGTTCATATAGATTGTAATTTGCTGACACGAAATGGAAACTTTATATTATTAGTGACGACTTCAGTACTATATGTTCATTTTATTGACGGCTAGGTACTGATATGTATGTCTTTTCAAGTTGCCAAATATTCTTTACTGAGCACTTTTGATTCTTTGCGAGAGCTTTTATATGTGGCGCGACAGTGAACGCAGTGTACCCATTGACCAGTTTTCATATGCGATCTATCGCGATTCTGTATTCGCTTTAATTGAATTCCTTCTTTTCCATAAACGATTGTGATAGCAGTACGAGCTCACTACGCTGACTGCGCAAACATTACCAAGAAACAGCAGTGGTTCCGAAGTAGTGGCAGAAGAGGACTGACTATCAAGTCCGATGTTGTGTGTACATATCTAAGTTCCACGTACAACTTCACTTTCGTATGAGGGTAGGACGCGAGGGAAAAAGTGGCACTAACGACTTTCGTGCATCACGGTGCGCCGTAATCACTTCTTAAATTGGACCACGAAGAAAATACGACGTTATCCACCCAGGATAAGTTCTGACACATTTCTTATCACTGATCTCACATTTACTAATAATTAAATATATAAATCTCTTAAGCATTAATTTTTAAAGTTAGGCACTCCAATATCAATATTAGTTTAAAAAAATCCAAAGAATAGTTAAGTAAATCAAAGAAATATATACAAATTGTTTAACTCCGGAAGTAAGCGAACTATATGGTTTTTTCTATACTTATACTTATAAAGAAGTATCATGAAGGTCCTTTAGTTAGTTCAATTGTCCCACTACTATAAAGATTTGGTTAACAAATAAGTAGTCGAATTCAATCCTTTTAGTATCCACTATTCAATGCATTTATTTATTTGTTGTCATATGATGTAAACTGAATATCAAACAAAATGACAATTATATATTCTTTACGTAAACTTTGTCCATGTTCTGATAGATGCTATATCGTAGCTAAGAGCAGTAATTCAATGATTTAATTGTTATAAATATGGAAATCGAAATTGTACACCCTTGACATGATTATGGATAAAATCAATTGGTTTATTCGTTGGATATTTAAAAGGAAAAGTAATTTTTAGTAATTTAAATTTTAATGCTATACTACTCTGAGTAATATGTGCCACAAATATTTCATAATTCCAAATTGTTTTTATTTTGGTAACGAAATAATAGTCTGAATCATGAAAGCAAATGTATATTATATTTACATACTATTTTACAATTCAAAGTTCTAATTGCAAAACTCCGAAATGTTTTATTTAAGAGTTATTTGAATAGTGGATCAATTCGTGTGATTTTGTGCAACAAGTCCAAATGCCACGCCTAT
The DNA here is from genome assembly GCA_947389925.1 of Coelopa pilipes. NCBI lineage: Eukaryota > Metazoa > Arthropoda > Insecta > Diptera > Coelopidae > Coelopa > Coelopa pilipes. The sequence continues at coordinate 15,665,417 of OX376697.1, forward strand.
ACAGTGAATTACATTGCTTATCTAAGATTCTAAGAAGAAGAAACTAACGTGTATTGTTTTTATATAACAAAATTCAAGATTGAATTTCAAGTAAATGAATTCAGAATTGGCACTAAATTTGACGAGTGCCTTTAAAAGAACTGCCCAATGTTTCAATACATAAAATTTATTGGTATCTTCCTCTCATAATAACGACGTGTCGTTAAAAGTGATTGTTGTGAGTTGGATTCTTTAATTTTTGATTAAATTAGTTTTGTTTTCTTATAAATATAGGTAAAATATATTTCTGAAACGAAATTGAAGGAAACAAGAGTATATTTGTCCGTTATTCTACAATTGAGATATAATAACCGAAACATCAGAATAAGAGTAAGAATATGTACGTTATAGAAACCTACAAATGCTTTATCATCTACCTGAAATACATACATAATACTTCGACCACATAAACAAACTATATTGATAACTTCTTTAACGCACGTTAAATGTTGGGATATCTGACACTGTGTTTGAGCTCAGTTGCGATGAGTGCCTGCTATTCATTTCGCCAAGTTTGTTCGAGCAATTTCAAAAAGGTCTTGAATGATTGGTCTTTTAGTCGTTCAGCGAAATTTATCTAAGCAGCCCAACTTGAGTGCTTCTCTAACACGTGGTAAAACGTCGGTTTTAGCGAAATTTAACCATTTTAGACAGTTTGAAGACATCAGCATTTAGTGTTAATTTGTTTAATAAGAAGCTTTCGGAGTATTATATCTGAATATGCAAAGTAGTTTATAGGGTGAGTATAATTAAAACTCATATTTTAAGCTTCTGAATTATTGGATATTTGTGAAACATGTGTGCAACTCTTTATAGTGAATATTAGATAATCGTTTTTATTGGTATATTTAATACTACAATAAAGCCAATAGTTATATATTCGGTTATCCAATACTTTGTCAACATACTGCAATAAGTCTTATATTAGCATTATATTAGGATTAATAAAACCAGTTGTTTTATTAATCCTTAATATTTTTCATGATACGATTATATCCGATTATAATAATTGGAAACATAAAGTTTTACATCAGCATACGTTGTTTTACCGAATTTATATATAATATAATATAATATAATATAATATAATATAATATAATATAATATAATATAATATAATATAATATAATATAATATGATATAATATGATATAATATGATATAATATAATATAATATAATATAATATAATATAAGATAATATAATATAAAATAATATAATATAATAACAATTATTCAACAAATTTGTTATATTACTTTGGTGAATTCAGTGATGCACGCTGTACTTGTCCACCTCTGTGTAAGTTCTCAATTTTATTTTGCGCTCTCATTCATAAAGGCTTAATCCGATTAGATAGAATACCTCTTTCATCTTCTACACAAAATTAGTATAGATATAATATGTACCGCTTAAGAGTTCGGTCCAAAGTTGTGATGATGCTTTTGTCAGACTTTGGAAAGTAATTTTCTTGGCTTTTCCTGTTGAGATATTCTTTGCTATTAAATACACAAAATATGGTATGTGGTACATAAAAGTCTTACAATGAACAAATATGCGATATATACATTAATATATTTGAATTTATGTAAGACGCGTATATTTGTCTCTTATTCCATCTAAATTTTATCCTATTTCAATAATTCTTTGACTTGTTAGTTATCCTGTTGTTATTTGTAAGAACTAATCGTCAGAAAGTAAAAAGGAACATTCGTATATACCTCGTTTTATCATTCATCTGTTCGTTTTATGTAATGCTATAATAACGTTTACATGTTATGCAACTTTATTCTTCTGACCGGTTTTCACTTTTCCTTTTTGAGAATAAGAGAGCATGGGCAAAATAACGATTCACTTTTTTCCTCCGTGTACAGATGCTACGGTTTAATGATTACACAGCATCGGTGCATCATAATCATCAGGACGGTCAGAAATGAAAATCAGCCATGGTGCCACACATTCCACTTGTAAGATCATGGAAACCTGTTGTCAGTTCAAAGAAGCGATTCTAATTTATGCATGAGAAATAATAAAAAGAAGCCTCCACAAACAAGTGGTTCCTGCTTTAGTTCTGATATTGTTTACATGCTTATTCCTGTGTACTGTGCCATTGATAGTACAGGGACATCTTTGAACAGTGTTATTGTTGCTATATGTTTTTTTATGCTATACACTCAAATAAGGGTTTTTAGTGCTAATTGAGAAAACTATATTCAGTAATGAATTATAATTAAACTGTATCTAATTATAAAGCATCTAAAGAATATTAATATACTTCTTCCTCTGCCCAAACAAACGGTTTTTACATGAAGAATTGTAATATGATAATTATGAAATTCAATTAAATAATAAATGTTGTTTTGTAATATCCATCTAATGAATATAGAATTTAAGAATCTTTATATATGTTAAATATTAATGTTCAAGATATGACTTAATAGATCTCTACGTTTAAATATTTGTCACTACTATTTTCTTTTAAATCAATATAAAAGAAAAACCAACCCTTTTACTTTGTTCTATTCTTCAAAATTGAATTAAGTTATATGATTTTATAGGTTTAATGGACTGTGATTAGCAATATTCTATTCTGTCAATTTTATTATTGAAAAAATATTGCAATCAAGAGCAATGATTTTATATAAATTTTATTTTTTTATTTCAAATTATACGTTTTATAATATGCGAAAGTTTTTTAATCGGGAAAGTTGAATAAAAAACCATAAGCTGCACAAACACGCTCCCAAAAATAATTGTGTCATAAATGTGTAAATAATGCTATTCATCATAAGACACTTTAAGATATATATTTTAGATAGTGCCTATGAATCGTGAAAACAATATCAATAGATAAGAATACCAAATCTATCACAAATACACATTATTTTTATCAACTATATGCAGATATTACATAAAAGTTATTAATTTAACATTGATGTAGACATATACATTTTTACATCTTCTTTTATGTGAAATGTATGTCTTCGACTTTTAAATAGATTAATAAAATTCAAGGCAATACCTAACACTTTTTTTTTTAATTGAGTATGGTCTACTTAAAAAAGCAGTGTTTTCCTGGAAAGGCGATAATATTTTGGAGTCATGTTTGAAACTACTAATTTGTGTCGAATATTTCTATAAGAAATATTTTAAACTACTAATTTATGTCGAATATTTCTATAAGAAATTTTTCAATCATTTAAGGCATAGATCCGCATTTATTGAGACCTTTTCAATTGAACACTTGTGTTCTAACTGACCACATGTGTTACCACTAATACCCAAAACAACTCATCTAAATTGCAATGAGACTGTGAGCAATATTACTTCGATCACACACACCTTACAGCAGAAATGAATCCGACGCGAAATTGAATTTATGCATACGTCCGTTGTATTTTGAATGACGCAAAAGCTGAGATCCGCACTGTACACTCTGGTATCTGCATGTATTTTGATATGTGCATATGTATGTTCAATATATCCTGAACCCTGTCTGGTTTCCGTTAAAATTATAATTTTATCATTGAAATCTGGTCCGTGGTTTCACATCAGTATGATTGGTGCACTACCTGTGAACAAGATTAGGTGATCCGTTTCATGATTGCCTGATTCAATATTCCGTTGCCATCGGATAAGCACTGGCATTTGCATAAAGTACTCCAATAAAATCCTATCGATCGATTCTCGATCGATGTTTTCTGTAAAAGTGTACCTACTGTGATGTGGTTCACGTAGACCCTATTACATATTGAATTTTGAATTGACTAAAATGGAACAAAATTGTTTTGTGTCAATCGATTTACATTCGGCATGCCTGGTATATAAATTCCGAAATCTCAAAATTCGACATCAGTTAACATATTACATTTGTAACAAATGAAGGAATTTTGGATAGCAGTAGCTTGAAATGTATATCGTTGAAGATAATAGTGCGAAAACAAATGTTGTATTTACAAATAAAATTGTAGTTTCTCTTTTATTTTTAGTTGCCATAGAAGATACAAATTCAGAAATGATAAATATAAAAATAAATACGACACAAGTGTTTGATATTTTAAAAATAATAACTCCAGAAGAGATAAGCAAATGGCTTGGTAGTTGTCTGGTTTCAAACATAATGGCTATCGGAGTCGTAATATTATCATTAGCTTTTTACTGGATGTTCTACATACCTTGTAATTGGAGAAAGGTAGTTTGTAAATACATAAATATTAGCATTCTACTAATTTTTTAATAAAAATACAATATCCATTTGATAAAATGTATAATAATTTAATAAATATTTTATGAATTTAACTTAAGGGTTTGGACGATGTTAGTTATGGTAAGGCATTAGGATCAAATCGAAATACTTGCGACAAAAGAGATGCTATCAACCGGATACGAAGGCTACGCAAAATTGGTATTCGAGAACTACCACCACCTTTCCCAAATGGATGGTACAGTATTATGGAATCCTCTACACTACGAAGAGGAGAAGCTATTTCTGTATCATGTTTAGGAGAGAATTTCGTTGTTTATCGAACGAAAAAAAAAGAAGTCCACGTTTTAGACGCTTACTGTCCACATATGGGAGCTAATATGGGTGTTGGAGGGCGTGTTGTAGATGATAATATAGAATGCCCTTTTCACCGGTGGAGTTTTCGCGGAAGTGATGGGAAATGTGTAAATGTGCCATATAGTTCATGTGGTAAGTGCGAAATATTTCCCAATAAGTTCGAAAATATATTCGTTTAATAAAAGTTCCAAATGGCTCTAGAGTAAGAAAATGGATCTCACGTGAAGTCCACGATAACATTTTTATTTGGTATCATTCGGAAAAAGATGCAATTCCCTGGGATCTTCCAGTTATTACTGAAATAGAAAATAAACAATATGTTTATCATGGGCGCAATGAGTTTTATATCAACTGTCATATCCAAGAGATTCCTGAGAATGGAGCAGATTTAGCCCATTTCGCTGCTATACATAATGCTAGTATTTTAGCTGGAGGAGTTGACCCAAAAGCCAGTATGCTGGCTAATACAGGAAGTCATTACTGGAATGCCATGTAATATAATTTACACCGTGTATTTGTCATTTTTATAACAAAAACTTTATTATATTTAAGTTGGAAACCATCAGATTCTGCTCATAAACATTTAGCAATCGTAACACTGAAGCATTCCTTAGAAATGTTCTCAAAGATTCATGTTTTTGAAATGGATGTAACGGGAGAACAGGTGAATCAATTATATATGTATGCCAAATGAAAATCATTATTATTTTATAGTTTTTCTCATCAGATTGGACCATCTTATGTCCAATTACACATAAAGTCCCCTACTTTTGGCCGCATTGAGGTTTTGCAAACAGTTACTCCAATCGAACCCATGTTGCAAAAAGTTGTCCATCGTTTTTATGCTCCTCGTATTTTGGGCCCTATTATGAAATTTGTGGTGTTAGGTGAAAGTATCATGGTAGGTACATTAGGCACCTATGTAAAATTCGATTATTAATTTTAAACTGTTATTACAGTTTGAACGTGATATCAATATGTGGAATCATAAAATGTATCGAAATAAACCACAACTCGTGAAGGAAGACGCAGCAATTAAATCTTTTCGAAATTGGTATTCTCAATTTTACTCAGAAAACAGTAAATCATTTACTGAATCGCGCAGTATTTTTGACTGGTAGTTTATATTGCATAAAGAAACTTGAAATACATAATGTTCATTTATTAAATATATATGTAAAACTTATATGTTTATTAAAATAATTCATAAGGGTTGTGTCTCCGTTTTCAACCATTCTAGAGTATAATAATCTCCTTCTTTCTCAAGTAGTGGAGAAAGGGTCTTCCAGACTTGTTTATGATAATCATTAAGTTGTTTAATCTATACAAATTAGGAAAAAAAATATATATTAATTGTAAATATCTTAAATAGCAATCAAATTTACCTCATTAGCGGTAAGTAAATCTTTTTTTATCATTTTAGTTTGTTTAGGACACATTGTAATTGTTTTAAATGTTAAAGCTCCACGACCGGAAAAATTATAGCTGCATTTTGCCGGCACAATTTGTACTATATCCTCAATGCGAATTCCATATTCTCCATCGTGGTAATAACCGGGTTCTTTGAAAAAAGTACTTGTAATACCAAATACAAATGCGAGAGGATTTCATAGATTTGACCCCCAATTTCACACTTAGCCACTATGACTTGGCCTGTGTTTATACAAATTAATAAACTTACCATTGGAAATAAACATATTCTCTTGCAGTCCAGGGTCATCCGGCATTAACCGAAATCCTACACCCATAGGTCCTTCATGTACATTTAAGAAATGGCCAATACCATGACCTGTACCATGGCCATAATCTAATCCAATATCCCATAAAGCTTTTCTAGCAAGTGTATCTAGAACTTGCCCCTATTTGTCATTGGACTTACTTAGTATTTTATTATATCTTCAAATGTGGACTTACCTTAACCTTTCTGGGAAAAACTGTTGAACCAAATGATAGTTGTCCTTTTAAGACCCGTGTATAGGTTTCTTTTTGAAACTCTGTTGGATTTCCAAAGTGCATTGTACGCGTGACATCAGTCGTACCATCTCTAAATATAAAAATATTAATTGATGAAGAATATTTTCCAATTAAAAGCAAATCCTACAAATACTGTGCTCCAGAATCGCAGAGGTAAATTTCATTTTTATTTATTTCACGGTTAGTATCTTTGGACGGATGATAATGAATAACTGATCCATTCGGACCGGATGAACTTATTGTAGGAAAACTTAATCCCATATAATGCATCTTTTTTCTAAAATAATTAATATGTTAATAATTTATAAGAGAATTTTGTTTGCTTACGATCTAAATTCTTCTAGTTTAGAGGCACCAGTAATTTCGTCCACAATTTCATTGTTATTTATAGATCGCTCCAACCACGCAAAATATTGACACAATGCAACTCCATCCCTAATGTGACTATTAATGAAACCATCAATTTCTACTGGATTTTTTATAGCTTTCATAATTGCAATTGGTGTTATCTGAAATATTTGCAAAATAAATTATTTACATAGATTATACAAATTGCATACTTCTTGGTGACGCTTATTCTTCGGAATTAAAGCCGTCAAATAATAACTTGAGCTGGCAGAAATCCAAATCTTGTCTTTTGTTTCGGACGCCTGAAATTTATTGTAAAAAAAAGTATATTTGTAATTCAGTAATTTTATAAACACAACTTAAATAATTATTATAATAATTTCATGTTGCTACTACCTTGTGCCTTTGAAGCTATACTTATTTCTATTGCTTACCATTCGTGCAAGATGCATACCAATGCTATCGTAAGGAAAAGTACAAATTTCAACATTATTATTAACTTCATGCTGTTTAAAGTCCTTAGGTAATTTCGACGAGTCTATGAACAGTATTAATTTGTGAAGCGTCACCAGCAGATATGAAAAAAACACAGGATTATATGATATATCAGAACCTCTCAAATTTAGGAACCCTAAATAAAATCAAATTATTATAATTATTTTCAAACATAAGAAATCTATTGACATGTCTTACAAGCAATTTCGTCCAGTGCACTAACTACTAGGATTTCAGTTTTCTTTTCAATCATTTTTTTTTTTAAATTGCACCATTTATCTGCTATTTTCTCACCGGTAAATCTTAATTCCAAAGGCAAAACAGAATTCGACGTCGGTTTAGGTTGGTCATCACCCCATACTAAGTCAATTAAATTCTGTTCAACAGGTACTAAGGAGCATTCTATACGAAAATATATGTAAATATGTAATATATGTAAATAAGTAATAATGTCAGAGTTATTACAATTAAAAATAATAATAATAATATATAATATAATAATAATAATAATAATAATAATAATAATAATAATAATAATAATAATAATAATAATAATAATAATAATAATAATAATAATAACAATAATAATAATAATAATAATAATAATAATTATAATAATAACAATAATAATAATAATAACAATAATAATAATAATAATAATAAAAATAATAATAATAATAATAATACTAATAATAATAATAACAATAATAATAATAACAATAATAATAATAATAATAATAATAATAATAAAAATAACAAGGAGAATAATAATATTAATAATAATAATATTAATAATAATAATAATAAAACAATAATATATAAATAACTATATTACTTTATATTATAAACGTGGAAATATAATATGTACCATTGGCATTCAGCTCTTTTTGAATGGGTTTCCATAGACGATAAGAAAATAGCTTTGGGTCAACTCCAACCGAAGTACCGTTGGGTAAGTGTTTTGACAACCAAGTACCAATCGAAGGCGTAGTTGGCAAGCCGTCCTTCATAAGAATCCAGTTCGAATCCAGTTGTTTCTTCGCCTGTTGATAGTATCGCCCATCAGTCCATAACAGAGCTTTATCTGTAGTGACTACAGCAGTTCCAGCAGATCCATCGAAACCACTCAAAAACGCGCGTCTCTCATCAAATTGACATATGTATTCACTCTAAGAAAGGCGTCACTTTCAAATATCATTAATACAAGACGAGTTGATACCCACCTGATGAGCATCATCTGAAGGCACAATGTAAGCCGCAATTGGACCCAAATTTCCCCCAGCGGGCTGTGGAGGTTTTTGCATTAATTTTCGTAACTTAAAAAGTATATCTGATGTATCTTTCATATTTTTATGACCAACTTTAACGTCACTGATGAAAGATGAGTTAAAAAAAACCTGGAACAAATTCGCAAGCAAAGAATTTTACAATGTATTTAATGTATGTATGTACTAACAAATAAACAAGAAATAGAAAGAAAAAACGTATAATTCCTAAATTTTGTCTCATCGCAACAAACTACATTGTGATTTAATCTTACCGAAAGTTTAACACTTACTATGGACAAATCTATTTCAAAAGAAGTTATCGTCGTATTTTTGTCTTATCGGGAAAATCTCATAGATAAACCATGGGCTATCTATAATTGCTGAAACTACACCTGATATTTAAGAATTATTTGCAAAATATATAGCAAAGATCTACAGTATATAACAACTGATAAAATCTACGAAACCAGCGCTAAGATAGCAACGTTGCTGAACTGTCAAAATAGCCAGCAACGATCGGATGGGAATTTCACAGGGTGAATCAGAAATTCAAAAACTAACAAAAAAGGGCATGGTCAGGAGGAGATTTCCACCGTTGCTGGGGGTACCCTTCGAGGGTACAAAAATTCGAGTATCAGGGATTGAAGAGGACATATCCCCCGATATTCTTGCATACTCCAAATGTTCCTGTCTAATCTTGTATAGGTGTTCCAGAGGAATCTATGAAAATCCTCCAGTTGGTCAGGAATGGTTTTTCCGCGTTGCTGGGGGTACCCGTCGAGGGTGACAAAAATTCGAGTAACAGGGATTGAAGTACAGTTTATTTATTTTGCATACAAAAATATTAAATGAACTATTTTGAAATTAATACATTTATTTCAATTATTTATTGCGTTTTTTTTTTCATGTATTTCATTTTTATACTTTTATTGTTAATGGTTATTTCTGGATATCAAGCAAGTCGAATAGCCACTGCCTCAGATATGTACATGTGCGACAATATGTTAAAAGCTTTTTTACCCGCGATTTTCAACGGGTACTAGAAATATTGTATGTAATATTAAAATTTTGTTTCATTGATCTTAATACTAGCAGGTACCAGCAATTTTCCTGAACTGTAAGTGATCTAAAGACCATAAAAATGTCGATGAAAAACGAAATACAGATTTTGTTTCTCACAGAAAAAGACAACCGGATCGACAGATTTGGAAAATGCATTTTCTCTGCGTATATCCGAGTCAGATTACCGAATACTACCCGAAATATAGAGCGTGGTATATATCTAATCACCATAATTGTGCTATGGCAAGGTTTTCAATGACTATAGCCGAAGCGCGACCTGAATAACAGAAATCAAAAAATTATTGGAATTATATGATTGGATTTGACACACAACCAACCCTTCATGATTATTCTTCATAGAACTCATTGTCTGCATTTATGTATATTCATATAAGTTCAGTTGATTTGAATTTCTGGACATTTTTGTTTTTGTTACAAGTTAAAAATCTGGAAAAAAATAATAATACTTAGCACAAATTTCATTAGAGAGAAATATTGGGCATACCATTTGATCGAAGGATAATATAATTCATACCATTGAGAGCAAAAGATGTTTAGCTTGATGCAAATATATTATTCGATTTCTTTAAGATTAATTGAAAATCGCGTGTAAAAAGCTGGTTACGTTGCTGGCGATTTTGACGTTGCTAATTTAGCGCTGGTATCTACGAAAAGTATTTTGACGTTTCAATTACAATGGAGTGAGGTTACTTTAAAATCACAAATTTCTTATGCGGCATCATTTGCACAGTAGTAAAAGTACAAATTTGATTCAGTGTAGTGTAGACAAGAACCACTAATCATCTAATGTATTTTATTCTTTATCATATGTACCACATGGAATGTGTTTTGCGATAGAAATAAATACATGACATATCATTATTCCAGATATGAAGTACAAAATGCATCGGGACGTTAACAAAATCGAATTTAGGTTTTAGGAATATATATTCAGCTTTAATTACATGAACAATTGATTAACAAAGGGGTATGTTGTGAAGCCGAGGTTTTGTTGACTCATTTAATATTTAATTCGACTATTACTAACAATTATTTGAGCAATTTATTTTTCACTCGTAGTAAACTAGACCATTATATTATTTTAAATTAATATTTTTATTAGTTACTCTGAAAGAGCGTTGCATGCATCTGAAATACGATTTCTCTGCACATTTTGGTGTGAATTATTCGTTCCTCTGAATCATATATCGGTATGATTATGTTTATACAAAATTGATAATGTATGTATCTATCATTAGGTACACAGAAAACCAATTTTTGAAATACTATGATATAAATTACACCATTATTTTTATTAGTAGTATATTGTTTTTACACGGTGTATGAGTAGTACGAATATAGGCAAGGTAAGGCAATTGCTTCGCGCGTTTAAAAAACGAACTACAATCTAACCAAATTCCAACTAGTCCAATAACCATCCACCAATAATCTTATTACAATTCATCAAAATCCAACTATACCAATCGGTATCCACCAAAAAATCTTATTCAGCAGCAAACCCAATAAGGCATCCAATCGGTATTTAAATAAATCCAACTAAAATAATTTGTTCTTGTACTAAACTGATGTTATTTTGGCCGCAACTCCCCCCTGTAATCCCATTGGCAGTAGTATGAATATAGACAAGATAAGGCAATTGCTTCGCGCGTTTAAAAAACGAACTACAATCCAACCAAATTCCAACTAGTCCAATAACCATCCACCAATAATCTTATTACAATTCGTCAAAATCCAACTATACCAATTGGTATGCACCAAAAAATCTTATTCTGCAGCCAACCCAATAAGGCATCCAATCGGTATTTAAATAAATCCAACTAAAATAATTTGTTCTTAGAATCTTATCCAACAATTAAATAATGGTTCTAAAGGGCTTGGTCAATGATATACTAAAGTTGATAATTTAAATATTGATCAGGACTATATTATCACTGGATGCAAAGTTAAGGAAACACAATTTGGTGAAAAGCTGATCATGAAAATGATTCTCCTCTTTAGATTTTCTTGCCAAAGCGATTTACTCAAATATTTCACACAAAAAAAAAAAACCCATTCAAAGCATTAAAAGATAGTGGCGTTCAGAGTTTAATTTGTAGAGGGAGAGATACAATTAATTCAATATGGCAATTTTCGAATTTGTTTCTAAGTTAAATACAACATACGAATAATAAAATGTATATATAATTTAAATAATACAAAAATTAATAATTTTACAATTAATTATACTTGGAATATTTTTTATTTATTTTCTTTTTAATTGTAAATTCGGTTTTAAATAGTTTTAAAACCTTTGAGTCATTGGATTTCAAATTGGATTTATCAAATAAGTTTAGAATCCATGTTTCAATATAATGGCGATGGTGATCAATTGTATTCTCTTTAGGTTTTTTGCTGTTTTGCTGGTGTTAATGATCTCATTTACTTGAAGTATCCAGATTGGGAGGTAGAAAAGTATGTAACCCAACAGAAGATTTTTAAGAAGCAACGAAAGAGATAGCCGTATAATTTTTTCCTTCATAACTTAGATCAAAAAATGAATTTAATTTTTAATTATTTTTATTTTGTATTTACTATTTCCAATTATAATTCATATTTATCTTAGTTATATAAATATTAATAATAATTATTAATAGCCTTCTTTTAAGACTGCTTCTATAAGTAGATTGTCCTCTGCATCAGACATATGTCTAGTATCTTCATCGTTTATATTGTTTTTTTGATAATCATCCCATGCAGCATTTAGTAAGATATCTTCCTCCTTACTGTCATTAACAACTCAGAAGACGTGTCTATAAACACAAGTTCTTGTGACTCAGACATTTTTAAATATTTTATAGTATTATGTTAAGACTACACAATTTTAAATATTATTACGGCGAGCGACGACGAGCGATTTTCTGTATGTTATGAACACATAGACTTCTGAACAGTGTTTGATTCAATGATTTTTCCTAACCCAATCAAAATGAGAGAACAATTCAGGTAGAAAGATGTCTTACATAAAGGTATAGTTTGTAAAGATATAGTTTGAAAAGAGATAGAATGTACCCCTTAAATGTGTGATAAACATATATCAATGAATTCATGTAGAATGAATACACGAGAAAAAGAATAGGTTGGATAAAGATAAACATAATATTCCTTGGTATAATACATAGCCAATAAGAAGGTAGCAGTAGAAATGAAATCGTTCTCATTAATATAAATACAATTATTTTTCAAAAATTCGTATTAGTACGTTACATGTCAGTGAGTCTTTTTGTGTAGTGTCAAAGTAAAAAAGAAAGAAATACAAAATGTATAATTGTGAAAACTGTGAAAAACTTTTCCTTAGCGAAAAACTCATGTTTGAACATTTTAATGAAAATGTCAGAGAATGCAAATCCAATATTATTACGATTTGCTGTGATAATGATAATATTAACATTTATGGATTGTAAAATTTCAACACCCACTACAATCAGTGCAAAGGAGAGAAGCCAAGGAAACGTCTTTTGGAAGAGACATCATTGGCAATAAAACGGACCAAAAAAATTTGTGATAACACGGAGCTGAAAAGATGTGAGATATGTGATGTAAGCATACAGTCTAACAGATTTAAAATGCATTTGCGCACGAAAGCCCATAAAGATAAGTCTGCAACCAATATCTCGGAAAATGTATTTCAAACTTCTCCACTAGATAATAGAATGTGTTGTCGTTACAGAATTATTAGTATCTTGAGGAATGAAATTTGTTTCAACTCATTTTATGCCGATATTAAGAGTTATCTTAAAGCCATAATTGAAACAAATATGGCTGAATATGAATTTATTAAAATGAATTTAGTTTTATATGGCGAATATGTAAAAGCCCAAGATGATAGTGAAATGGTGATAACATTAAAACATTATGCTACGCAATTTAAATGTGTGTCCAATATTCATGAGATAGAATCAATATTAGAGGAGTTTTCCGATGAATTAATAAAAATATCTAGCGAATTCCAGGAAGGAGATAGTGGATGGGCTATTGCCGAATTTAAAACGACTATATGTAAATTAGAACATATATTGCATTACCGAGAGACATTAACTCGAAAGCAGCAACAACTAATGTTAAAAATAATGATATATATTGTTTCAAATGGACAGTTCTCTCGTATATTGCTTATAAATTATATAACCTAAATGAGAAACTACTTTTTAAACTGACCAACCCAAGTTATTATAAAATACTTGATATTTGCTCAGAAAAAATAAGATTTAGAGGAATAAATCTAAATTTTTCAAAAATGAATTTTCTAGCCACTATAAAAGATTTGAAGGAATTTGAAAAAAAATAATTCTAATTTTAGCATTAATACGTATGAGGTAAAGGAAAAAAGAAAAGCTAACGACCCAACTAAAGTAATTGGACCATCACGATTAGCAAAAGAAGTTTGGGAGTTTCATATAAATATGCTGCTGCAAATGGATTCCAGTTGTAACTATCACTTCTGTCTGATTCGTGATTTAAAAAGACTAGTAAAAAGTCAATTTACAGCGAGTCATACTCCTGGATACTTTTGCGACTTATGTCAATCATACTATAACATAGATACAAAGCGACATAACAAAAATGAGTGCGGGAAAGTAACAGCGACATATCCTCTAGAGGGAGCAACAATAAAGTTCGAAAGATTCGACAAAAAACGATCTCCACCAATAGTTGTATATGCAGATATTGAATCAATTTTGATAAAATGTGAAACCAATCCTACAATATCCACAACACAAATCCAGAAGCATCAAGCATGTGCGATTTCTTTTCATGTTTGTCATACATATAATCCACAGCTAAATGAAATTTGGACATATGAAGGTAAGATTAACAAAAATACAAAAGTGAATAAATTTAATAATGTTTAAAAAATACTTTTAATTATAGGAAATTATTGTGTGGAGAAATTTATATCTGAATTGGAAGAAAGACTCGATAATTTATATAAAATGTATTGGACATCACCGGCACCAACCAATTCCGTTCTCTCCGATGATGACGAACTTCGCAAGATTTGTGAAAACTATTGCACCTGTGAACAAGAAATCGTCGATCCAATGAATGATGAAAAGTATTATAACTTTTTCACTGGAGAATATGTGGGACCTATACACCCTCAATGTAAGAATAATTTCAATTTTAAGTATCTTTTTTTCCCAGTAGTTTTCCATAATCTTTCTAGATATGATATTCACTTATTTATAAAGCAATTGGGAGGTAATTTAAAAGCCATTCCATGTAATAAAGAGTTGTATATATCATTATCGAAGAGGATTATGGATGGGAAGAAAACAAAATATAACATTAATTTTATTGATTCAAATTTATTTTTTTTTTTTTAAATTTATGTAATCAAATTTGCTTATTATTATTTAAATAGATTGCAAATAAAAGAATAAAAAAAAATAATAAAAAAAAAAATATATTTTTAAATTCCAGTTTAGAAAAGTTAGCAAGCTATTTAAATCACGAAAACTTTAAATTATTAAGAACTAATTATTTAAATAGCTTTGATGTTTTAACTCAGAAATCTCTACCGGACAAAAATAGTTTTTACAATAGCTTAGAAGGATGTTCTGAGGAAGACTATATCTTCGCTCAAAAAGTGTGGGATACATTTAATTGTAAAACATTAAGGGACTTTATGATAATTTATTTAGAAAGTGATGTATTAATTTTGAGTGGTGTCTTCGAAAATTTCCTTTCCATATGTAGGAATATATATAACTTAGATCCTTGTAACTATGTTACTGCGCCTTCGCTTTCTTGGGATGCCATGCTGAAGTATACTCAAGTAGAATTAGAGTTAATAAATGATGCAGATATTCATAATTTTCTAAAAATTGGAGTGAGAGGAGGCTTGATGCAATGTAGTCATAGGGTTTCATTTGCAAATAATAAGTATATGAATGCTGGATACAACCCTAAAAATAAAGAAAATTATTTGCTCTACATAGATTCAAATAATTTATATGGATGGGCAATGTCTCAGAAACTTCCAATATCTAATTTTAAATTTCTAGAAAAAAAAAGAAGTAGAAAGTTGAAATGTTTTTAATATATCCACCAAGGATGATATTGGTTATATTCTAGAAGTTGATCTAGAATATCCTGAGACTTTGCATGATACTCATAACTCTCTTCCATTTTGTCCTGAGAACAAAATACCTGTCGGTCGAAAAGGGAAAAAGTTAATTGCGGACTTTCATAAAAAAGGAAACTACATCATTCATCTCAAAAATGTACAACTTGCTTTGATGGTTTATGGTAAAACTTCGGAAAATGTAGAAAAAAAAAGAGACGTTCGCTTAGTTACATACTATGATAATAGACAAAATTCCGAAGGATACAGGTCACTTATTAGTAAATCAAATGTACATAGCAGTGAAATATTTAGTGAAAATCTGATAGGTGTTGAACTAACTAAATTAGAAATTGTGTACGATAAACCCATTTATGTAGGTTTTTCTGTTTTAGAGCTATCGAAATGGCTGATGTACGATTTTTATTATAATTTTCTCAAAATAAAAAGACCGTCTTCTAATACTATTTATATGGATACCGATTCTTTTATAATATCTTTAGAGGATGATCTATATAAATTAATAAAACAAAATCCGTCGTACTTTGATACATCCGATTATAGCGATGAGAACCAGTTCAATAAAAAACGGCTTAATAAAAAGGTATTGGGTTTAATGAAAATGCGGGGAGAGTTATGACCAGTTTTGTAGGTTTGAAAGCTAAAGCCCATGCGTATAAAGTTGATAAGAAATTAGATGAATGTAACGATAAAGTTGTTAAAAAAGTTAAGGGTGTGAAAAGTAATATAGTTAGAAAACTACAGTTTAATGATTAAATTGAATGTATTAGCAATCGAAAAACATTTTATGGTCAACAACGGGTAATAAGAAGTCGATCTCATCAACTATATACAGAAATTGTAAACAAAATAAATTTCAACTATCTAGATGATAAAAGACATATTTCATCTGATGGTATATCAACTTCAGCATGGGGTCACTATAAAATAGACAGCTAATTATATATATTCGAAAACAACAATCTAACAAAACACAAAACAAAAAAAATACCTTTCTACCCATATCTTCAACTTTATTAGTTAAAAAAATAACTATGTAAATAATCATTTTATATCTATCTATTATAAGACATGTATATTAAGATATGTATATATTTCATATTTAATTATCAATAAAACAAAATATATTTCCATACCACCTATTTTTTTGTAGTATTTTTATTATCAAATCTATAGCTGTTTCATCAAATTTTTTCTTTCTACAGTTATTCTCTAAATGTTCGTTGCTACCGAAATAGTTACAGTAGAGTAATCGAACATATCCTCCTCTCTTAAACCATTCCATATTTATTCTTTTAATATGCGATTCAGTTGACATACACTAGGTACACTAGGAAACTAGGGGTTATCAAGGGGTTATCTGCTATGTTAAGTATCTTCTATGTTAGTAATTCACTTTTAAGAATCCATGAGTTATGAATATTTTCAAATCCTAGCCATTTAACATATAACCTTACGCTTCAATGCTTTTTCAACCAGATACGCGTTTTTATTCCTGACTTTCTGCAGTTCATACTCATAAAAAGCATAATAATATAATTCTTATAATAGATAATAGATTTCTTAAAATCTTTTAAAATATATGTCACTGGGTAAGTGATATTAATTCTTTCTATAATGAAAATTTCCGTTGTCCAATTTGGTGTATATCATTTGAAAAATGTACCTTTTAAACTTGCTAATTCTAACAGAGTCACCTACGTTAAATTTTAGTTTTGGAAATTTTTTTGGAAAAGTATAAATTCTCTGAAGTATATTGTTTTCATTAATTTTATTCACTTCAATTGGTTTCATTTTAATTGTTCTGTGCCATGAATTGTTGTACTTAGATATAAGTGATTGTAAATTTGTAATCCATTTATAGTCACCATTCATACTAAACATTTTCCACATCATATTTTTTAATATTCTATTAAAGCGCTCACAAATTGAAGCTTTCATATGTGTATATGTATGATAATGATTAATTTTAAATTGATTCATTAAACTTTTAAATTTATTATTAAAAAATTCTTTCCCCTGATCAGATTGAATATTTTTTGGAAGATGATTTGAGTTTTTTAATACTTCACTCATGGCCATAGTTACATTTTTGGAGCTTTTTGTTTTCACAATACATGTTCAATACATGTTGGTATAAAATGATTTTGATAAAAATTAAATATTTGGTTTTGTAAAATTATATTCCAACATAGAAAAGTATATAAAAAGACAGCAACTCGAATTAATATATTCTTAATTATTTATTATTAATTATTAATATATATTATATAATATTCCATACCGAAAATTACTTCATGATCCTATATCTGTCTAATTTCACGTTTTTCCTCCTTCATTTGTTCCATCTTTTCTTTCAGTTTCTAACTCAAACTGAAAAGACCTCAAGCAATTGTATGCTATATAAAGGATTGAGATGACGATTACAATTTCAGTTTTATTTTTTCTTATATTTGAAAATGACTCAATTTCAGAAAAAGAAAGCAATTCTACTGGATTTCCAATATTAGTGTGGAAATAATCAACAATTATTCATTAAGGAGCTCGCTTTTATGAGTGGTGGATCAGTTATACCTAACTATTGTGTTTAAGCCACCCTATTCATATAAAGAACTGGATATCGATGCTCGAAAGAAATATTTATTCTGTAAAAAAAATGTAAATGGACTTGATTGGAATGATGGATACATCGATTATTTATCAGTCGCAGACATTTTATCACCTTTAAATAAATTTAATACTGTTTTTGTTGTTGGAAAACATAAAAAAGAATTCCTCTAAAAATATTTATCTCCGAGCATAAATATTATTAATATTGAACTCACAATGAGTTTGAGTCATTTACCTAACTATTTCACAAATTGTCAAATGCATAAAAATTTCCAATACAGATGTGCACTCAATAATATTTTTAAGATTTTTGTATTCTTAGAAGAATGTAAATATATTATATATATATATATATATATATATATATATATATATATATATATATATATATATATATATATATATATATATATATATATATATATATATATATATATGTAGGGTGTCGAGGAATACGGACGGACAGAACGACGAGAAGCGGACAGACGTACTAGCAACAGGAGAGACACGTACAACAAGTGGGCAAGACGAGACGGATATATGACAAACGAGAAGAGACGAAACGACAAAACAAAGCAACGACAAAGATACAGACGAATAACAGTAAACTTAGTTTTTGTAAACTAGCATGTAAGAAAATAGTTTGTAAGAACATTGAATTTAAATAAAGAGTGAGTTGAATTCTGGACACAAAACGTGAAGCATCAACTTCTTTCTTTCTTTTGTGAACAGTTTATCCTACATTTTGGGGGCTCAACCCAAATATTAATCGCGCTATCGATTAAAAAAAAAAAAAAAAACTTTTAGATGTTGAGCATATTTTATTGTGATGGAAAATTTTGCAGCAGAAGTTACAGTGTAGATTTTGAGATGAGACTCGAAGAACATAGAAGTAAAATCGAGAAGAGTTGTGATGAAATACTTTCAATGCGAAGATTAGAAGTAAAATTGAAAGTAATAGTGAAGAAATTTGTGAAGAAAAGTATGAATTATAAGTGAAGAAAAACTTAGATGAAAACCTGTGAAAGAAACTATTAAGTGAATTTGAGAGTTGAGACAACAATTAAATTTGAGAATAGTTCTGTATGTAAAAACTTTGAAGAGTTTGAGTAGAAGTAGTGAGGAAGAATAAAGTATTTTTTGAAATTTTGAAAAGTAAGAGTCAAAATCATTTTGATAGAGTGGCGAAACTGTACAAAAAGTGCCAATAAGCGTTACGATGCAGAAGCCGAACATTTCCAATTGCATGTAAAAGTGACGCGCATTTCAAATTAGACTTGGTAACAAAAGTAACGCCTCACAAAAATCTCAGAACTACAAAAAGTGTGTACAAACTACAAAGACGCGCAAACTCCTTCAACTTTGGAAGCTACGAACTAGAAAACTACAAAGAGAAGGAGAGAAGGATAGAAGTGAACAGTGTAAAGCAGACAGACGAAAGAGAATTCGCGTACATAAACGAATGAAAAGAAGAACAGAACAGAGTGCACGCAGAAACTATATCACAAGGAGAGTGAAAGAGATAGAACTACGTATACACAAGAAGATCAACAGAAATTTGTCTGCACATCGTCGGGAAGAAGAAGAAGAAACGTAAACAAAGCAGACTGGACACCAACCGTTTCGAACTGAGAGTAGTAACAGCGAAGGAAAATCATTCAACGCGCGGAGAAGGACAAGAGCAGATTAGTAGAATAGACTTGCTTTGAATAATAATTAATTTGATTTGTATTTAAGTATTTAGTGGTGTATTTTTTAAGTAGTTTTAAAAGTATTCTTATCTACATCTCATATTTTTTATATTTAATCAACAATCTATAATGGACCGGAACAATATTTTGAAATTGACGGTGGACGGCTTAAGAACAAAGCTTGGGGAGTTGGGACTGGACACAACAGGACTAAAGAGTACGCTTCAGGACAGACTCTTCGCCCACTTCGGTTTCGACTCGAATGAGGAAGCGCTTTCAGTTGATGACGACTTTGGTTCCGTGACCACAGAAAATGTACGAATCGATCGACGAGTGTTCACATTGAGGGATATTGAGGACTCGCTGTCAACTTTTTCGGGGGATGGTCACCCAGAGGTAGAAGTGTGGGTCGACGAATTTGAGGCCAACGCGTTGACCGTTCGTTGGAATCAGCTCGAAAAATACATGTACGCGAAGCAACTTTTGAGGGGCGCAGCGAAATTGTTTTTGAGAAGTCTGGTAGGTGTGAACGATTGGGGAAGTCTTAAGGCAGCACTGATCAGTGAGTTCGGGGAGAAATTGTCAGCGGTCGAGGTGCATCGGTTGTTATCGAATAAGCGGAAGAAAGCAAGCGAAAGTTTGAGGGAATTTTTGTATAGCGTCATGGAGATTGCAAAAGGAATTAAATTAGACGAAAGGAGCATAATCGAATATTTTGTAGACGGGATAGGAGATTCGAAACAGAATAAAATAATTTTGTATCAGTGCCGAACGATAGAAGAATTGAAGGATCAGTTGAAAATGTATGAAAAGTTGAGGGTCAGTACCCAGTACAATAATACACGGACTGTTCCCAATCAACAACATAAAACCAATCAGAAAGTAGAAGATAGACGATGTTTCAAGTGTGGTGATCGAAATCACATAGCCGCAGAATGTAAATCTGCTAGTTACAAATGTTTCAAGTGCCATCAATTCGGTCACCGGTCATTTGAATGTAAAACGGACTCTAAACCAAGTGTTGTGAAAACAGAAAAGGGCAATTTTCATACACTCACAACGAACAAAGTGGAGCGTAATCGAATTTTTAAAGACATTTCAATTGGCGGTCGCGTATTTTCGGCATTCATTGATACGGGTAGCGATTTTTGTTTGATGCGCTACGACACATTGATGTTATTAGATGATATAGAATTAGAAACCAAAGATGTACAAACATTGTTTGGCATCGGTGATGGCGCCATCAGAACAATGGGAAGTTTCAATATTGCGCTGGAAATAGATGGAGTGGAGTTAAATATTAAATTTTTAGTAGTTAGAGAGAGGGATATTTTGTATTCAGCGGTAATAGGGAATGATGTTTTGGAACAAATAGGCATGTTAATTGGAGAAGAGGGTGTTACTTTTATTGAAAAGATACCAGAGAAAGTTGATAGTGAATTGGAGTCAAAGAAGATAAGCGATTTGAAGAACGAGAAAATCAGATTAAAGTCACAAAAAGCGATTGAAAAAATAAGAAAATTAGACGAAGAATCTAAGATCAATGAACTGAATGATGAATTCAAAGATATGATTTTATCAATAACTGATAGTGGAGAAAATAATCAGGTATCAATAGATTTAGAACACCTTGATGAAAATGAGAGGAATATAGTGAAGGGTTTAATATATAATTATAATCCAGCTAAAATCGCGAAGTCACCAATTGAGATGAAGATAGTTTTGAGTGATGAGGTACCAGTTAGTTTGCGACCAAGGCGTTTGTCGAGTGTTGACCAGGCCATTGTTCAAAACCAAGTTGATGAATGGTTGCGAAAAGGTATTATACAGACCAGCTATTCTGAATTAGCGGCTCCAGTCGTTCTTACCTCAAAGAAAGACGGTACTAAGAGGTTATGCTGTGATTTTAGGAAGTTAAATGAGAAGATTATAAAGGATAACTTTCCAATGACCCTAGTAGACGATGCTATTGCCAAATTGCAAAAAGGGAAAGTGTTCACAACGTTGGATTTACGTAACGGTTTCTTCCACGTACCTTTAGCAGTAGAATCACGCAAATATACATCTTTTGTGACACCTCACGGTCAGTTCGAATTTTTGTACGTACCGTTCGGCATTTCGAATTCGCCCGCGGTGTTCTCACGCTTTATTTTTGCTGTTTTGAGGGAGCTTATACAAGACGGAACAATCGTGGTATATGTGGATGATATTATTATTCCCACGGAGAATGAGAGAGAGGGTATTAAGAAGTTAGAGAAGGTGTTAAAAGTGGCTCAGGACTATGGTTTACAAATCAATTGGAACAAATGTCAGATTCTACAGAGGAAAGTTAATTTTCTGGGCTACATAGTAGAAAACTCAACGATAAAACCATCTCTTGAGAAAAATAGGGCTATAAATGATTTCCCAGTGCCGCACGATAGAAAAGCGCTGCAACGGTTTTTAGGTTTAACATCCTACTTCAGGCGTTTTGTAGAGGGTTATTCATTAATTGCGAAACCTTTAACCGATTTGTTAGCAAAAGATGTTATTTTCAAAATAGAAGAGAAAGAGACAGTCGCGTTCTTAGAGTTGAAGAAGGCTTTGATCACTACACCAGTTCTTAAACTATTCGATGTAGGTGCAAAAACGGAAATTCACACCGACGCTAGCATGTATGGGTATGGGGCGGTCTTACTCCAGAAAAGTGATGAAGATCTGCAATTCCATCCGGTGGAATACATGAGTCGAAAAACTACCCCTTGCGAACAGAAATATCACTCATACGAATTAGAAGTATTAGCAGTTATTCAAGCACTGAAGAAGTGGAGGGTGTATGTGTTGGGTCTGAAAGTGAAAATTGTGACGGACTGTAATGCCTTTAAGATGACAATGAAGACAACGGACGTACCATTAAGAGTTGCTCGCTGGACAATGTTCATTCAAGAGTTTGACTATGAAATTGAACACCGCTCGGGGTCCAAGATGAGGCACGTAGATGCCTTGAGCCGAATCTCATGTTTGATGATCGAGGACTCATTGAATCACAGAGTTAGACAAGCACAATTACAAGACGAATGGGTGAAGGCGGTAGTAAATGTATTAGAGAAAGACAGGTACGAGGATTATTTCTTGAAACATGGTATTTTACATAAAGACCCGAATAGAGAATTGAGTGTAATACCTTCTGCAATGGAAGAAGAGATAGTGAAAGCAGCACATAGACAGGGGCATTTCGCCGCAAAGAAAACATAGGACATAGTAGAGAAGACATTCTTCATTCCGAAGCTGGCTATAAAGGCTAATAATATTGTCAAAAATTGTGTTGAATGTATTATATCGGAAGCAAAAGCGGGTAAAAAAGAGTTACCTCAATGCGATTGATAAAGCAGACAAGCCACTTGGTACTTATCACATAGACCATGTTGGCCCAATGGAGAACACGCATAAGAAATACAACCATATACTTGTGGTAGTAGACGCGTTTTCGTGTTCGTGTGGTTGTATCCAACCAAGAGCACCGGTACTGATGAAGTTGTGGATAGGCTGCAGAAGCAAGCGTTCATATTCGGTAATCCAGAACGGATAATTTCGGATCGTGGGTCAGCGTTTACATCGCATAAATTTGAAGAATATTGTAGAGATCAGAACATTCAGCATTTGCTTATTACGACGGGAGTGCCGATGGGTAACGGGCAGGTCGAACGTGTTCACAAGATTTTAGTTCCAATGTTGACAAAGTTATGTACTGGAAATCCACAATAATGGTATAGACATGTTGAGAGGGTGCAGCAAACTATAAATAATACTCCTCCTCGAAGTACGAAAGTAAGTCCGTTTAAGGTACTAACGGGTATAGAGATGCGTATAGCAGGGAATGAGGACATACGGCGACTAATTGATGAAGCGGTACTACAAGAATTTGAGCACGAACGTGACGAAATACGACTGACGGCAAAGGACAATATCGCGAAAATCCAAGAAGAGAATAGGAAGACGTATAATAAGAAGAGGGTGGTAGAAACTGAATACAATATCAATGATTTAGTAGCTATCAAACGTACGCAATACGGGTCTGGCCTCAAATTAAAACCCAAATTCTTTGGACCATACATAGTATTAAAGAAGTTACAGCCAGGGCGATATTATGTCGGAAAAGTTGGGAATACTGAGGGACCAAAGCGTACCTACACTGTGGCTGAGTACATGAAGTTGTGGCAACCATCATTCGGGTCGAATGAAATGTCAGAAGGGCCGAATGTAGGGTGTCGAGGAATACGGACGGACAGAACGACGAGAAGCGGACAGACGTACTAGCAACAGGAGAGACAAAACAAAGCAACGACAAAGATACAGACGAATAACAGTAAACTTAGTTTTTGTAAACTAGCATGTAAGAAAATAGTTTGTAAGAACATTGAATTTAAATAAAGAGTGAGTTGAATTCTGGACACAAAACGTGAAGCATCAACTTCTTTCTTTCTTTTGTGAACAGTTTATCCTACATATATATATATATATATATATATATATATATATATATATATATTAGAGAAGATGAAATCAAATCATTTGTAAATTAGTTTTACCACAGTCATCATGTTTTATCAGTTCATACATCCATTTACAATGCTAATCAGTGGACCATCAGGGTCAGGAAAAACTACTTTTTTAGATAAACTAATTGAATTAAAATCGGGATTGAATAACCGAAGAAATCAATCGTATTATTTGGTGTTATGGAGAAGAAAAGGCTAAACCAAAACTAAATAATATTGAATTTCATAGAGGCATACCTGAAAGTTTTGAGAATGAAAATAATGAACCCATTCTAATAATATTATATGACTTGATGATGGGTACGTTTAATAAAGAAGTCTGTGAACTTTTTACAAATGGTTCGCATCACAGAAATCTATCTGTTATCGTAGTTACTCAGAACATTTTTCATAAATCATCTCACACTCGAGATATTTCATTAAACTCAAAATATATTGTTATATTTAAAAATCCCCGCGATAAGTTGCAGTTTCAACACTTAGCTCGGCAAATATATCCAGAAAACCCTAGAGAACCTCATGGATATTTAGTCATTGATCTCACCCAAGTTATTAATGATCTTCTCAGTTATAGAACAATAATATTTAATAAAGATTATTGCTTGTGCTATTGTGATACTAGTGAAAATGGTTTACAAAAAGAATCTCAAGCGGTTAAAGGGAAACAAGCATTTTTTGTACACAATAAAAATGCGGACACAAAACTAGGGAAAGCAATTTTAAAGAATTGTCATGAAGACGTTTGGAAATAACTAAATGGAAATAACAAATTGAAAACAAAGGATAACAAATTTTTAAAAAAGTATAAAAATGAACTCAGATATATATCATGTCCAAAACGATCTGTAAGCTCCAAAAGAAAAGTTCTAATTCAACGTGGGGGATTACTTCTAGTTCTTCTATATTCATTGCTCTCAATAATAATTGCAAACTCATCGATAATGTCTAAAACTAAGTTAAATAAAGTATTACTTGTACACCCAAATACTTACAACATGATTTTTAATGATTCTCTGTCATCTGTATTTTTAAATCGGAAACTATTACCGATATTTATTAGTAAACATTTGAATGATTTTAATAAATGGATTACCATTAGAGAAGATGGTAATCCATTTAACAATAAAAGAAGACGAAATCCAAATAAAATTATAGAGTTCAATAGCCATACGAATCAAAAATTTAATTCAGCTGATAATGAAACTCAAACATCCTTCAAGAATTCAGTGTTACCTTACTCAGTAATAATTCATTAAGTGTGTACACTGGAAATGTTCAATCTGCTTTTACAATTGTGAATATATGTATTGTGAATATACCAACTCAATTTCAGAGAATTGGGAGGTTGGATTAACAGAAATTTTTTTGAATGCACTAGTTTCTAATTCTATTGTAGAGAAACTAGACCCTCCATCAAATGAAATAATTTTAATTTATACTGATATTATTAAACCCAGATGCATTGGTGAATCTAATTTACGTTGCTTAAAAGTCCTTCCATATGATGGAACTAGTCAATTAAAAAAATTTTCTTTCATTGAATATTATCCCATTCAGACGATTTCTATAAAAGATATATCTATTTTGATAACGAACCTTATGGTGAAAAGCTGTATTTTGAGGCTACTCATGTTTCAATTTATGTTACCTTACATTTTCGTAGAAAGAAATAAAAGATATAAATGAGGTACAGAGAAAGAAAGTTGCTCAGATTTAACTCGTCATGGAACAGCTTTACACACAATATTATCTAAATCAGTCCGGATCTGGAATTAGTCATATAGGAACACTTTACATATCATCGAGAATTATTCAACAGGGTAGAGGAATTGGTTCAGTTTTCTCCGGTTTATACAGAAATTTAAAACCTTTATTTCTATCAGGGCTAAATGCCATAAAAAATCAAGCTACGGAAACAGGAAAAGCAATAATGAATGATTTCGGAAGAAAACCACTAAGAAATATTTTAGAAGAGCAAGGACAGTTAGCCCTTCAAAATTGATAAGTTTTAAGGCTATTAATAAAATTTCGAAAGTACTACAAAAAGGATCAGGAAAAAAACATATAAAGCGCAAGAAACCGAAAAAAATCCTCATTCTAATCCTCATTCTTCTTCCAAAAGTAAACGTGTGAATAAGATAAAAAAACTGTACCCAAGTTATTAATGATCTTCTCAGATATAGAACAATAATATTTAATAAAGATTATTGCTTGTGCTATTGTGATACTAGTGAAAATGGTTTACAAAAAGAATCTCAAGCGGTTAAAGGGAAACAAGCATTTTTTGTACACAATAAAAATGCGGACACAAAACTAGGGAAAGCAATTTTAAAGAATTGTCATGAAGACGTTTGGAAATAACTAAATGGAAATAACAAATTGAAAACAAAGGATAACAAATTTTTAAAAAAGTATAAAAATGAACTCAGATATATATCATGTCCAAAACGATCTGTAAGCTCCAAAAGGAAAGTTCTAATTCAACGTGGGGGATTACTTCTAGTTCTTCTATATTCATTGCTCTCAATAATAATTGCAAACTCATCGATAATGTCTAAAACTAAGTTAAATAAAGTATTACTTGTACACCCAAATACTTACAACATGATTTTTAATGATTCTCTGTCATCTGTATTTTGAAATCGGAAACTATTACCGATATTTATTAGTAAACATTTGAATGATTTTAATAAATGGATTACCATTAGAGAAGATGGTAATCCATTTAACAATAAAAGAAGACGAAATCCAAATAAAATTATAGAGTTCAATAGCCATACGAATCAAAAATTTAATTCAGCTGATAATGAAACTCAAACATCCTTCAAGAATTCAGTGTTACCTTACTCAGTAATAATTCATTAAGTGTGTACACTGGAAATGTTCAATCTGCTTTTACAATTGTGAATATATGTATTGTGAATATACCAACTCAATTTCAGAGAATTGGGAGGTTGGATTAACAGAAATTTTTTTGAATGCACTAGTTTCTAATTCTATTGTAGAGAAACTAGACCCTCCATCAAATGAAATAATTTTAATTTATACTGATATTATTAAACCCAGATGCATTGGTGAATCTAATTTACGTTGCTTAAAAGTCCTTCCATATGATGGAACTAGTCAATTAAAAAAATTTTCTTTCATTGAATATTATCCCATTCAGACGATTTCTATAAAAGATATATCTATTTTGATAACGAACCTTATGGTGAAAAGCTGTATTTTGAGGCTACTCATGTTTCAATTTATGTTACCTTACATTTTCGTAGAAAGAAATAAAAGATATAAATGAGGTACAGAGAAAGAAAGTTGCTCAGATTTAACTCGTCATGGAACAGCTTTACACACAATATTATCTAAATCAGTCCGGATCTGGAATTAGTCATATAGGAACACTTTACATATCATCGAGAATTATTCAACAGGGTAGAGGAATTGGTTCAGTTTTCTCCGGTTTATACAGAAATTTAAAACCTTTATTTCTATCAGGGCTAAATGCCATAAAAAATCAAGCTACGGAAACAGGAAAAGCAATAATGAATGATTTCGGAAGAAAACCACTAAGAAATATTTTAGAAGAGCAAGGACAGTTAGCCCTTCAAAATTGATAAGTTTTAAGGCTATTAATAAAATTTCGAAAGTACTACAAAAAGGATCAGGAAAAAAACATATAAAGCGCAAGAAACCGAAAAAAATCCTCATTCTAATCCTCATTCTTCTTCCAAAAGTAAACGTGTGAATAAGATAAAAAAACTGTACCCAAGGATATATTTTCATCATAATATAAAGTTTATGCAAATATTATTAACTGCAGAAAAAGCATTTTTCAAAAAAGTAATACAGTTGAGTTATATGGTAAAATACATGGAGATATATTTAACCAATCCAAATTATTATTGAATAATGTGGACCTTCGTATTACTTTCAATATGGAAAAGGCATCTTTTTATATTATGGAATCAGCACGAGAAGCATCTGTAAAAATTTTAGAAGCGCAATTATTTATGAACCATATAACAATAAACCCTAGCATCCTCCTAGCTCATCATATGGTTTTACTTATTAAAAATGTTATATATCCCTACACAGAGTCGAAGTGAAGTCATTTACACTTTATCCTGGAAATCATTCATTGTCGATTGATAATGTAGTGATTGGACAATTACCAAATTTTATAGCGTTTTGCATGGTTTCTAATAAAGTATATTCTGGAAGTAGAAATCTAAATCCATTCAAATTTCAACTTTTTAATATTCAGAGATTTAATCTCTCAGTAAACGGAGTACAAATTCCTTCGCAACCGTTAGAATTTGATTATAATGATTTAAAAAATTGTAAAAGTTCCAGAGCTTATAATATGCTATTTAAAGGAAATGGAATTAAACATTGCTCCATATCCATACATGGATGCATCTGTGTGAATCTCTGTCTTTGCATTTGGATCGTACAATTTCAATACTGGTGCAGAAATCATGGCGTCTTTGAGCTGTTGAAAAGCTAGATTTCCTTCATCTCCTATTATGAATTTTGCATTTTTACTTAACAAATCTGTGAGCGGTTTTGCGATTATTGAGTAGTTTGGAATAAATCTTCTAAAATATGATGTCAATCCTAAATATCGCTATAGGGATTTCTTTTCAGTTGGTAGTGGAAATTCTAAAACTGCTCTTGTTTTCTCACTGGAGAAAACCTAAGAATGTTATTTTCTTCTGCAGGTACTGGCACTTGCTCCAATTTATACGTAATCCATACGATGCTGCTACTTTCATCATGCGTTTCAGTTTCTCAATTCCTTCATTGACGTCTACCGATGGGATAACAATATTGTCCATATACACGACCACTGTATTGTCTTCGATCATTTTACGAAATATGGCAAAAATATATCTCGAAAATACTGCTGGTGAGTTCGATATACCAAAGGGTACATAATTAAACTCGTACTGACCATTGTGAGTCACAAATCTGTGTACTTTCTAGAAGATGGATCGACTGGCACGTGAAAGAATCCATTTCGTAAGTCGATCGTTGTAAACACCTTCGCTTGTTGTAATCTCTGGAGCACATCGTCGATCAGAATCATTGGGAAATTGTCACGTACTATCTTCTCGTTCAATTTTCGATAATCACAACAGAGTCTCTTTGTACCATCCTTCTTTTTTGCCAATACGACGGTTGACGCGTATTCCGAAGAGCTTTGCTGGACAATACCATCACGAAGCCATTCGCCTACAATCTGTTCTACGATACACTGATCTGAGTATGGTAATCTGCGCGGTCTCTGATAAACTGGAACATTATCTGACAGAATTATTTTCATCGAAACTGGAGAGCTTAGTGGCTTCTCAGGTTGATATTCTTTGATTATGCCTTCTTCCGCTGCCTCTGCATCTACAACGTGTTCTCTATTACTCAAAATTTCCATATGACATATCCGCTGAAATTCTGATGTCAACATATCAATATTCTCCTCGAGCTTGGTGACTCTCTCTATCGAACTCGGTTTTGGTTCCTCTGCTTTAACTTTGTTCTCAATTTTCTTCACGAAACGGATACCTTCTGAATCGATGCTCAAATTAACTTTCTCTAAAATGTCCATTGCACCATTGCAAATAATATGTCGCGTTCTCTAACTACATAGAATTTAACATTAAAAATTATGTCATCGACTTCCACAGGAGTCGTAACCCATTGTAGTTATTTCAGCTTCACCAATTCCAGTAAAATTTCTCTTTTCAGGTATAAGTTTGACCTCACCAATCATCATTAAGGTATCGTAACGTACCACACTTATGTCGCTGCCGCAGTGTCAATAAAGGATGAACATACAAATCCGTTCACAACCAAATCTTTGAATCTTTGAATCTTTGAAATTCTTCAATCCACTTCTCTACCGTTGGGTGATTTCAGCCAGTGAACGTACTCAATGAGTCCTCGATATAGTAAATAATAGAGTAAATGTAGAACGTTCTGCTGTCTGTGGAATTGATGCGGCTTCATCGTACTCTGATTCCTCAGTGGCCTCAGCAGTCAATCCATAATATTCCAGTAGTCTGTACCTGCTCTGCTTACTACGTTCGTTCGATCGTTGTCACTCTGCTTACTACGTTTGGTCGTTGATGCAACCAACGTTGAATTTGCTGTCTCACTGCCGTAACTTCTATTGTTTTTCTGCACTCACTACTCTTGCTTTCATAAACGCAAGTGCGTGTTCTCTCGTCTTTGTTTTGACACGATTCTTCATTTTGAGATTGTTCGTTTCTTTTCCACTTTCTTTTTTAACTCTGTTCTTCTTCTCACTTTGTTCTTCTTCTCACCCTGTTCTTCTTTTTAAATTCTGCACACACGAAACAAATGTATGCCTTCTGTTCTCCTACGACGTATTAGACGAAGGCTGCCTACGCGAAGAACATTAGGGCTGAATACAATCAAAGCCTCGCTTGCTTCGCATGCCTCGCTCCGCTTGAAGCAAAATTTTTGAGTTACAATGAAAGCTTCGCTTCAAAAGTCAAAACATATGTTATGTGTCAAATTGTCATGTCAATTGTCTTGTCGAAGTGAATTTTGTTTGTGAACAAGGAAAATAAAGTAAATAAATTAAATAAATTAAATAAATAAAACATAAAATGGATTTAGAAAATTTATTATGGTTGATGGTGGTTCTGATATTGCTCCATGAAGCAAAAGAACGATTGAGAATTTTAAATGGAGGCCGGAGGTTTTGGGTTCGTCCTCTTTATCGGACCCGAGATGTGGATGGTTTATTTGCTATTACTTTTAACCGCCTTTACACTGGGGACCATGAGCAATTTAAAATTGCTGTGCGGATGTCCACAGATGTATTCGACGCCTTATTGAATTTAGTAAAAGAACGTTTGTCGAAGAACAGCCAAAGGAAACCAATATCTGCGAAATGCAGGTTATTCCTAACCCTCATGTAAGTTGATTACTTACTTGTTTTGAATAAATGTATTCTTACTTTAATTTAAAAATTTGCAGATATTTGGCCCATGGAGACTCCACAAGATATTTGTCGTTGTCATTTAAAATGACTGCTTCTACGGTTCGGAATATAATAAGAGAGACTTGTGAGGTATTATGGGAAACACTCATGCCGACCTATCTCGCTCTTCCCAACCAACACGAATGGCGCAGAATTTCGCAGGACTATGAAAACATATGGAATTTCCCTCATTGCGTAGGTGCAGGTTGATGGGAAACATATAAAAATTGTATGCCCTGCCAATTCTGGTGCAACATTTTATAATTATAAAGGTAAAAATGTTCATCTAAACTGGTGAAAATATAACTTAATTATTTTCTTTCTTAAACAGGAAGTTACTCGATAGTTCTATTAGCTGCTTGTGATGCGAACTATACCTTTACGGCGGTGGACATTGGAGCGTATGGCTCACAAAGTGACGGCGGAGTTTTGTGGCACTTAGAATTTGGTAAAAGGCTTTTTAATGATAAATTAGATTTGCCAGCAAATAGCAGTTTGCCAAATTCTGATGTTGACTTCCCATACTTTTTTGTGGGCGATGCGGCTTTCCCACTCCGAAAAAATTTATTGCGTCCATATCCAGGCAGTTTGCTTCCACCGGAAAAAGAAATGTTCAATAAGCGTTTATCAAGGGCCAGAATGACCATTGAGAATACTTTTGGAGTTCTCACTTCCCGGTGGAGAGTATTACTGGGACCCCTGAATATGAGTCCAAGGGCTGCAGAAAGTGTGGTGAAGGCAACAGTCGTCCTTCATAATTTTGTGAAAATGAGCGACGGTTCTTAATGCCCCCCGATTACTCACATTCTCTGGTTGGCGAGAATGTAGTAAATGGTTTATGGAGGCAAACCACAGAACCTCTGCCACGGGCTCGTCGTGCTACTTCCAATAATGCTACTAAACAGGCGTTTCAATTAAGGGATCAACTTAAAGATTATCTGTTTAATGTAAAAGAAAATACCAATTAATGTTTACAAATAAATATGTTTCTTCATATTGTTAAATTCATACATTTTTCATTTTTAAAACTTAACTAAAACAAAACTAAACTAAAACAAAACTAAACTAAAACAAAACTAAACTAAAACAAAACTATGACTAAAACAAAACTATGACTATGGGAAGGCAGTGCAGTGGTGAATCCTAACAAAAGTTGACGAAAATTTCCAAGATTCCATTCAACCACCTATTGCTTTTCCAAATGTTCATTGACTTTTTGGCTGCATATGTTTACCAAGTGCAATTTGATGGAATCTTGGACATTTTCGTCAACTTTGCACAGAATAGAGTCAAGGTATTTATAAAATGGGTCATTCCTTGACCCAGTCGCAATTTTTTCTCGGACTAGTGTGTTGACTGTTCCGCATAGCTCGTTGAATTGCTCCTGTGAATCTTCGATGAGCTTTCTTTTCGAACTCCTTGATGCGGCAGATGAACTCCGCTCCTCGTTTGGTGTGAAGTTCGGTGAGACTGGCTCAAAAAAAGGACTGTTGATCTCCTCTAGTTCGCTGCAATTGCCCGACTCATCCAGTTGGATACTTGAAATAGTACTGAAAAATAATGACAATTAATTAACTATACCAAAAAAAATTTTTCATAACGTACGGTCTGGGAGCGACATGGGTTCTCATAAACTCCATTTGATTCATATAAGTCCATTTTTGGAAAAATTCTGCGGCGCCACTTCCAGAGGGAGAGTTCTCTTTTTTAAGTTCCTTCACAAAACGCTCCCTCAGAGTTTTCCAACGTCCCTGGCACTGAACAACTGAAAATATAAAATATTGAAAACATTTATTACAACATTTGTTAACAACTTACCTGGAACATTGCA
Organism: Coelopa pilipes; assembly: GCA_947389925.1. Taxonomy (NCBI): domain Eukaryota; kingdom Metazoa; phylum Arthropoda; class Insecta; order Diptera; family Coelopidae; genus Coelopa; species Coelopa pilipes. The sequence continues at coordinate 15,698,981 of OX376697.1, forward strand.
GGCTGCAGAAATGGATGCCCATGACTTTTCTCTTTTTAATTTGTTTTTATATCCATAATCACGCTTATCAAAAATGCATGGATATTTTGTTATTTCGTTCAAAAGTATTTCTTCGAACGACATTATTTTAAAGAAACAATTATTTTAAAAGACAATTATAAATAAAACTCAACAAATTCCAATCAATCAAAAATTTGAATTCAAAAAATTTGAGACTAAACAGCTGTCTCTATCTGTCAAAGCCTCAGAAAGTTGAAATTTCGCGAACTAGAAGCATGAAGCGAAGCGAGCAAGCGAGGCAATCTTTCATTGTATTCGCCGCCATAAGACTACGTGTATTCAACTTAAACGTCAAGGCGAAGCAAGCGAGAAAGCTTTGATTGTAGTTCGCCCTATTCGCGTCTTCTTTTCTCCTTCGGAGTCTGCGCACACGACTTAAGTTCGTGTTTTCTAGTTTCTGTTCCCCTTCGACCGATTGAACGAAAGCTGCACACGCGAAACACACCGCGTCTTCTGTTGCTATGCCGTATCGAGTGACGAAACTTCGAATAACGGTTTCGACTTAAATTTATGCACTGTTCTTCGGATTTCACAACGCAATTTGTTCGCGTTCACTATTTTTATTATTTCACTATTTCGTCCAACTCGTGGTCCAAATAAAAGTAATCCCGGTTGAGCCCCCAATATTTGTAGGAGTTTTATCTGGATGAACTCCCGATAGCGCAGGAGTTACCACCAAGAGTTGGCGAAATAAGAACACACGCGTTTTTTAAGTTTAAAAGTATTTCAATCCTTTATTTCATTTAAATAATAATAATAATAAATAATATCGAAACTTTATTCTAACAAACAAAATTCTCGACCGATCTCAAACCATTTCCAACCACGACTGACTTCATTACAACTCTCTGTCTGTCCGTCTCTGTCTGAGTTTCATTCTGTGTGTCCGTCTGGGTTGCCATCCTACATACATATATTTTTGAATAGTTGGAGGGAAAAAATTTTGGATATGATATTCTATTTAAATCAGCAGTATTTCTTTTGAGTTTAATCAAAGAGGAGAAAATTTCTAAATTATTAATATGGTTTTTAATAAGGAGGGTGGAAAGAGAAGGAAAAGATAATTGAAGGTAAAAAGAAGGAGACGAAATTGTTAATGAATGCATTCCATGTTTACTCTTGCAACTACAGAAATGTCTAATATTTTCCCAACTATTTTTAAAATGGAGTAGTAAAATGGATTTCAGAAGTTAATTTGGTAATTCCATCTCCTCTCCATTTTTTTATGTTTAAGAATTGAAGTTTTTCAAAATGGAACCAGTCTGCACGATCGATAATGAAAACACATTTTGAAGATCTTCAATTTAATAATTAAAAAGTGATCATTTCCATAAAGATAATTTTCCTTATTCAAATAAGTGTGAGTTTTTAGAGAAAGAATCAAATAGACATGAGAGAAGCAATTATGAGTAGGAAAAGGATTGGGAGAATCGTTATTCAAATTTAGGTTAATTTAAAAATAGTTAAACATAATTTCAGATTAGTCGTAAAAAAAATTTGATTCGGAGGAAAGTAAGCAGAAATAATATGAAATGAAATAATATGGATGATACTGTAATATAATCACTAATGTCTGAATAATCCTGATTGAAGAGGTCCTAGTTGCTGATATGTGTTAAGAATTTTATTCTGATAAGATACGGAAGATTTAGAAAAGGTATTGATGAAGGTGGATTGATCATGTTGATGACGATGAGTGTAGAGTTATTATAGATTTCCGTTTCCGATATAAAAGTAGGGCAAGATGTATCAAATAAATTATGATTAAGATTGTTTTCGTAGCACTTAACATTTTAATGGTTGATTGCAGAATTCGTTTGGGATCAACATGGGAGAGTTTGAACAGTTACCGCATTCGACACACTTTTATTGTGTCATTATAATGAAGACAGTTTTTGCATCTTATGAAGAAAATCGGATGAAGGTATCGGATGAAGGAAAGGGTTAGATTACGTTCATATCCAACACAAATGTCGTTGGCAGATAGAGTGAAGAAAATGTCAATATAGTTAACACATGATAAAATTCAGAAGTGGAACAAGGCCTCGCACTTTTATAAAAAATGTAATTTAATAATAAGGTATAAGTTACATATATTATAATAGTCAATTGCTTTAACTTTAAAACCGAATGAAATAAATATTATTGAAATAATCTATTTTAGAAACCACATTTTAATTTTTATACTTAAATAAAATTATTCAAAAACTAAATTTCAGAGAAGAAAAAAACACAAACCCATCCGTAGTTTCCTGCCGATCACAATCAAACTGGATTTCATAGGTGGGAGACGTTAAAATAAATTTGTAAATAACGAATTTACATAACTTTCATAGCGTTATATTGTTCACCGCCATCTTCGCTGCTCTTACGCCTACTTGGAATTCTAATTTTGGTGCCAAATCGGAAAAACGAATTATTTGGATTTTTTATTTTGTCGACGGCCAACGACCAACAACAACCACTGCTAGGTCCCGCTACTAAGCCACAACATCATTTCGTCTTTCGGGACGAATTCTTCACGCAGAGTTCAACAAGGAGAAAGAGGTAAGAGGCGAAGAGAATTATTAATAATTGATTTAAACATCACTCAGAAGAATATTTGTGATTTTTTTGTGCGATTTTTTATTGTTTCGCAAATTACTCGTTGACCAAGGGTTAGATTACGTTCATATCCAACACAAATAATGTAGTGATAATGTAGTGATTGGACAATTACCAAATTTTATAGCGTTTTGCATGGTTTCTAATAAAGTATATTCTGGAAGTAGAAATCTAAATCCATTCAAATTTCAACTTTTTAATATTCAGAGATTTAATCTCTCAGTAAACGGAGTACAAATTCCTTCGCAACCGTTAGAATTTGATTATAATGATTTAAAAAATTGTAAAAGTTCCAGAGCTTATAATATGCTATTTAAAGGAAATGGAATTAAACATTGCTCCATATCCATACATGGATGCATCTGTGTGAATCTCTGTCTTTGCATTTGGATCGTACAATTTCAATACTGGTGCAGAAATCATGGCGTCTTTGAGCTGTTGAAAAGCTAGATTTCCTTCATCTCCTATTATGAATTTTGTATTTTTACTTAACAAATCTGTGAGTGGTTTTGCGATTATTGAGTAGTTTGGAATAAATCTTCTAAAATATGATGTCAATCCTAAATATCGCTGTAGGGATTTCTTTTCAGTTGGTAGTGGAAATTCTAAAACTGCTCTTGTTTTCTCACTGGAGAAAACCCAAGAATGTTATTTTCTTCTGCAGGTACTGGCACTTGCTCCAATTTATACGTAATCCATATGATGCTGCTACTTTCATCATGCGTTTCAGTTTCTCAATTCCTTCATTGACGTCTACCGATGGGATAACAATATTGTCCATATACACGACCACTGTATTGTCTTCGATCATTTTACGAAATATGGCAAAAATATATCTCGAAAATACTGCTGGTGAGTTCGATATACCAAAGGGTACATAATTGAACTCGTACTGACTATTGTGAGTCACAAATCTGTGTACTTTCTAGAAGATGGATCGACTGGCACGTGAAAGAATCCATTTCGTAAGTCGATCGTTGTAAACACCTTCGCTTGTTGTAATCTCTGGAGCACATCGTCGATCAGAATCATTGGGAAATTGTCACGTACTATCTTCTCGTTCAATTTTCGATAATCACAACAGAGTCTCTTTGTACCATCCTTCTTTTTTGCCAATACGACGGGTGACGCGTATTCCGAAGAGCTTTGCTGGACAATACCATCACGAAGCCATTCGCCTACAATCTGTTCTACGATACACTGATCTGAGTATGGTAATCTGCGCGGTCTCTGATAAACTGGAACATTATCTGACAGAATTATTTTCATCGAAACTGGAGAGCTTAGTGGCTTCTCAGGTTGATATTCTTTGATTATGCCTTCTTCCGCTGCCTCTGCATCTACAACGTATTCTCTATCACTCAAAATTTCCATATGACATATCCGCTGAAATTCTGATGTCAACATATCAATATTCTCCTCGAGCTTGGTGACTCACTCTATCGAACTCGGTTTTGGTTCCTCTGCTTTAACTTTGTTCTCAATTTTCTTCACGAAACGGATACCTTCTGAATCGATGCTCAAATTAACTTTCTCTAAAATGTCGTTTCCAAGGACCATTGCAAATAATATGTCGCGTTCTCTAACTACATAGAATTTAACATTAAAAATTATGTCATCGACTTCCACAGGATAGGTGAAGTAACCCATTGTAGTTATTTCAGCTTCACCAATTCCAGTAAAATTTCTCTTTTCAGGTATAAGTTTGACCTCACCAATCATCATTAAGGTATCGTAACGTACCACACTTATGTCGCTGCCGCAGTGTCAATAAAGGATGAACATACAAATCCGTTCACAACCAAATCTTTGAATCTTTGAAATTCTTCAATCCACTTCTCTACCGTTGGGTGATTTCAGCCAGTGAACGTACTCAATGAGTCCTCGATATAGTAAATAATAGAGTAAATGTAGAACGTTCTGCTGTCGGTGGAATTGATGCGGCTTCATCGTATTCTGATTCCTCAGTGGCCTCAGCAGTCAATCCATAATATTCCAGTAGTCTGTACCTGCTCTGCTTACTACGTTCGTTCGATCGTTGTCACTCTGCTTACTACGTTTGGTCGTTGATGCAACCAACGTTGAATTTGCTGTCTCACTGCCGTAACTTCTATTGTTTTTCTGCACTCACTACTCTTGCTTTCATAAATGCAAGTGCGTGTTCTCTCGTCTTTGTTTTGACACGATTCTTCATTTTGAGATTGTTCGTTTCTTTTCCACTTTCTTTTTTAACTCTGTTCTTCTTCTCACTTTGTTCTTCTTCTCACCCTGTTCTTCTTTTTAAATTCTGCACACACGAAACAAATGTATGCCTTCTGTTCTCCTACGACGTATTAGACGAAGGCTGCCTACGCGAAGAACATTCGCGTCTTCTTTTCTCCTTCGGAGTCTGCGCACACGACTTAAGTTCGTGTTTTCTAGTTTCTGTTCCCCTTTGACCGATTTCGCTGCACACGCGAAACACACCGCGTCTTCTGTTGCTATGCCGTATCGAGTGACGAAACTTCGAATAACGGTTTCGACTTAAATTTATGCACTGTTCTTCGGATTTCACAACGCAATTTGTTCGCGTTCACTATTTTTATTATTTCACTATTTCGTCCAACTCGTGGTCCAAATAAAAGTAATCCCGGTTGAGCCCCCAATATTTGTAGGAGTTTTATCTGGATGAACTCCCGATAGCGCAGGAGTTACCACCAAGAGTTGGCGAAATAAGAACACACGCGTTTTTTAAGTTTAAAAGTATTTCAATCCGTTTATTTCATTTAAATAATAATAATAATAAATAATATCGAAACTTTATTCTAACAAACAAAATTCTCGACCGATCTCAAACCATTTCCAACCACGACTGACTTCATTACAACTCTCTGTCTGTCCGTCTCTGTCTGAGTTTCATTCTGTGTGTCCGTCTGGGTTGCCATCCTACATACATATATTTTTGAATAGTTGGAGGGAAAAAATTTTGGATATGATATTCTATTTAAATCAGCAGTATTTCTTTTGAGTTTAATCAAAGAGGAGAAAATTTCTAAATTATTAATATGGTTCTTAATAAGGAGGGTGGAAAGAGAAGGAAAAGATAATTGAAGGTAAAAAGAAGGAGACGAAATTGTTAATGAATGCATTCCATGTTTACTCTTGCAACCACAGAAATGTCTAATATTTTCCCAACTATTTTTAAAATGGAGTAGTAAAATGGATTTCAGAAGTTAATTTGGTAATTCCATCTCCTCTCCATTTTTTTATGTTTAAGAATTGAAGTTTTTCAAAATGGAACCAGTCTGCACGATCGATAATGAAAACACATTTTGAAGATCTTCAATTTAATAATTAAAAAGTGATCATTTCCATAAAGATAATTTTCCTTATTCAAATAAGAGTGAGTTTTTAGAGAAAGAATCAGATAGACATGAGAGAAGCAATTATGAGTAGGAAAAGGATTGGGAGAATCGTTATTCAAATTTAGGTTAATTTAAAAATAGTTAAACATATTTTCAGATTAGTCGTAAAAAAATTTGATTCGGAGGAAAGTAAGCAGAAATAATATGAAATGAAATAATATGGATGATACTGTAATATAATCACTAATGTCTGAATAATCTTGATTGAAGAGGTCCTAGTTGCTGATATGTGTTAAGAATTTTATTCTGATAAGATACGGAAGATTTAGAAAAGGTATTGATGAAGGTGGAATGATCATGTTGATGACGATGTGTGTATATAGCAATGGCTGTTTTCCTGTCAATTTTATTTAGAGTTATTATAGATTTCCTTTTCCGATATAAAATTAGGGCAAGATTTATCAAATAAATTATGATTAAGATTGTTTTCGTAGCACTTAATACATGTTAATGGTTGATTGGAGAATTTATTTGGGATCAACATGGGAGAGAGTGAACAGTTACAGCATTCGACATACTTTTATTGTGTCCTAATAATTAAGACAGTTTTTGCATCTTATGAAGGAAATCGGATGAAGGTATCGGATGAAGGAAAGGGTTAGATTACGTTCATATCCAACACAAATGTCGTTGGCAGATAGAGTGAAGAAAATGTCAATATAGTTAACACATGATAAAATTCAGAAGTGGAACAAGGCCTCGCACTTTTATAAAAAATGTAATTTAATAATAAGGTATAAGTTATATATAGTATAATAGTCAATTGCTTTAACTTTAAAACCGAATGAAATAAATATTATTGAAATAATCTATTTTAGAAACCACATTTTAATTTTTATACTTAAATAAAATTATTCAAAAACTAAATTTCAGAGAAAAAAAACACAAACCCATCCGTAGTTTCCCGCCGATCACAATCAAACTGGATTTCATAGGTGGGAGACGTTAAAATAAATTTGTAAATAACGAATTTACATAACTTTCATAGCGTTATATTGTTCACCGCCATCTTCGCTGCTCTTACGCCTACTTGGAATTCTAATTTTGGTGCCAAATCGGAAAAACGAATTATTTGGATTTTTTATTTTGTCGACGGCCAACGACCAACAACAACAACTGCTAGGTCCCGCTACTAAGCCACAACATCATTTCGTCTTTCGGGACGAATTCTTCACGCAGAGTTCAACAAGGAGAAAGAGGTAAGAGGCGAAGAGAATTATTAATAATTGATTTAAACATCACTCAGAAGAATATTTGTGATTTTTTTGTGCGATTTTTTATTGTTTCGCAAATTACTCGTTGACCATACAAATACAAGTTGTTGCGCATTAAACCAAGAAGGTTTAATTAAATTTTTTGGCATTCCCAGAAGGAATTATTCTTTCAGTGCTTTCCAATTTTCAACTCATTTCGAAATCAAATTAGTTTAAGTTTTATTGATTTCTTGTTTGTTCGTATTAGAAACCTTGATTCAGGTATCCGATGACATTGTTGTCTTTGAAAGCGAATTCAACAAGATTCCGTTGATCGAACATACCCCTTTCACACTTGAAGTGGAAAAGGAGGAGTTGAAGTCTTGCATCTTATGAATGAAATCGGATGAAGGTATCGGATGAAGAAAAGGGTTAGATTACGCTCATATCCAACACAAATAATGTAGTGATTGGACAATTACCAAATTTTATAGCGTTTTGCATGGTTTCTAATAAAGTATATTCTGGAAGTAGAAATCTAAATCCATTCAAATTTCAACTTTTTAATATTCAGAGATTTAATCTCTCAGTAAACGGAGTACAAATTCCTTCGCAACCGTTAGAATTTGATTATAATGATTTAAAAAATTGTAAAAGTTCCAGAGCTTATAATATGCTATTTAAAGGAAATGGAATTAAACATTGCTCCATATCCATACATGGATGCATCTGTGTGAATCTCTGTCTTTGCATTTGGATCGTACAATTTCAATACTGGTGCAGAAATCATGGCGTCTTTGAGCTGTTGAAAAGCTAGATTTCCTTCATCTCCTATTATGAATTTTGCATTTTTGCTTAACAAATCTGTGAGCGGTTTTGCGATTATTGAGTAGTTTGGAATAAATCTTCTAAAATATCATGTCAATCCTGAATATCGCTGTAGGGATTTCTTTTCAGTTGGTAGTGGAAATTCTAAAACTGCTCTTGTTTTCTCACTGGACGGCTTTATGGTTGCATTTTCGATCATGTAACCCAAGAATGTTATTTTCTTCTGCAGGTACTGGCACTTGCTCCAATTTATACGTAATCCATACGATGCTCCTACTTTCATCATGCGTTTCAGTTTCTCAATTCCTTCATTGACGTCTACCGATGGGATAACAATATTGTCCATATACACGACCACTGTATTGTCTTCGATCATTTTACGAAATATGGCAAAAATATATCTCGAAAATACTGCTAGTGAGTTCGATATACCAAAGGGTACATAATTGAACTCGTACTGACCATTGTGAGTCACAAATCTGTGTACTTTCTAGAAGATAGATCGACTGGCACGTGAAAGAATCCATTTCGTAAGTCGATCGTTGTAAACACCTTCGCTTGTTGTAATCTCTGGAGCACATCGTCGATCAGAATCATTGGGAAATTGTCACGTACTATCTTCTCGTTCAATTTTCGATAATCACAACAGAGTCTCTTTGAACCATCCTTCTTTTTTGCCAATACGACGGGTGACGCGTATTCCGAAGAGCTTTGCTGGACAATACCATCACGAAGCCATTCGCCTACAATCTGTTCTACGATACACTGATCTGAGTATGGTAATCTGCGCGGTCTCTGATAAACTGGAACATTATCTGACAGAATTATTTTCATCGAAACTGGAGAGCTTAGTGGCTTCTCAGGTTGATATTCTTTGATTATGCCTTCTTCCGCTGCCTCTGCATCTACAACGTGTTCTCTATCACTCAAAATTTCCATATGACATATCCGCTGAAATTCTGATGTCAACATATCAATATTCTCCTCGAGCTTGGTGACTCTCTCTATCGAACTCGGTTTTGGTTCCTCTGCTTTAACTTTGTTCTCAATTTTCTTCACGAAACGGATACCTTCTGAATCGATGCTCAAATTAACTTTCTCTAAAATGTCGTTTCCAAGGACCATTGCAAATAATATGTCGCGTTCTCTAACTACATAGAATTTAACATTAAAAATTATGTCATCGACTTTCACAGGAGTCGTAACCCATTGTAGTTATTTCAGCTTCACCAATTCCAGTAAAATTTCTCTTTTCAGGTATAAGTTTGACCAATCATCATTAAGGTATCGTAACGTACCACACTTATGTCGCTGCCGCAGTGTCAATAAAGGATGAACATACAAATCCGTTCACAACCAAATCTTTGAATCTTTGAAATTCTTCAATCCACTTCTCTACCGTTGGGTGATTTCAGCCAGTGAACGTACTCAATGAGTCCTCGATATAGTAAATAATAGAGTAAATGTAGAACGTTCTGCTGTCTGTGGAATTGATGCGGCTTCATCGTATTCTGATTCCTCAGTGGCCTCAGCAGTCAATCCATAATATTCCAGTAGTCTGTACCTGCTCTGCTTACTACGTTCGTTCGATCGTTGTCACTCTGCTTACTACGTTTGGTCGTTGATGCAACCAACGTTGAATTTGCTGTCTAACTGCCGTAACTTCTATTGTTTTTCTGCACTCACTACTCTTGCTTTCATAAACGCAAGTGCGTGTTCTCTCGTCTTTGTTTTGACACGATTCTTCATTTTGAGATTGTTCGTTTCTTTTCCACTTTCTTTTTTAACTCTGTTCTTCTTCTCACTTTGTTCTTCTTCTCACCCTGTTCTTCTTTTTAAATTCTGCACACACGAAACAAATGTATGCCTTCTGTTCTCCTACGACGTATTAGACGAAGGCTGCCTACGCGAAGAACATTCGCGTCTTCTTTTCTCCTTCGGAGTCGGCGCACACGACTTAAGTTCGTGTTTTCTAGTTTCTGTTCCCCTTCGACCGATTGAACGAAAGCTGCACACGCGAAACACACCGCGTCTTCTGTTGCTATGCCGTATCGAGTGACGAAACTTCGAATAACGGTTTCGACTTAAATTTATGCACTGTTCTTCGGATTTCACAACGCAATTTGTTCGCGTTCACTATTTTTATTATTTCACTATTTCGTCCAACTCGTGGTCCAAATAAAAGTAATCCCGGTTGAGCCCCCAATATTTGTAGGAGTTTTATCTGGATGAACTCCCGATAGCGCAGGAGTTACCACCAAGAGTTGGCGAAATAAGAACACACGCGTTTTTTAAGTTTAAAAGTATTTCAATCCGTTTATTTCATTGAAATAATAATAATAATAAATAATATCGAAACTTTATTCTAACAAACAAAATTCTCGACCGATCTCAAACCATTTCCAACCACGACTGACTTCATTACAACTCTCTGTCTGTCCGTCTCTGTCTGAGTTTCATTCTGTGTGTCCGTCTGGGTTGCCATCCTACATACATATATTTTTGAATAGTTGGAGGGAAAAAATTTTGGATATGATATTCTATTTAAATCAGCAGTATTTCTTTTGAGTTTAATCAAAGAGGAGAAAATTTCTAAATTATTAATATGGTTTTTAATAAGGAGGGTGGAAAGAGAAGGAAAAGATAATTGAAGGTAAAAAGAAGGAGACGAAATTGTTAATGAATGCATTCCATGTTTACTCTTGCAACCACAGAAATGTCTAATATTTTCCAAAGTATTTTTAAAATGGAGTAGTAAAATGGATTTCAGAAGTTAATTTGGTAATTCCATCTCCTCTCCATTTTTTTATGTTTAAGAATTGAAGTTTTTCAAAATGAAACCAGTCTGCACGATCGATAATGAAAACACATTTTGAAGATCTTCAATTTAATAATTAAAAAGTGATCATTTCCATAAAGATAATTTTCCTTATTCAAATAAGAGTGAGTTTTTAGAGAAAGAATCAGATAGACATGAGAGAAGCAATTATGAGTAGGAAAAGGATTGGGAGAATCGTTATTCAAATTTAGGTTAATTTAAAAATAGTTAAACATATTTTCAGATTAGTCGTAAAAAAATTTGATTCGGAGGAAAGTAAGCAGAAATAATATGAAATGAAATAATATGGATGATACTGTAATATAATCACTAATGTCTGAATAATCTTGATTGAAGAGGTCCTAGTTGCTGATATGTATTAAGAATTTTATTCTGATAAGATACGGAAGATTTAGAAAAGGTATTGATGAAGGTGGAATGATCATGTTGATGACGATGTGTGTATATAGCAATGGCTGTTTTCCTGTCAATTTTATTTAGAGTTATTATAGATTTCCTTTTCCAATATAAAATTAGGGCAAGATTTATCAAATAAATTATGATTAAGATTGTTTTCGTAGAACTTAATACATGTTAATGGTTGATTGGAGAATTCATTTGGGATCAACATGGGAGAGAGTGAACAGTTACAGCATTCGACATACTTTTATTGTGTCCTAATAATTAAGACAGTTTTTGAATCTTATGAAGGAAATCGGATGAAGGTATCGGATGAAGGAAAGGGTTAGATTACGTTCATATCCAACACAAATGTCGTTGGCAGATAGAGTGAAGAAAATGTCAATATAGTTAACACATGATAAAATTCAGAAGTGGAACAAGGCCTCGCACTTTTATAAAAAATGTAATTTAATAATAAGGTAGAAGTTATATATAGTATAATAGCCAATTGCTTTAACTTTAAAACCGAATGAAATAAATATTATTGAAATAATCTATTTTAGAAACCACATTTTAATTTTTATACTTAAATAAAATTATTCAAAAACTAAATTTCAGAGAAAAAAAAAACACAAACCCATCCGTAGTTTCCCGCCGATCACAATCAAACTGGATTTCATAGGTGGGAGACGTTAAAATAAATTTGTAAATAACGAATTTACATAACTTTCATAGCGTTATATTGTTCACCGCCATCTTCGCTGCTCTTACGCCTACTTGGAATTCTAATTTTGGTGCCAAATCGGAAAAACGAATTATTTGGATTTTTTATTTTGTCGACGGCCAACGACCAACAACAACCACTGCTAGGTCCCGCTACTAAGCCACAACATCATTTCGTCTTTCGGGATGAATTCTTCACGCAGAGTTCAACAAGGAGAAAGAGGTAAGAGGCGAAGAGAATTATTAATAATTGATTTAAACATCACTCAGAAGAATATTTGTGATTTTTTGTGCGATTTTTTATTTATTATTATTATTTTATTTTTTATTTATTTTTATCGGATAAAGGAAAGGGTTAGATTACGTTCATATCCAACACAAATAATGTAGTGATAATGTAGTGATTGGACAATTACCAAATTTTATAGCGTTTTGCATGGTTTCTAATAAAGTATATTCTGGAAGTAGACATCTAAATCCATTCAAATTTCAACTTTTTAATATTCAGAGATTTAATCTCTCAGTAAACGGAGTACAAATTCCTTCGCAACCGTTAGAATTTGATTATAATGATTTAAAAAATTGTAAAAGTTCCAGAGCTTATAATATGCTATTTAAAGGAAATGGAATTAAACATTGCTCCATATCCATACATGGATGCATCTGTGTGAATCGTTGTCTTTGCATTTGGATCGTACAATTTCAATACTGGTGCAGAAATCATGGCGTCTTTGAGCTGTTGAAAAGCTAGATTTCCTTCATCTCCTATTATGAATTTTGCATTTTTACTTAACAAATCTGTGAGCGGTTTTGCGATTATTGAGTAGTTTGGAATAAATCTTCTAAAATATGATGTCAATCCTGAATATCGCTGTAGGGATTTCTTTTCAGTTGGTAGTGGAAATTCTAAAACTGCTCTTGTTTTCTCACTGGACGGCATTATGGTTGCATTTTCGATCATGTAACCCAAGAATGTTATTTTCTTCTGCAGGTACTGGCACTTGCTCCAATTTATACGTAATCCATACGATGCTGCTACTTTCATCATGTGTTTCAGTTTCTCAATTCCTTCATTGACGTCTACCGATGGGATAACAATATTGTCCATATACATGACCACTGTATTGTCTTCGATCATTTTACGAAATATGGCAAAAATATATCTCGAAAATACTGCTGGTGAGTTCGATATACCAAAGGGTACATAATTGAACTCGTACTGACCATTGTGAGTCACAAATCTGTGTACTTTCTAGAAGATGGATCGACTGGCACGTGAAAGAATCCATTTCGTAAGTCGATCGTTGTAAACACCTTCGCTTGTTGTAATCTCTGGAGCACATCGTCGATCAGAATCATTGGGAAATTGTCACTATCTTCTCGTTCAATTTTCGATAATCACAACAGAGTCTCTTTGTACCATCCTTCTTTTTTGCCAATACGACGGGTGACGCGTATTCCGAAGAGCTTTGCTGGACAATACCATCACGAAGCCATTCGCCTACAATCTGTTTTACGATACACTGATCTGAGTATGGTAATCTGCGCGGTCTCTGATAAACTGGAACATTATCTGACAGAATTATTTTCATCGAAACTGGAGAGCTTAGTGGCTTCTCAGGTTGATATTCTTTGATTATGCCTTCTTCCACTGCCTCTGCATCTACAACGTGTTCTCTATCACTCAAAATTTCCATATGACATATCCGCTGAAATTCTGATGTCAACATATCAATATTCTCCTCGAGCTTGGTGACTCTCTCTATCGAACTCGGTTTTGGTTCCTCTGCTTTAACTTTGTTCTCAATTTTCTTCACGAAACGGATACCTTCTGAATCGATGCTCAAATTAACTTTCTCTAAAATGTCGTTTCCAAGGACCATTGCAAATAATATGTCGCGTTCTCTAACTACATAGAATTTAACATTAAAAATTATGTCATCGACTTCCACAGGAGTCGTAACCCATTGTAGTTATTTCAGCTTCACCAATTCCAGTAAAATTTCTCTTTTCAGGTATAAGTTTGACCTCACCAATCATCATTAAGGTATCGTAACGTACCACACTTATGTCGCTGCCGCAGTGTCAATAAAGGATGAACATACAAATCCGTTCACAACCAAATCTTTGAATCTTTGAAATTCTTCAATCCACTTCTCTACCGTTGGGTGATTTCAGCCAGTGAACGTACTCAATGAGTCCTCGATATAGTAAATAATAGAGTAAATGTAGAACGTTCTGCTGTCTGTGGAATTGATGCGGCTTCATCGTATTCTGATTCCTCAGTGGCCTCAGCAGTCAATCCATAATATTCCAGTAGTCTGTACCTGCTCTGCTTACTACGTTCGTTCGATCGTTGTCACTCTGCTTACTACGTTTGGTCGTTGATGCAACCAACGTTGAATTTGCTGTCTCACTGCCGTAACTTCTATTGTTTTTCTGCACTCACTACTCTTGCTTTCATAAACGCAAGTGCGTGTTCTCTCGTCTTTGTTTTGACACGATTCTTCATTTTGAGATTGTTCGTTTCTTTTCCACTTTCTTTTTTAACTCTGTTCTTCTTCTCACTTTGTTCTTCTTCTCACCCTGTTCTTCTTTTTAAATTCTGCACACACGAAACAAATGTATGCCTTCTGTTCTCCTACGACGTATTAGACGAAGGCTGCCTACGCGAAGAACATTCGCGTCTTCTTTTCTCCTTCGGAGTCTGCGCACACGACTTAAGTTCGTGTTTTCTAGTTTCTGTTCCCCTTCGACCGATTGAACGAAAGCTGCACACGCGAAACACACCGCGTCTTCTGTTGCTATGCCGTATCGAGTGACGAAACTTCGAATAACGGTTTCGACTTAAATTTATGCACTGTTCTTCGGATTTCACAACGCAATTTGTTCGCGTTCACTATTTTTATTATTTCACTATTTCGTCCAACTCGTGGTCCAAATAAAAGTAATCCCGGTTGAGCCCCCAATATTTGTAGGAGTTTTACCTGGATGAACTCCCGATAGCGCAGGAGTTACCACCAAGAGTTGGCGAAATAAGAACACACGCGTTTTTTAAGTTTAAAAGTATTTCAATCCGTTTATTTCATTGAAATAATAATAATAATAAATAATATCGAAACTTTATTCTAACAAACAAAATTCTCGACCGATCTCAAACCATTTCCAACCACGACTGACTTCATTACAACTCTCTGTCTGTCCGTCTCTGTCTGAGTTTCATTCTGTGTGTCCGTCTGGGTTGCCATCCTACATACATATATTTTTGAATAGTTGGAGGGAAAAAATTTTGGATATGATATTCTATTTAAATCAGCAGTATTTCTTTTGAGTTTAATCAAAGAGGAGAAAATTTCTAAATTATTAATATGGTTCTTAATAAGGAGGGTGGAAAGAGAAGGAAAAGATAATTGAAGGTAAAAAGAAGGAGACGAAATTGTTAATGAATGCATTCCATGTTTACTCTTGCAACCACAGAAATGTCTAATATTTTCCCAACTATTTTTAAAATGGAGTAGTAAAATGGATTTCAGAAGTTAATTTGGTAATTCCATCTCCTCTCCATTTTTTTATGTTTAAGAATTGAAGTTTTTCAAAATGGAACCAGTCTGCACGATCGATAATGAAAACACATTTTGAAGATCTTCAATTTAATAATTAAAAAGTGATCATTTCCATAAAGATAATTTTCCTTATTCAAATAAGAGTGAGTTTTTAGAGAAAGAATCAGATAGACATGAGAGAAGCAATTATGAGTAGGAAAAGGATTGGGAGAATCGTTATTCAAATTTAGGTTAATTTAAAAATAGTTAAACATATTTTCAGATTAGTCGTAAAAAAATTTGATTCGGAGGAAAGTAAGCAGAAATAATATGAAATGAAATAATATGGATGATACTGTAATATAATCACTAATGTCTGAATAATCTTGATTGAAGAGGTCCTAGTTGCTGATATGTGTTAAGAATTTTATTCTGATAAGATACGGAAGATTTAGAAAAGGTATTGATGAAGGTGGAATGATCATGTTGATGACGATGTGTGTATATAGCAATGGCTGTTTTCCTGTCAATTTTATTTAGAGTTATTATAGATTTCCTTTTCCGATATAAAATTAGGGCAAGATTTATCAAATAAATTATGATTAAGATTGTTTTCGTAGCACTTAATACATGTTAATGGTTGATTGGAGAATTCATTTGGGATCAACATGGGAGAGAGTGAACAGTTACAGCATTCGACATACTTTTATTGTGTCCTAATAATTAAGACAGTTTTTGCATCTTATGAAGGAAATCGGATGAAGGTATCGGATGAAGGAAAGGGTTAGATTACGTTCATATCCAACACAAATGTCGTTGGCAGATAGAGTGAAGAAAATGTCAATATAGTTAACACATGATAAAATTCAGAAGTGGAACAAGGCCTCGCACTTTTATAAAAAATGTAATTTAATAATAAGGTATAAGTTATATATAGTATAATAGTCAATTGCTTTAACTTTAAAACCGAATGAAATAAATATTATTGAAATAATCTATTTTAGAAACCACATTTTAATTTTTATACTTAAATAAAATTATTCAAAAACTAAATTTCAGAGAAAAAAAAAACACAAACCCATCCGTAGTTTCCCGCCGATCACAATCAAACTGGATTTCATAGGTGGGAGACGTTAAAATAAATTTGTAAATAACGAATTTACAGAACTTTCAAAGCGTTATATTGTTCACCGCCATCTTCGCTGCTCTTACGCCTACTTGGAATTCTAATTTTGGTGCCAAATCGGAAAAACGAATTATTTGGATTTTTTATTTTGTCGACGGCCAACGACCAACAACAACCACTGCTAGGTCCCGCTACTAAGCCACAACATCATTTCGTCTTTCGGGACGAATTCTTCACGCAGAGTTCAACAAGGAGAAAGAGGTAAGAGGCGAAGAGAATTATTAATAATTGATTTAAACATCACTCAGAAGAATATTTGTGATTTTTTTGTGCGATTTTTTATTTATTATTATTATTTTATTTTTTATTTATTTTTATCGGATAAAGGAAAGGGTTAGATTACGTTCATATCCAACACAAATAATGTAGTGATAATGTAGTGATTGGACAATTACCAAATTTTATAGCGTTTTGCATGATTTCTAATAAAGTATATTCTGGAAGTAGACATCTAAATCCATTCAAATTTCAACTTTTTAATATTCAGAGATTTAATCTCTCAGTAAACGGAGTACAAATTCCTTCGCAACCGTTAGAATTTGATTATAATGATTTAAAAAATTGTAAAAGTTCCATAGCTTATAATATGCTATTTAAAGGAAATGGAATTAAACATTGCTCCATATCCATACATGGATGCATCTGTGTGAATCTCTGTCTTTGCATTTGGATCGTACAATTTCAATACTGGTGCAGAAATCATGGCGTCTTTGAGCTGTTGAAAAGCTAGATTTCCTTCATCTCCTATTATGAATTTTGTATTTTTACTTAACAAATCTGTGAGTGGTTTTGCGATTATTGAGTAGTTTGGAATAAATCTTCTAAAATATGATGTCAATCCTAAATATCGCTGTAGGGATTTCTTTTCAGTTGGTAGTGGAAATTCTAAAACTGCTCTTGTTTTCTCACTGGAGAAAACCCAAGAATGTTATTTTCTTCTGCAGGTACTGGCACTTGCTCCAATTTATACGTAATCCATACGATGCTCCTACTTTCATCATGCGTTTCAGTTTCTCAATTCCTTCATTGACGTCTACCGATGGGATAACAATATTGTCCATATACACGACCACTGTATTGTCTTCGATCATTTTACGAAATATGGCAAAAATATATCTCGAAAATACTGCTGGTGAGTTCGATATACCAAAGGGTACATAATTGAACTCGTACTGACCATTGTGAGTCACAAATCTGTGTACTTTCTAGAAGATGGATCGACTGGCACGTGAAAGAATCCATTTCGTAAGTCGATCGTTGTAAACACCTTCGCTTGTTGTAATCTCTGGAGCACATCGTCGATCAGAATCATTGGGAAATTGTCACTATCTTCTCGTTCAATTTTCGATAATCACAACAGAGTCTCTTTGTACCATCCTTCTTTTTTGCCAATACGACGGGTGACGCGTATTCCGAAGAGCTTTGCTGGACAATACCATCACGAAGCCATTCGCCTACAATCTGTTCTACGATACACTGATCTGAGTATGGTAATCTGCGCGGTCTCTGATAAACTGGAACATTATCTGACAGAATTATTTTCATCGAAACTGGAGAGCTTAGTGGCTTCTCAGGTTGATATTCTTTGATTATGCCTTCTTCCACTGCCTCTGCATCTACAACGTGTTCTCTATCACTCAAAATTTCCATATGACATATACGCTGAAATTCTGATGTCAACATATCAATATTCTCCTCGAGCTTGGTGACTCTCTCTATCGAACTCGGTTTTGGTTCCTCTGCTTTAACTTTGTTCTCAATTTTCTTCACGAAACGGATACCTTCTGAATCGATGCTCAAATTAACTTTCTCTAAAATGTCGTTTCCAAGGACCATTGCAAATAATATGTCGCGTTCTCTAACTACATAGAATTTAACATTAAAAATTATGTCATCGACTTCCACAGGTGAAGTAACCCATTGTAGTTATTTCAGCTTCACCAATTCCAGTAAAATTTCTCTTTTTAGGTATAAGTTTGACCTCACCAATCATCATTAAGGTATCGTAACGTACCACACTTATGTCGCTGCCGCAGTGTCAATACAGGATGAACATACAAATCCGTTCACAACCAAATCTTTGAATCTTTGAAATTCTTCAATCCACTTCTCTACCGTTGGGTGATTTCAGCCAGTGAACGTACTCAATGAGTCCTCGATATAGTAAATAATAGAGTAAATGTAGAACGTTCTGCTGTCTGTGGAATTGATGCGGCTTCATCGTACTCTGATTCCTCAGTGGCCTCAGCAGTCAATCCATAATATTCCAGTAGTCTGTACCTGCTCTGCTTACTACGTTCGTTCGATCGTTGTCACTCTGCTTACTACGTTTGGTCGTTGATGCAACCAACGTTGAATTTGCCGTCTCACTGCCGTAACTTCTATTGTTTTTCTGCACTCACTATTCTTGCTTTCATAAACGCAAGTGCGTGTTCTCTCGTCTTTGTTTTGACACGATTCTTCATTTTGAGATTGTTCGTTTCTTTTCCACTTTCTTTTTTAACTCTGTTCTTCTTCTCACTTTGTTCTTCTTCTCACCCTGTTCTTCTGTTTAAATTCTGCACACACGAAACAAATGTATGCCTTCTGTTCTCCTACGACGTATTAGACGAAGGCTGCCTACGCGAAGAACATTCGCGTCTTCTTTTCTCCTTCGGAGTCTGCGCACTCGACTTAAGTTCGTGTTTTCTAGTTTCTGTTCCCCTTCGACCGATTGAACGAAAGCTGCACACACGAAACACACCGCGTCTTCTGTTGCTATGCCGTATCGAGTGACGAAACTTCGAATAACGGTTTCGACTTAAATTTATGCACTGTTCTTCGGATTTCACAACGCAATTTGTTCGCGTTCACTATTTTTATTATTTCACTATTTCGTTCAACTCGTGGTCCAAATAAAAGTAATCCCGGTTGAGCCCCCAATATTTGTAGGAGTTTTATCTGGATGAACTCCCGATAGCGCAGGAGTTACCACCAAGAGTTGGCGAAATAAGAACACACGCGTTTTTTAAGTTTAAAAGTATTTCAATCCGTTTATTTCATTTAAATAATAATAATAATAAATAATATCGAAACTTTATTCTAACAAACAAAATTCTCGACCGATCTCAAACCATTTCCAACCACGACTGACTTCATTACAACTCTCTGTCTGTCCGTCTCTGTCTGAGTTTCATTCTGTGTGTCCGTCTGGGTTGCCATCCTACATACATATATTTTTGAATAGTTAAAAAAAATTTTGGATATGATATTCTATTTAAATCAGCAGTATTTCTTTTGAGTTTAATCAAAGAGGAGAAAATTTCTAAATTATTAATATGGTTTTTAATAAGGAGGGTGGAAAGAGAAGGAAAAGATAATTGAAGGTAAAAAGAAGGAGACGAAATTGTTAATGAATGCATTCCATGTTTACTCTTGCAACCACAGAAATGTCTAATATTTTCCAAAGTATTTTTAAAATGGAGTAGTAAAATGGATTTCAGAAGTTAATTTGGTAATTCCATCTCCTCTCCATTTTTTTATGTTTAAGAATTGAAGTTTTTCAAAATGGAACCAGTCTGCACGATCGATAATGAAAACACATTTTGAAGATCTTCAATTTAATAATTAAAAAGTGATCATTTCCATAAAGATAATTTTCCTTATTCAAATAAGAGTGAGTTTTTAGAGAAAGAATCAGATAGACATGAGAGAAGCAATTATGAGTAGGAAAAGGATTGGGAGAATCGTTATTCAAATTTAGGTTAATTTAAAAATAGTTAAACATATTTTCAGATTAGTCGTAAAAAAATTTGATTCGGAGGAAAGTAAGCAGAAATAATATGAAATGAAATAATATGGATGATACTGTAATATAATCACTAATGTCTGAATAATCTTGATTGAAGAGGTCCTAGTTGCTGATATGTATTAAGAATTTTATTCTGATAAGATACGGAAGATTTAGAAAAGGTATTGATGAAGGTGGAATGATCATGTTGATGACGATGTGTGTATATAGCAATGGCTGTTTTCCTGTCAATTTTATTTAGAGTTATTATAGATTTCCTTTTCCGATATAAAATTAGGGCAAGATTTATCAAATAAATTATGATTAAGATTGTTTTCGTAGCACTTAATACATGTTAATGGTTGATTGGAGAATTCATTTGGGATCAACATGGGAGAGAGTGAACAGTTACAGCATTCGACATACTTTTATTGTGTCCTAATAATTAAGACAGTTTTTGCATCTTATGAAGGAAATCGGATGAAGGTATCGGATGAAGGAAAGGGTTAGATTACGTTCATATCCAACACAAATGTCGTTGGCAGATAGAGTGAAGAAAATGTCAATATAGTTAACACATGATAAAATTCAGAAGTGGAACAAGGCCTCGCACTTTTATAAAAAATGTAATTTAATAATAAGGTATAAGTTATATATAGTATAATAGTCAATTGCTTTAACTTTAAAACCGAATGAAATAAATATTATTGAAATAATCTATTTTAGAAACCACATTTTAATTTTTATACTTAAATAAAATTATTCAAAAACTAAATTTCAGAGAAAAAAAAAACACAAACCCATCCGTAGTTTCCCGCCGATCACAATCAAACTGGATTTCATAGGTGGGAGACGTTAAAATAAATTTGTAAATAACGAATTTACAGAACTTTCAAAGCGTTATATTGTTCACCGCCATCTTCGCTGCTCTTACGCCTACTTGGAATTCTAATTTTGGTGCCAAATCGGAAAAACGAATTATTTGGATTTTTTATTTTGTCGACGGCCAACGACCAACAACAACCACTGCTAGGTCCCGCTACTAAGCCACAACATCATTTCGTCTTTCGGGACGAATTCTTCACGCAGAGTTCAACAAGGAGAAAGAGGTAAGAGGCGAAGAGAATTATTAATAATTGATTTAAACATCACTCAGAAGAATATTTGTGATTTTTTTGTGCGATTTTTTATTTATTATTATTATTTTATTTTTTATTTATTTTTATCGGATAAAGGAAAGGGTTAGATTACGTTCATATCCAACACAAATAATGTAGTGATAATGTAGTGATTGGACAATTACCAAATTTTATAGCGTTTTGCATGATTTCTAATAAAGTATATTCTGGAAGTAGACATCTAAATCCATTCAAATTTCAACTTTTTAATATTCAGAGATTTAATCTCTCAGTAAACGGAGTACAAATTCCTTCGCAACCGTTAGAATTTGATTATAATGATTTAAAAAATTGTAAAAGTTCCAGAGCTTATAATATGCTATTTAAAGGAAATGGAATTAAACATTGCTCCATATCCATACATGGATGCATCTGTGTGAATCTCTGTCTTTGCATTTGGATCGTACAATTTCAATACTGGTGCAGAAATCATGGCGTCTTTGAGCTGTTGAAAAGCTAGATTTCCTTCATCTCCTATTATGAATTTTGTATTTTTACTTAACAAATCTGTGAGCGGTTTTGCGATTATTGAGTAGTTGGAATAAATCTTCTAAAATATGATGTCAATCCTAAATATCGCTGTAGGGATTTCTTTTCAGTTGGTAGTGGAAATTCTAAAACTGCTCTTGTTTTCTCACTGGAGAAAACCCAAGAATGTTATTTTCTTCTGCAGGTACTGGCACTTGCTCCAATTTATACGTAATCCATACGATGCTCCTACTTTCATCATGCGTTTCAGTTTCTCAATTCCTTCATTGACGTCTACCGATGGGATAACAATATTGTCCATATACACGACCACTGTATTGTCTTCGATCATTTTACGAAATATGGCAAAAATATATCTCGAAAATACTGCTGGTGAGTTCGATATACCAAAGGGTACATAATTGAACTCGTACTGACCATTGTGAGTCACAAATCTGTGTACTTTCTAGAAGATGGATCGACTGGCACGTGAAAGAATCCATTTCGTAAGTCGATCGTTGTAAACACCTTCGCTTGTTGTAATCTCTGGAGCACATCATCGATCAGAATCATTGGGAAATTGTCACTATCTTCTCGTTCAATTTTCGATAATCACAACAGAGTCTCTTTGTACCATTCTTCTTTTTTGCCAATACGACGGGTGACGCGTATTCCGAAGAGCTTTGCTGGACAATACCATCACGAAGCCATTCGCCTACAATCTGTTCTACGATACACTGATCTGAGTATGGTAATCTGCGCGGTCTCTGATAAACTGGAACATTATCTGACAGAATTATTTTCATCGAAACTGGAGAGCTTAGTGGCTTCTCAGGTTGATATTCCCTGATTATGCCTTCTTCCACTGCCTCTGCATCTACAACGTGTTCTCTATCACTCAAAATTTCCATATGACATATACGCTGAAATTCTGATGTCAACATATCAATATTCTCCTCGAGCTTGGTGACTCTCTCTATCGAACTCGGTTTTGGTTCCTCTGCTTTAACTTTGTTCTCAATTTTCTTCACGAAACGGATACCTTCTGAATCGATGCTCAAATTAACTTTCTCTAAAATGTCGTTTCCAAGGACCATTGCAAATAATATGTCGCGTTCTCTAACTACATAGAATTTAACATTAAAAATTATGTCATCGACTTCCACAGGATAGGTGAAGTAACCCATTGTAGTTATTTCAGCTTCACCAATTCCAGTAAAATTTCTCTTTTCAGGTATAAGTTTGACCTCACCAATCATCATTAAGGTATCGAAACGTACCACACTTATGTCGCTGCCGCAGTGTCAATAAAGGATGAACATACAAATCCGTTCACAACCAAATCTTTGAATCTTTGAAATTCTTCAATCCACTTCTCTACCGTTGGGTGATTTCAGCCAGTGAACGTACTCAATGAGTCCTCGATATAGTAAATAATAGAGTAAATGTAGAACGTTCTGCTGTCTGTGGAATTGATGCGGCTTCATCGTATTCTGATTCCTCAGTGGCCTCAGCAGTCAATCCATAATATTCCAGTAGTCTGTACCTGCTCTGCTTACTACGTTCGTTCGATCGTTGTCACTCTGCTTACTACGTTTGGTCGTTGATGCAACCAACGTTGAATTTGCCGTCTCACTGCCGTAACTTCTATTGTTTTTCTGCACTCACTACTCTTGCTTTCATAAACGCAAGTGCGTGTTCTCTCGTCTTTGTTTTGACACGATTCTTCATTTTGAGATTGTTCGTTTCTTTTCCACTTTCTTTTTTAACTCTGTTCTTCTTCTCACTTTGTTCTTCTTCTCACCCTGTTCTTCTTTTTAAATTCTGCACACACGAAACAAATGTATGCCTTCTGTTCTCCTACGACGTATTAGACGAAGGCTGCCTACGCGAAGAACATTCGCGTCTTCTTTTCTCCTTCGGAGTCTGCGCACACGACTTAAGTTCGTGTTTTCTAGTTTCTGTTCCCCTTCGACCGATTGAACGAAAGCTGCACACGCGAAACACACCGCGTCTTCTGTTGCTATGCCGTATCGAGTGACGAAACTTCGAATAACGGTTTCGACTTAAATTTATGCACTGTTCTTCGGATTTCACAACGCAATTTGTTCGCGTTCACTATTTTTATTATTTCACTATTTCGTCCAACTCGTGGTCCAAATAAAAGTAATCCCGGTTGAGCCCCCAATATTTGTAGGAGTTTTACCTGGATGAACTCCCGATAGCGCAGGAGTTACCACCAAGAGTTGGCGAAATAAGAACACACGCGTTTTTTAAGTTTAAAAGTATTTCAATCCGTTTATTTCATTGAAATAATAATAATAATAAATAATAT
The DNA here is from genome assembly GCA_947389925.1 of Coelopa pilipes. Lineage (NCBI taxonomy): Eukaryota > Metazoa > Arthropoda > Insecta > Diptera > Coelopidae > Coelopa > Coelopa pilipes. Next base: position 15,723,491 of record OX376697.1, read on the forward strand.
CGAAACTTTATTCTAACAAACAAAATTCTCGACCGATCTCAAACCATTTCCAACCACGACTGACTTCATTACAACTCTCTGTCTGTCCGTCTCTGTCTGAGTTTCATTCTGTGTGTCCGTCTGGGTTGCCATCCTACATACATATATTTTTGAATAGTTGGAGGGAAAAAATTTTGGATATGATATTCTATTTAAATCAGCAGTATTTCTTTTGAGTTTAATCAAAGAGGAGAAAATTTCTAAATTATTAATATGGTTTTTAATAAGGAGGGTGGAAAGAGAAGGAAAAGATAATTGAAGGTAAAAAGAAGGAGACGAAATTGTTAATGAATGCATTCCATGTTTACTCTTGCAACCACAGAAATGTCTAATATTTTCCAAAGTATTTTTAAAATGGAGTAGTAAAATGGATTTCAGAAGTTAATTTGGTAATTCCATCTCCTCTCCATTTTTTTATGTTTAAGAATTGAAGTTTTTCAAAATGGAACCAGTCTGCACGATCGATAATGAAAACACATTTTGAAGATCTTCAATTTAATAATTAAAAAGTGATCATTTCCATAAAGATAATTTTCCTTATTCAAATAAGAGTGAGTTTTTAGAGAAAGAATCAGATAGACATGAGAGAAGCAATTATGAGTAGGAAAAGGATTGGGAGAATCGTTATTCAAATTTAGGTTAATTTTTAGGTTAAATAGTTAAACATATTTTCAGATTAGTCGTAAAAAAATTTGATTCGGAGGAAAGTAAGCAGAAATAATATGAAATGAAATAATATGGATGATACTGTAATATAATCACTAATGTCTGAATAATCTTGATTGAAGAGGTCCTAGTTGCTGATATGTATTAAGAATTTTATTCTGATAAGATACGGAAGATTTAGAAAAGGTATTGATGAAGGTGGAATGATCATGTTGATGACGATGTGTGTATATAGCAATGGCTGTTTTCCTGTCAATTTTATTTAGAGTTATTATAGATTTCCTTTTCCGATATAAAATTAGGGCAAGATTTATCAAATAAATTATGATTAAGATTGTTTTCATAGCACTTAATACATGTTAATGGTTGATTGGAGAATTCATTTGGGATCAACATGGGAGAGAGTGAACAGTTACAGCATTCGACATACTTTTATTGTGTCCTAATAATTAAGACAGTTTTTGCATCTTATGAAGGAAATCGGATGAAGGTATCGGATGAAGGAAAGGGTTAGATTACGTTCATATCCAACACAAATGTCGTTGGCAGATAGAGTGAAGAAAATGTCAATATAGTTAACACATGATAAAATTCAGAAGTGGAACAAGGCCTCGCACTTTTATAAAAAATGTAATTTAATAATAAGGTATAAGTTATATATAGAATAATAGTCAATTGCTTTAACTTTAAAACCGAATGAAATAAATATTATTGAAATAATCTATTTTAGAAACCACATTTTAATTTTTATACTTAAATAAAATTATTCAAAAACTAAATTTCAGAGAAAAAAAATACAAACCCATCCGTAGTTTCCCGCCGATCACAATCAAACTGGATTTCATAGGTGGGAGACGTTAAAATAAATTTGTAAATAACGAATTTACAGAACTTTCATAGCGTTATATTGTTCACCGCCATCTTCGCTGCTCTTACGCCTACTTGGAATTCTAATTTTGGTGCCAAATCGGAAAAACGAATTATTTGGATTTTTTATTTTGTCGACGGCCAACGACCAACAACAACCACTGCTAGGTCCCGCTACTAAGCCACAACATCATTTCGTCTTTCGGGACGAATTCTTCACGCAGAGTTCAACAAGGAGAAAGAGGTAAGAGGCGAAGAGAATTATTAATAATTGATTTAAACATCACTCAGAAGAATATTTGTGATTTTTTTGTGCGATTTTTTATTTATTATTATTATTTTATTTTTTATTTATTTTTATCGGATAAAGGAAAGGGTTAGATTACGTTCATATCCAACACAAATAATGTAGTGATTGGACAATTACCAAATTTTATAGCGTTTTGCATGATTTCTAATAAAGTATATTCTGGAAGTAGACATCTAAATCCATTCAAATTTCAACTTTTTAATATTCAGAGATTTAATCTCTCAGTAAACGGAGTACAAATTCCTTCGCAACCGTTAGAATTTGATTATAATGATTTAAAAAATTGTAAAAGTTCCATAGCTTATAATATGCTATTTAAAGGAAATGGAATTAAACATTGCTCCATATCCATACATGGATGCATCTGTGTGAATCTCTGTCTTTGCATTTGGATCGTACAATTTCAATACTGGTGCAGAAATCATGGCGTCTTTGAGCTGTTGAAAAGCTAGATTTCCTTCATCTCCTATTATGAATTTTGTATTTTTACTTAACAAATCTGTGAGTGGTTTTGCGATTATTGAGTAGTTTGGAATAAATCTTCTAAAATATGATGTCAATCCTAAATATCGCTGTAGGGATTTCTTTTCAGTTGGTAGTGGAAATTCTAAAACTGCTCTTGTTTTCTCACTGGAGAAAACCCAAGAATGTTATTTTCTTCTGCAGGTACTGGCACTTGCTCCAATTTATACGTAATCCATACGATGCTCCTACTTTCATCATGCGTTTCAGTTTCTCAATTCCTTCATTGACGTCTACCGATGGGATAACAATATTGTCCATATACACGACCACTGTATTGTCTTCGATCATTTTACGAAATATGGCAAAAATATATCTCGAAAATACTGCTGGTGAGTTCGATATACCAAAGGGTACATAATTGAACTCGTACTGACCATTGTGAGTCACAAATCTGTGTACTTTCTAGAAGATGGATCGACTGGCACGTGAAAGAATCCATTTCGTAAGTCGATCGTTGTAAACACCTTCGCTTGTTGTAATCTCTGGAGCACATCGTCGATCAGAATCATTGGGAAATTGTCACTATCTTCTCGTTCAATTTTCGATAATCACAACAGAGTCTCTTTGTACCATCCTTCTTTTTTGCCAATACGACGGGTGACGCGTATTCCGAAGAGCTTTGCTGGACAATACCATCACCATGCCATTCGCCTACAATCTGTTCTACGATACACTGATCTGAGTATGGTAATCTGCGCGGTCTCTGATAAACTGGAACATTATCTGACAGAATTATTTTCATCGAAACTGGAGAGCTTAGTGGCTTCTCAGGTTGATATTCCCTGATTATGCCTTCTTCCACTGCCTCTGCATCTACAACGTGTTCTCTATCACTCAAAATTTCCATATGACATATACGCTGAAATTCTGATGTCAACATATCAATATTCTCCTCGAGCTTGGTGACTCTCTCTATCGAACTCGGTTTTGGTTCCTCTGCTTTAACTTTGTTCTCAATTTTCTTCACGAAACGGATACCTTCTGAATCGATGCTCAAATTAACTTTCTCTAAAATGTCGTTTCCAAGGACCATTGCAAATAATATGTCGCGTTCTCTAACTACATAGAATTTAACATTAAAAATTATGTCATCGACTTCCACAGGATAGGTGAAGTAACCCATTGTAGTTATTTCAGCTTCACCAATTCCAGTAAAATTTCTCTTTTCAGGTATAAGTTTGACCTCACCAATCATCATTAAGGTATCGAAACGTACCACACTTATGTCGCTGCCGCAGTGTCAATAAAGGATGAACATACAAATCCGTTCACAACCAAATCTTTGAATCTTTGAAATTCTTCAATCCACTTCTCTACCGTTGGGTGATTTCAGCCAGTGAACGTACTCAATGAGTCCTCGATATAGTAAATAATAGAGTAAATGTAGAACGTTCTGCTGTCTGTGGAATTGATGCGGCTTCATCGTATTCTGATTCCTCAGTGGCCTCAGCAGTCAATCCATAATATTCCAGTAGTCTGTACCTGCTCTGCTTACTACGTTCGTTCGATCGTTGTCACTCTGCTTACTACGTTTGGTCGTTGATGCAACCAACGTTGAATTTGCCGTCTCACTGCCGTAACTTCTATTGTTTTTCTGCACTCACTACTCTTGCTTTCATAAACGCAAGTGCGTGTTCTCTCGTCTTTGTTTTGACACGATTCTTCATTTTGAGATTGTTCGTTTCTTTTCCACTTTCTTTTTTAACTCTGTTCTTCTTCTCACTTTGTTCTTCTTCTCACCCTGTTCTTCTTTTTAAATTCTGCACACACGAAACAAATGTATGCCTTCTGTTCTCCTACGACGTATTAGACGAAGGCTGCCTACGCGAAGAACATTCGCGTCTTCTTTTCTCCTTCGGAGTCTGCGCACACGACTTAAGTTCGTGTTTTCTAGTTTCTGTTCCCCTTCGACCGATTGAACGAAAGCTGCACACGCGAAACACACCGCGTCTTCTGTTGCTATGCCGTATCGAGTGACGAAACTTCGAATAACGGTTTCGACTTAAATTTATGCACTGTTCTTCGGATTTCACAACGCAATTTGTTCGCGTTCACTATTTTTATTATTTCACTATTTCGTCCAACTCGTGGTCCAAATAAAAGTAATCCCGGTTGAGCCCCCAATATTTGTAGGAGTTTTATCTGGATGAACTCCCGATAGCGCAGGAGTTACCACCAAGAGTTGGCGAAATAAGAACACACGCGTTTTTTAAGTTTAAAAGTATTTCAATCCGTTTATTTCATTTAAATAATAATAATAATAAATAATATCGAAACTTTATTCTAACAAACAAAATTCTCGACCGATCTCAAACCATTTCCAACCACGACTGACTTCATTACAACTCTCTTTCTGTCCGTCTCTGTCTGAGTTACATTCTGCGTGTCCGTCTGGGTTGCCATCCTACATACATATATTTTTGAATAGTTGGAGGGAAAAAATTTTGGATATGATATTCTATTTAAATCAGCAGTATTTCTTTTGAGTTTAATCAAAGAGGAGAACATTTCTAAATTATTAATATGGTTTTTAATAAGGAGGGTGGAAAGAGAAGGAAAAGATAATTGAAGGTAAAAAGAAGGAGACGAAATTGTTAATGAATGCATTCCATGTTTACTCTTGCAACCACAGAAATGTCTAATATTTTCCAAACTATTTTTAAAATGGAGTAGTAAAATGGATTTCAGAAGTTAATTTGGTAATTCCATCTCCTCTCCATTTTTTTATGTTTAAGAATTGAAGTTTTTCAAAATGGAACCAGTCTGCATGATCGATAATGAAAACACATTTTGAAGATCTTCAATTTAATAATTAAAAAGTGATCATTTCCATAAAGATAATTTTCTTTATTCAAATAAGAGTGAGTTTTTAGAGAAAGAATCAGATAGACATGAGAGAAGCAATTATGAGTAGGAAAAGGATTGGGAGAATCGTTATTCAAATTTAGGTTAATTTAAAAATAGTTAAACATATTTTCAGATTAGTCGTAAAAAAATTTGATTCGGAGGAAAGTAAGCAGAAATAATATGAAATGAAATAATATGGATGATACTGTAATATAATCACTAATGCCTGAATAATCTTGATTGAAGAGGTCCTAGTTGCTGATATGTGTTAAGAATTTTATTCTGATAAGATACGGAAGATTTAGAAAAGGTATTGATGAAGGTGGAATGATCATGTTGATGACGATGTGTGTATATAGCAATGGCTGTTTTCCTGTCAATTTTATTTAGAGTTATTATAGATTTCCTTTTCCGATATAAAAGTAGGGCAAGATTTATCAAATAAATTATGATTAAGATTGTTTTCGTAGCACTTAATACATGTTAATGGTTGATTGGAGAATTCATTTGGGATCAACATGGGAGAGAGTGAACAGTTACAGCATTCGACATACTTTTATTGTGTCCTAATAATTAAGACAGTTTTTGCATCTTATGAAGGAAATCGGATGAAGGTATCGGATGAAGGAAAGGGTTAGATTACGTTCATATCCAACACAAATGTCGTTGGCAGATAGAGTGAAGAAAATGTCAATATAGTTAACACATGATAAAATTCAGAAGTGGAACAAGGCCTCGAACTTTTATAAAAAATGTAATTTAATAATAAGGTATAAGTTATATATAGTATAATAGTCAATTGCTTTAACTTTAAACCCGAATGAAATAAATATTATTGAAATAATCTATTTTAGAAACCACATTTTAATTTTTATACTTAAATAAAATTATTCAAAAACTAAATTTCAGAGAAAAAAAACACAAACCCATCCGTAGTTTCCCGCCGATCACAATCAAACTGGATTTCATAGGTGGGAGACGTTAAAATAAATTTGTAAATAACGAATTTACAGAACTTTCATAGCGTTATATTGTTCACCGCCATCTTCGCTGCTATTACGCCTACTTGGAATTCTAATTTTGGTGCCCAAATCGGAAAAACGAATTATTTGGATTTTTTATTTTGTCGACGGCCAACGACCAACAACAATCACTGCTAGGTCCCGCTACTAAGCCACAACATCATTTCGTCTTTCGGGACGAATTCTTCACGCAGAGTTCAACAAGGAGAAAGAGGTAAGAGGCGAAGAGAATTATTAATAATTGATTTAAAGATCACTCAGAAGAATATTTGTGATTTTTTTGTGCGATTTTTTATTGTTTCGCAAATTACTCGTTGACCAAGGGTTAGATTACATTCATATCCAACACAAATAATGTAGTGATAATGTAGTGATTGGACAATTACCAAATTTTATAGCGTTTTGCATGATATTCTGGAAGTAGACATCTAAATCCATTCAAATTTCAACTTTTTAATATTCAGAGATTTAATCTCTCAGTAAACGGAGTACAAATTCCTTCGCAACCGTTAGAATTTGATTATAATGATTTAAAAAATTGTAAAAGTTCCAGAGCTTATAATATGCTATTTAAAGGAAATGGAATTAAACATTGCTCCATATCCATACATGGATGCATCTGTGTGAATCTCTGTCTTTGCATTTGGATCGTACAATTTCAATACTGGTGCAGAAATCATGGCGTCTTTGAGCTGTTGAAAAGCTAGATTTCCTTCATCTCCTATTATGAATTTTGTATTTTTACTTAACAAATCTGTGAGCGGTTTTGCGATTATTGAGTAGTTTGGAATAAATCTTCTAAAATATGATGTCAATCCTAAATATCGCTGTAGGGATTTCTTTTCAGTTGGTAGTGGAAATTCTAAAACTGCTCTTGTTTTCTCACTGGACGGCTTTATGGTTGCATTTTCGATCATGTAACCCAAGAATGTTATTTTCTTCTGAAGGTACTGGCACTTGCTCCAATTTATACGTAATCCATACGATGCTGCTACTTTCATCATGCGTTTCAGTTTCTCAATTCCTTCATTGACGTCTACCGATGGGATAACAATATTGTCCATATACACGACCACTGTATTGTCTTCGATCATTTTACGAAATATGGCAAAAATATATCTCGAAAATACTGCTGGTGAGTTCGATATACCAAAGGGTACATAATTGAACTCGTACTGACCATTTTGAGTCACAAATCTGTGTACTTTCTAGAAGATGGATCGACTGGCACGTGAAAGAATCCATTTCGTAAGTCGATCGTTGTAAACACCTTCGCTTGTTGTAATCTCTGGAGCACATCGTCGATCAGAATCATTGGGAAATTGTCACGTACTATCTTCTCGTTCAATTTTCGATAATCACAACAGAGTCTCTTTGTACCATCCTTCTTTTTTGCCAATACGACGGGTGACGCGTATTCCGAAGAGCTTTGCTGGACAATACCATCACGAAGCCATTCGCCTACAATCTGTTCTACGATACACTGATCTGAGTATGGTAATCTGCGCGGTTTCTGATAAACTGGAACATTATCTGACAGAATTATTTTCATCGAAACTGGAGAGCTTAGTGGCTTCTCAGGTTGATATTCTTTGATTATGCCTTCTTCCGCTGCCTCTGCATCTACAACGTGTTCTCTATCACTCAAAATTTCCATATGACATATCCGCTGAAATTCTGATGTCAACATATCAATATTCTCCTTGAGCTTGGTGACTCTCTCTATCGAACTCGGTTTTGGTTCCTCTGCTTTAACTTTGTTCTCAATTTTCTTCACGAAACGGATACCTTCTGAATCGATGCTCAAATTAACTTTCTCTAAAATGTCGTTTCCAACGACCATTGCAAATAATATGTCGCGTTCTCTAACTACATAGAATTTAACATTAAAAATTATGTCATCGACTTCCACAGGATAGGTGAAGTAACCCATTGTAGTTATTTCAGCTTCACCAATTCCAGTAAAATTTCTCTTTTCAGGTATAAGTTTGACCTCACCAATCATCATTAAGGTATCGTAATGTACCACACTTATGTCGCTGCCGCAGTGTCAATAAAGGATGAACATACAAATCCGTTCACAACCAAATCTTTGAATCTTTGAAATTCTTCAATCCACTTCTCTACCGTTGGGTGATTTCAGCCAGTGAACGTACTCAATGAGTCCTCGATATAGTAAATAATAGAGTAAATGTAGAACGTTCTGCTGTCTGTGGAATTGATGCGGCTTCATCGTATTCTGATTCCTCAGTGGCCTCAGCAGTCAATCCATAATATTCCAGTAGTCAGTACCTGCTCTGCTTACTACGTTCGTTCGATCGTTGTCACTCTGCTTACTACGTTTGGTCGTTGATGCAACCAACGTTGAATTTGCTGTCTCACTGCCGTAACTTCTATTGTTTTTCTGTACTCACTACTCTTGCTTTCATAAACGCAAGTGCGTGTTCTCTCGTCTTTGTTTTGACACGATTCTTCATTTTGAGATTGTTCGTTTCTTTTCCACTTTCTTTTTTAACTCTGTTTTTCTTCTCACTTTGTTCTTCTTCTCACCCTGTTCTTCTTTTTAAATTCTGCACACACGAAACAAATGTATGCCTTCTGTTCTCCTACGACGTATTAGACGAAGGCTGCCTACGCGAAGAACATTCGCGTCTTCTTTTCTCCTTCGGAGTCTGCGCACACGACTTAAGTTCGTGTTTTCTAGTTTCTGTTCCCCTTCGACCGATTGAACGAAAGCTGCACACGCGAAACACACCGCGTCTTCTGTTGCTATGCCGTATCGAGTGACGAAACTTCGAATAACGGTTTCGACTTAAATTTATGCACTGTTCTTCGGATTTCACAACGCAATTTGTTCGCGTTCACTATTTTTATTATTTCACTATTTCGTCCAACTCGTGGTCCAAATAAAAGTAATCCCGGTTGAGCCCCCAATATTTGTAGGAGTTTTATCTGGATGAACTCCCGATAGCGCAGGAGTTACCACCAAGAGTTGGCGAAATAAGAACACACGCGTTTTTTAAGTTTAAAAGTATTTCAATCCGTTTATTTCATTTAAATAATAATAATAATAAATAATATCGAAACTTTATTCTAACAAACAAAATTCTCGACCGATCTCAAACCATTTCCAACCACGACTGACTTCATTACAACTCTCTGTCTGTCCGTCTCTGTCTGAGTTTCATTCTGTGTGTCCGTCTGGGTTGCCATCCTACATACATATATTTTTGAATAGTTGGAGGGAAAAAATTTTGGATATGATATTCTATTTAAATCAGCAGTATTTCTTTTGAGTTTAATCAAAGAGGAGAAAATTTCTAAATTATTAATATGGTTTTTAATAAGGAGGGTGGAAAGAGAAGGAAAAGATAATTGAAGGTAAAAAGAAGGAGACGAAATTGTTAATGAATGCATTCCATGTTTACTCTTGCAACCACAGAAATGTCTAATATTTTCCAAACTATTTTTAAAATGGAGTAGTAAAATGGATTTCAGAAGTTAATTTGGTAATTCCATCTCCTCTCCATTTTTTTATGTTTAAGAATTGAAGTTTTTCAAAATGGAACCAGTCTGCACGATCGATAATGAAAACACATTTTGAAGATCTTCAATTTAATAATTAAAAATTGATCATTTCCATAAAGATAATTTTCCTTATTCAAATAAGAGTGAGTTTTTAGAGAAAGAATCAGATAGACATGAGAGAAGCAATTATGAGTAGGAAAAGGATTGGGAGAATCGTTATTCAAATTTAGGTTAATTTAAAAATAGTTAAACATATTTTCAGATTAGTCGTAAAAAAATTTGATTCGGAGGAAAGTAAGCAGAAATAATATGAAATGAAATAATATGGATCACTAACGTCTGAATAATCTTGATTGAAGATGTCCTAGTTGCTGATATGTTTAAGGAATTTTATTCTGTTAAGTTTCGGAAGATTTAGAGAAGGTATTGATGAAGGTGGATTGATCATGTTGATGACGATGAGTGTAGAGTTATTATAGATTTCCTTTTCCGATATAAAAGTAGGGCAAGATGTATCAAATAAATTATGATTAAGATTGTTTTCGTAGCACTTAACATTTTAATGGTTGATTGCAGAATTCGTTTGGGATCAACATGGGAGAGTTTGAACAGTTACCGCATTCGACACACTTTTATTGTGTCATTATAATGAAGACAGTTTTAGCATCTTATGAAGGAAATCGGATGAAGGTATCGGATGAAGGAAAGGGTTAGATTACGTTCATATCCAACACAAATGTCGTTGGCAGATAGAGTGAAGAAAATGTCAATATAGTTAACCCATGATAAAATTCAGAAGTGGAACAAGGCCTCGCACTTTTATAAAAAATGTAATTTAATAATAAGGTATAAGTTATATATAGTATAATAGTCAATTGCTTTAACTTTAAAACCGAATGAAATAAATATTATTGAAATAATCTATTTTAGAAACCACATTTTAATTTTTATACTTAAATAAAATTATTCAAAAACTAAATTTCAGAGAAAAAAAACACAAACCCATCCGTAGTTTCCCGCCGATCACAATCAAACTGGATTTCATAGGTGGGAGACGTTAAAATAAATTTGTAAATAACGAATTTACATAACTTTCATAGCGTTATATTGTTCACCGCCATCTTCGCTGCTCTTACGCCTACTTGGAATTCTAATTTTGGTGCCAAATCGGAAAAACGAATTATTTGGATTTTTTATTTTGTCGACGGCCAACGACCAACAACAATCACTGCTAGGTCCCGCTACTAAGCCACAACATCATTTCGTCTTTCGGGACGAATTCTTCACGCAGAGTTCAACAAGGAGAAAGAGGTAAGAGGCGAAGAGAATTATTAATAATTGATTTAAACATCACTCAGAAGAATATTTGTGATTTTTTTGTGCGATTTTTTATTGTTTCGCAAATTACTCGTTGACCAAGGGTTAGATTACGTTCATATCCAACACAAATAATGTAGTGATAATGTAGTGATTGGACAATTACCAAATTTTATAGCGTTTTGCATGGTTTCTAATAATGTATATTCTGGAAGTAGAAATCTAAATCCATTCAAATTTCAACTTTTTAATATTCAGAGATTTAATCTCTCAGTAAACGGAGTACAAATTCCTTCGCAACCGTTAGAATTTGATTATAATGATTTAAAAAATTGTAAAAGTTCCAGAGCTTATAATATGCTATTTAAAGGAAATGGAATTAAACATTGCTCCATATCCATACATGGATACATCTGTGTGAATCTCTGTCTTTGCATTTGGATCGTACAATTTCAATACTGGTGCAGAAATCATGGCGTCTTTGAGCTGTTGAAAAGCTAGATTTCCTTCATCTCCTATTATGAATTTTGCATTTTTACTTAACAAATCTGTGAGTGGTTTTGCGATTATTGAGTAGTTTGGAATAAATCTTCTAAAATATGATGTCAATCCTAAATATCGCTGTAGGGATTTCTTTTCTGTTGGTAGTGGAAATTCTAAAACTGCTCTTGTTTTCTCACTGGACGGCTTTATGGTTGCATTTTCGATCATGTAACCCAAGAATGTTATTTTCTTCTGCAGGTACTGGCACTTGCTCCAATTTATACGTAATCCATACGATGCTGCTACTTTCATCATGCGTTTCAGTTTCTCAATTCCTTCATTGACGTCTACCGATGGGATAACAATATTGTCCATATACACGACCACTGTATTGTCTTCGATCATTTTACGAAATATGGCAAAAATATATCTCGAAAATACTGCTGGTGAGTTCGATATACCAAAGGGTACATAATTGAACTCGTACTGACCATTGTGAGTCACAAATCTGTGTACTTTCTAGAAGATGGATCGACTGGCACGTGAAAGAATCCATTTCGTAAGTCGATCGTTGTAAACACCTTCGCTTGTTGTAATCTCTGGAGCACATTGTCGATCAGAATCATTGGGAAATTGTCACGTACTATCTTCTCGTTCAATTTTCGATAATCACAACAGAGTCTCTTTGTACCATCCTTCTTTTTTGCCAATACGACGGGTGACGCGTATTCCGAAGAGCTTTGCTGGACAATACCATCACGAAGCCATTCGCCTACAATCTGTTCTACGATACACTGATCTGAGTATGGTAATCTGCGCGGTCTCTGATAAACTGGAACATTATCTGACAGAATTATTTTCATCGAAAATGGAGAGCTTAGTGGCTTCTCAGGTTGATATTCTTTGATTATGCCTTCTTCCGCTGCCTCTGCATCTACAACGTGTTCTCTATCACTCAAAATTTCCATATGACATATCCGCTGAAATTCTGATGTCAACATATCAATATTCTCCTCGAGCTTGGTGACTCTCTCTATCGAACTCGGTTTTGGTTCCTCTGCTTTAACTTTGTTCTCAATTTTCTTCACGAAACGGATACCTTCTGAATCGATGCTCAAATTAACTTTCTCTAAAATGTCGTTTCCAAGGACCATTGCAAATAATATGTCGCGTTCTCTAACTACATAGAATTTAACATTAAAAATTATGTCATCGACTTCCACAGGATAGGTGAAGTAACCCATTGTAGTTATTTCAGCTTCACCAATTCCAGTAAAATTTCTCTTTTCAGGTATAAGTTTGACCTCACCAATCATCATTAAGGTATCGTAACGTACCACACTTATGTCGCTGCCGCAGTGTCAATAAAGGATGAACATACAAATCCGTTCACAACCAAATCTTTGAATCTTTGAAATTCTTCAATCCACTTCTCTACCGTTGGGTGATTTCAGCCAGTGAACGTACTCAATGAGTCCTCGATATAGTAAATAATAGAGTAAATGTAGAACGTTCTGCTGTCTGTGGAATTGATGCGGCTTCATCGTACTCTGATTCCTCAGTGGCCTCAGCAGTCAATCCATAATATTCCAGTAGTCTGTACCTGCTCTGCTTACTACGTTCGTTCGATCGTTGTCACTCTGCTTACTACGTTTGGTCGTTGATGCAACCAACGTTGAATTTGCTGTCTCACTGCCGTAACTTCTATTGTTTTTCTGCACTCACTACTCTTGCTTTCATAAACGCAAGTGCGTGTTCTCTCGTCTTTGTTTTGACACGATTCTTCATTTTGAGATTGTTCGTTTCTTTTCCACTTTCTTTTTTAACTCTGTTTTTCTTCTCACTTTGTTCTTCTTCTCACCCTGTTCTTCTTTTTAAATTCTGCACACACGAAACAAATGTATGCCTTCTGTTCTCCTACGACGTATTAGACGAAGGCTGCCTACGCGAAGAACATTCGCGTCTTCTTTTCTCCTTCGGAGTCTGCGCACACGACTTAAGTTCGTGTTTTCTAGTTTCTGTTCCCCTTCGACCGATTGAACGAAAGCTGCACACGCGAAACACACCGCGTCTTCTGTTGCTATGCCGTATCGAGTGACGAAACTTCGAATAACGGTTTCGACTTAAATTTATGCACTGTTCTTCGGATTTCACAACGCAATTTGTTCGCGTTCACTATTTTTATTATTTCACTATTTCGTCCAACTCGTGGTCCAAATAAAAGTAATCCCGGTTGAGCCCCCAATATTTGTAGGAGTTTTATCTGGATGAACTCCCGATAGCGCAGGAGTTACCACCAAGAGTTGGCGAAATAAGAACACACGCGTTTTTTAAGTTTAAAAGTATTTCAATCTCGACCGATCTCAAACCATTTCCAACCACGACTGACTTCATTACAACTCTCTGTCTGTCCGTCTCTGTCTGAGTTTCATTCTGTGTGTCCGTCTGGGTTGCCATCCTACATACATATATTTTTGAATAGTTGGAGGGAAAAAATTTTGGATATGATATTCTATTTAAATCAGCAGTATTTCTTTTGAGTTTAATCAAAGAGGAGAACATTTCTAAATTATTAATATGGTTTTTAATAAGGAGGGTGGAAAGAGAAGGAAAAGATAATTGAAGGTAAAAAGAAGGAGACGAAATTGTTAATGAATGCATTCCATGTTTACTCTTGCAACCACAGAAATGTCTAATATTTTCCAAACTATTTTTAAAATGGAGTAGTAAAATGGATTTCAGAAGTTAATTTGGTAATTCCATCTCCTCTCCATTTTTTTATGTTTAAGAATTGAAGTTTTTCAAAATGGAACCAGTCTGCACGATCGATAATGAAAACACATTTTGAAGATCTTCAATTTAATAATTAAAAAGTGATCATTTCCATAAAGATAATTTTCTTTATTCAAATAAGAGTGAGTTTTTAGAGAAAGAATCAGATAGACATGAGAGAAGCAATTATGAGTAGGAAAAGGATTGGGAGAATCGTTATTCAAATTTAGGTTAATTTAAAAATAGTTAAACATATTTTCAGATTAGTCGTAAAAAAATTTGATTCGGAGGAAAGTAAGCAGAAATAATATGAAATGAAATAATATGGATGATACTGTAATATAATCACTAATGCCTGAATAATCTTGATTGAAGAGGTCCTAGTTGCTGATATGTGTTAAGAATTTTATTCTGATAAGATACGGAAGATTTAGAAAAGGTATTGATGAAGGTGGAATGATCATGTTGATGACGATGTGTGTATATAGCAATGGCTGTTTTCCTGTCAATTTTATTTAGAGTTATTATAGATTTCCTTTTCCGATATAAAAGTAGGGCAAGATTTATCAAATAAATTATGATTAAGATTGTTTTCGTAGCACTTAATACATGTTAATGGTTGATTGGAGAATTCATTTGGGATCAACATGGGAGAGAGTGAACAGTTACAGCATTCGACATACTTTTATTGTGTCCTAATAATTAAGACAGTTTTTGCATCTTATGAAGGAAATCGGATGAAGGTATCGGATGAAGGAAAGGGTTAGATTACGTTCATATCCAACACAAATGTCGTTGGCAGATAGAGTGAAGAAAATGTCAATATAGTTAACACATGATAAAATTCAGAAGTGGAACAAGGCCTCGCACTTTTATAAAAAAATGTAATTTAATAATAAGGTATAAGTTATATATAGTATAATAGTCAATTGCTTTAACTTTAAAACCGAATGAAATAAATATTATTGAAATAATCTATTTTAGAAACCACATTTTAATTTTTATACTTAAATAAAATTATTCAAAAACTAAATTTCAGAGAAAAAAAACACAAACCCATCCGTAGTTTCCCGCCGATCACAATCAAACTGGATTTCATAGGTGGGAGACGTTAAAATAAATTTGTAAATAACGAATTTACATAACTTTCATAGCGTTATATTGTTCACCGCCATCTTCGCTGCTCTTACGCCTACTTGGAATTCTAATTTTGGTGCCAAATCGGAAAAACGAATTATTTGGATTTTTTATTTTGTCGACGGCCAACGACCAACAACAACCACTGCTAGGTCCCGCTACTAAGCCACAACATCATTTCGTCTTTCGGGACGAATTCTTCACGCAGAGTTCAACAAGGAGAAAGAGGTAAGAGGCGAAGAGAATTATTAATAATTGATTTAAACATCACTCAGAAGAATATTTGTGATTTTTTTGTGCGATTTTTTATTGTTTCGCAAATTACTCGTTGACCAAGGGTTAGATTACATTCATATCCAACACAAATAATGTAGTGATAATGTAGTGATTGGACAATTACCAAATTTTATAGCGTTTTGCATGGTTTCTAATAAAGTATATTCTGGAAGTAGAAATCTAAATCCATTCAAATTTCAACTTTTTAATATTCAGAGATTTAATCTCTCAGTAAACGGAGTACAAATTCCTTCGCAACCGTTAGAATTTGATTATAATGATTTAAAAAATTGTAAAAGTTCCAGAGCTTATAATATGCTATTTAAAGGAAATGGAATTAAACATTGCTCCATATCCATACATGGATGCATCTGTGTGAATCTCTGTCTTTGCATTTGGATCGTACAATTTCAATACTGGTGCAGAAATCATGGCGTCTTTGAGCTGTTGAAAAGCTAGATTTCCTTCATCTCCTATTATGAATTTTGCATTTTTACTTAACAAATCTGTGAGCGGTTTTGCGATTATTGAGTAGTTTGGAATAAATCTTCTAAAATATGATGTCAATCCTAAATATCGCTGTAGGGATTTCTTTTCAGTTGGTAGTGGAAATTCTAAAACTGCTCTTGTTTTCTCACTGGACGGCTTTATGGTTGCATTTTCGATCATGTAACCCAAGAATGTTATTTTCTTCTGCAGGTACTGGCACTTGCTCCAATTTATACGTAATCCATACGATGCTGCTACTTTCATCATGCGTTTCAGTTTCTCAATTCCTTCATTGACGTCTACCGATGGGATAACAATATTGTCCATATACACGACCACTGTATTGTCTTCGATCATTTTACGAAATATGGCAAAAATATATCTCGAAAATACTGCTGGTGAGTTCGATATACCAAAGGGTACATAATTGAACTCGTACTGACCATTGTGAGTCACAAATCTGTGTACTTTCTAGAAGATGGATCGACTGGCACGTGAAAGAATCCATTTCGTAAGACGATCGTTGTAAACACCTTCGCTTGTTGTAATCTCTGGAGCACATCGTCGATCAGAATCATTGGGAAATTGTCACGTACTATCTTCTCGTTCAATTTTCGATAATCACAACAGAGTCTCTTTGTACCATCCTTCTTTTTTGCCAATACGACGGGTGACGCGTATTCCGAAGAGCTTTGCTGGACAATACCATCACGAAGCCATTCGCCTACAATCTGTTCTACGATACACTGATCTGAGTATGGTAATCTGCGCGGTCTCTGATAAACTGGAACATTATCTGACAGAATTATTTTCATCGAAACTGGAGAGCTTAGTGGCTTCTCAGGTTGATATTCTTTGATTATGCCTTCTTCCGCTGCCTCTGCATCTACAACGTGTTCTCTATCACTCAAAATTTCCATATGACATATCCGCTGAAATTCTGATGTCAACATATCAATATTCTCCTCGAGCTTGGTGACTCTCTCTATCGAACTCGGTTTTGGTTCCTCTGCTTTAACTTTGTTCTCAATTTTCTTCACGAAACGGATACCTTCTGAATCGATGCTCAAATTAACTTTCTCTAAAATGTCGTTTCCAAGGACCATTGCAAATAATATGTCGCGTTCTCTAACTACATAGAATTTAACATTAAAAATTATGTCATCGACTTCCACAGGATAGGTGAAGAAACCCATTGTAGTTATTTCAGCTTCACCAATTCCAGTAAAATTTCTCTTTTCAGGTATAAGTTTGACCTCACCAATCATCATTAAGGTATCGTAACGTACCACACTTATGTCGCTGCCGCAGTGTCAATAAAGGATGAACATACAAATCCGTTCACAACCAAATCTTTGAATCTTTGAAATTCTTCAATCCACTTCTCTACCGTTGGGTGATTTCAGCCAGTGAACGTACTCAATGAGTCCTCGATATAGTAAATAATAGAGTAAATGTAGAACGTTCTGCTGTCTGTGGAATTGATGCGGCTTCATCGTACTCTGATTCCTCAGTGGCCTCAGCAGTCAATCCATAATATTCCAGTAGTCTGTACCTGCTCTGCTTACTACGTTCGTTCGATCGTTGTCACTCTGCTTACTACGTTTGGTCGTTGATGCAACCAACGTTGAATTTGCTGTCTCACTGCCGTAACTTCTATTGTTTTTCTGCACTCACTACTCTTGCTTTCTTAAACGCAAGTGCGTGTTCTCTCGTCTTTGTTTTGACACGATTCTTCATTTTGAGATTGTTCGTTTCTTTTCCACTTTCTTTTTTAACTCTGTTTTTCTTCTCACTTTGTTCTTCTTCTCACCCTGTTCTTCTTTTTAAATTCTGCACACACGAAACAAATGTATGCCTTCTGTTCTCCTACGACGTATTAGACGAAGGCTGCCTACGCGAAGAACATTCGCGTCTTCTTTTCTCCTTCGGAGTCTGCGCACACGACTTAAGTTCGTGTTTTCTAGTTTCTGTTCCCCTTCGACCGATTGAACGAAAGCTGCACACGCGAAACACACCGCGTCTTCTGTTGCTATGCCGTATCGAGTGACGAAACTTCGAATAACGGTTTCGACTTAAATTTATGCACTGTTCTTCGGATTTCACTACGCAATTTGTTCGCGTTCACTATTTTTATTATTTCACTATTTCGTCCAACTCGTGGTCCAAATAAAAGTAATCCCGGTTGAGCCCCCAATATTTGTAGGAGTTTTATCTGGATGAACTCCCGATAGCGAAGGAGTTACCACCAAGAGTTGGCGAAATAAGAACACACGCGTTTTTTAAGTTTAAAAGTATTTCAATCCGTTTATTTCATTGAAATAATAATAATAATAAATAATATCGAAACTTTATTCTAACAAACAAAATTCTCGACCGATCTCAAACCATTTCCAACCACGACTGACTTCATTACAACTCTCTGTCTGTCCGTCTCTGTCTGAGTTTCATGCTGTGTGTCCGTCTGGGTTGCCATCCTACATATATATATTTTTGAATAGTTGGAGGGAAAAAATTTTGGATATGATATTCTATTTAAATCAGCAGTATTTCTTTTGAGTTTAATCAAAGAGGAGAAAATTTCTAAATTATTAATATGGTTTTTAATAAGGAGGGTGGAAAGAGAAGGAAAAGATAATTGAAGGTAAAAAGAAGGAGACGAAATTGTTAATGAATGCATTCCATGTTTACTCTTGCAACCACAGAAATGTCTAATATTTTCCAAACTATTTTTAAAATGGAGTAGTAAAATGGATTTCAGAAGTTAATTTGGTGATGGAATTACCAAATTACCAAAATCCTCTCCATTTTTTTATGTTTAAGAATTGAAGTTTTTCAAAATGGAACCAGTCTGCACGATCGATAATGAAAACACATTTTGAAAATCTTCAATTTAAT
This sequence comes from Coelopa pilipes, assembly GCA_947389925.1. NCBI lineage: Eukaryota > Metazoa > Arthropoda > Insecta > Diptera > Coelopidae > Coelopa > Coelopa pilipes. The sequence goes on from OX376697.1 coordinate 15,742,667, forward strand.
AATTAAAAAGTGATCATTTCCATAAAGATAATTTTCCTTATTCAAATAAGAGTGAGTTTTTAGAGAAAGAATCAGATAGACATGAGAGAAGCAATTATAAGTAGGAAAAGGATTGGGAGAATCGTTATTCAAATTTAGGTTAATTTAAAAATAGTTAAAAATATTTTCAGATTAGTCGTAAAAAAATTTGATTCGGAGGAAAGTAAGCAGAAATAATATGAAATGAAATAATATGGATGATACTGTAATATAATCACTAATGTCTGAATAATCTTGATTGAAGAGGTCCTAGTTGCTGATATGTGTTAAGAATTTTATTCTGATAAGATACGGAAGATTTAGAAAAGGTATTGATGAAGGTGGAATGATCATGTTGATGACGATGTGTGTATATAGCAATGGCTGTTTTCCTGTCAATTTTATTTAGAGTTATTATAGATTTCCTTTTCCGATATAAAAGTAGGGCAAGATGTATCAAATAAATTATGATTAAGATTGTTTTCGTAGCACTTAACATTTTAATAGTTGATTGCAGAATTCGTTTGGGATCAACATGGGAGAGTTTGAACAGTTACCGCATTCGACACACTTTTATTGTGTCATTATAATGAAGACAGTTTTTGCATCTTATGAAGGAAATCGGATGAAGGTATCGGATGAAGGAAAGGGTTAGATTACGTTCATATCCAACACAAATGTCGTTGGCAGATAGAGTGAAGAAAATGTCAATATAGTTAACCCATGATAAAATTCAGAAGTGGAACAAGGCCTCGCACTTTTATAAAAAATGTAATTTAATAATAAGGTATAAGTTATAAATAGTATAATAGTCAATTGCTTTAACTTTAAAACCGAATGAAATAAATATTATTGAAATAATCTACTTTAGAAACCATTTACTTTAGAAACATTTTAATTTTTATACTTAAATAAAATTATTCAAAAATTTAATTTCAGAGAAAAAAAAAAAACACAAACCCATCCCTAGTTTTCCGCCGATCACAATCAAACTGGATTTCTTAGGTGGGAGACGTTAAAATAAATTTGTAAATAACGAATTTACAGAACTTTCATAGCGTTATATTGTTCACCGCCATCTTCGCTGCTCTTACGCCTACTTGGAATTCTAATTTTGGTGCCAAATCGGAAAAACGAATTATTTGGATTTTTTATTTTGTCGACGGCCAACGACCAACAACAACCACTGCTAGGTCCCGCTACTAAGCCACAACATCATTTCGTCTTTCGGGACGAATTCTTCACGCAGAGTTCAACAAGGAGAAAAAGGTAAGAGGCGAAGAGAATTATTAATAATTGATTTAAACATCACTCAGAAGAATATTTGTGATTTTTTTGTGCGATTTTTTATTGTTTCGCAAATTACTCGTTGACCAAGGGTTAGATTACGTTCATATCCAACACAAATAATGTAGTGATAATGTAGTGATTGGACAATTACCAAATTTTATAGCGTTTTGCATGGTTTCTAATAATGTATATTCTGGAAGTAGAAATCTAAATCCATTCAAATTTCAACTTTTTAATATTCAGAGATTTAATCTCTCAGTAAACGGAGTACAAATTCCTTCGCAACCGTTAGAATTTGATTATAATGATTTAAAAAATTGTAAAAGTTCCAGAGCTTATAATATGCTATTTAAAGGAAATGGAATTAAACATTGCTCCATATCCATACATGGATGCATCTGTGTGAATCTCTGTCTTTGCATTTGGATCGTACAATTTCAATACTGGTGCAGAAATCATGGCGTCTTTGAGCTGTTGAAAAGCTAGATTTCCTTCATCTCCTATTATGAATTTTGCATTTTTACTTAACAAATCTGTGAGCGGTTTTGCGATTATTGAGTAGTTTGGAATAAATCTTCTAAAATATGATGTCAATCCTAAATATCGCTGTAGGGATTTCTTTTCAGTTGGTAGTGGAAATTCTAAAACTGCTCTTGTTTTCTCACTGGACGGCTTTATGGTTGCATTTTCGATCATGTAACCCAAGAATGTTATTTTCTTCTGCAGGTACTGGCACTTGCTCCAATTTATACGTAATCCATACGATGCTGCTACTTTCATCATGCGTTTCAGTTTCTCAATTCCTTCATTGACGTCTACCGATGGGATAACAATATTGTCCATATACACGACCACTGTATTGTCTTCGATCATTTTACGAAATATGGCAAAAATATATCTCGAAAATACTGCTGGTGAGTTCGATATACCAAAGGGTACATAATTGAACTCGTACTGACCATTGTGAGTCACAAATCTGTGTACTTTCTAGAAAATGGATCGACTGGCACGTGAAAGAATCCATTTCGTAAGTCGATCGTTGTAAACACCTTCGCTTGTTGTAATCTCTGGAGCACATCGTCGATCAGAATCATTGGGAAATTGTCACGTACTATCTTCTCGTTCAATTTTCGATAATCACAACAGAGTCCCTTTGTACCATCCTTCTTTTTTGCCAATACGACGGGTGACGCGTATTCCGAAGAGCTTTGCTGGACAATACCATCACGAAGCCATTCGCCTACAATCTGTTCTCGATACACTGATCTGAGTATGGTAATCTGCGCGGTCTCTGATAAACTGGAACATTATCTGACAGAATTATTTTCATCGAAACTGGAGAGCTTAGTGGCTTCTCAGGTTGATATTCTTTGATTATGCCTTCTTCCGCTGCCTCTGCATCTACAACGTGTTCTCTATTACTCAAAATTTCCATATGACATATCCGCTGAAATTCTGATGTCAACATATCAATATTCTCCTCGAGCTTGGTGACTCTCTCTATCGAACTCGGTTTTGGTTCCTCTGCTTTAACTTTGTTCTCAATTTTCTTCACGAAACGGATACCTTCTGAATCGATGCTCAAATTAACTTTCTCTAAAATGTCGTTTCCAAGGACCATTGCAAATAATATGTCGCGTTCTCTAACTACATAGAATTTAACATTAAAAATTATGTCATCGACTTCCACAGGATAGGTGAAGTAACCCATTGTAGTTATTTCAGCTTCACCAATTCCAGTAAAATTTCTCTTTTCAGGTATAAGTTTGACCTCACCAATCATCATTAAGGTATCGTAACGTACCACACTTATGTCGCTGCCGCAGTGTCAATACAGGATGAACATACAAATCCGTTCACAACCAAATCTTTGAATCTTTGAAATTCTTCAATCCACTTCTCTACCGTTGGGTGATTTCAGCCAGTGAACGTACTCAATGAGTCCTCGATATAGTAAATAATAGAGTAAATGTAGAACGTTCTGCTGTCGGTGGAATTGATGCGGCTTCATCGTATTCTGATTCCTCAGTGGCCTCAGCAGTCAATCCATAATATTCCAGTAGTCTGTACCTGCTCTGCTTACTACGTTCGTTCGATCGTTGTCACTCTGCTTACTACGTTTGGTCGTTGATGCAACCAACGTTGAATTTGCTGTCTCACTGCCGTAACTTCTATTGTTTTTCTGCACTCACTACTCTTGCTTTCATAAACGCAAGTGCGTGTTCTCTCGTCTTTGTTTTGACACGATTCTTCATTTTGAGATTGTTCGTTTCTTTTCCACTTTCTTTTTTAACTCTGTTCTTCTTCTCACTTTGTTCTTCTTCTCACCCTGTTCTTCTTTTTAAATTCTGCACACACGAAACAAATGTATGCCTTCTGTTCTCCTACGACGTATTAGACGAAGGCTGCCTACGCGAAGAACATTCGCGTCTTCTTTTCTCCTTCGGAGTCTGCGCACACGACTTAAGTTCGTGTTTTCTAGTTTCTGTTCCCCTTTGACCGATTTCGCTGCACACGCGAAACACACCGCGTCTTCTGTTGCTATGCCGTATCGAGTGACAAACTTCGAATAACGGTTTCGACTTAAATTTATGCACTGTTCTTCGGATTTCACAACGCAATTTGTTCGCGTTCACTATTTTTATTATTACACTATTTCGTCAAACTCGTGGTCCAAATAAAAGTAATCCCGGTTGAGCCCCCAATATTTGTAGGAGTTTTATCTGGATGAACTCCCGATAGCGAAGGAGTTACCACCAAGAGTTGGCGAAATAAGAACACACGCGTTTTTTAAGTTTAAAAGTATTTCAATCCGTTTATTTCATTTAAATAATAATAATAATAAATAATATCGAAACTTTATTCTAACAAACAAAATTCTCGACCGATCTCAAACCATTTCCAACCACGACTGACTTCATTACAACTCTCTGTCTGTCCGTCTCTGTCTGAGTTTCATTCTGTGTGTCCGTCTGGGTTGCCATCCTACATACATATATTTTTGAATAGTTGGAGGGAAAAAATTTTGGATATGATATTCTATTTAAATCAGCAGTATTTCTTTTGAGTTTAATCAAAGAGGAGAAAATTTCTAAATTATTAATATGGTTTTTAATAAGGAGGGTGGAAAGTGAAGGAAAAGATAATTGAAGGTAAAAAGAAGGAGACGAAATTGTTAATGAATGCATTCCATGTTTACTCTTGCAACTACAGAAATGTCTAATATTTTCCCAACTATTTTTAAAATGGAGTAGTAAAATGGATTTCAGAAGTTAATTTGGTAATTCCATCTCCTCTCCATTTTTTTATGTTTAAGAATTGAAGTTTTTCAAAATGGAACCAGTCTGCACGATCGATAATGAAAACACATTTTGAAGATCTTCAATTTAATAATTAAAAAGTGATCATTTCCATAAAGATAATTTTCCTTATTCAAATAAGAGTGAGTTTTTAGAGAAAGAATCAGATAGACATGAGAGAAGCAATTATAAGTAGGAAAAGGATTGGGAGAATCGTTATTCAAATTTAGGTTAATTTAAAAATAGTTAAAAATATTTTCAGATTAGTCGTAAAAAAATTTGATTCGGAGGAAAGTAAGCAGAAATAATATGAAATGAAATAATATGGATGATACTGTAATATAATCACTAATGTCTGAATAATCTTGATTGAAGAGGTCCTAGTTGCTGATATGTGTTAAGAATTTTATTCTGATAAGATACGGAAGATTTAGAAAAGGTATTGATGAAGGTGGAATGATCATGTTGATGACGATGTGTGTATATAGCAATGGCTGTTTTCCTGTCAATTTTATTTAGAGTTATTATAGATTTCCTTTTCCGATATAAAAGTAGGACAAGATGTATCAAATAAATTATGATTAAGATTGTTTTCGTAGCACTTAACATTTTAATAGTTGATTGCAGAATTCGTTTGGGATCAACATGGGAGAGTTTGAACAGTTACCGCATTCGACACACTTTTATTGTGTTATTATAATGAAGACAGTTTTTGCATCTTATGAAGGAAATCGGATGAAGGTATCGGATGAAGGAAAGGGTTAGATTACGTTCATATCCAACACAAATGTCGTTGGCAGATAGAGTGAAGAAAATGTCAATATAGTTAACCCATGATAAAATTCAGAAGTGGAACAAGGCCTCGCACTTTTATAAAAAATGTAATTTAATAATAAGGTATAAGTTATAAATAGTATAATAGTCAATTGCTTTAACTTTAAAACCGAATGAAATAAATATTATTGAAATAATCTACTTTAGAAACCATTTACTTTAGAAACATTTTAATTTTTATACTTAAATAAAATTATTCAAAAATTTAATTTCAGAGAAAAAAAAAAAAAACACGAACCCATCCCTAGTTTTCCGCCGATCACAATCAGACTGGATTTCTTAGGTGGGAGACGTTAAAATAAATTTGTAAATAACGAATTTACAGAACTTTCATAGCGTTATATTGTTCACCGCCATCTTCGCTGCTCTTACGCCTACTTGGAATTCTAATTTTGGTGCCAAATCGGAAAAACGAATTATTTGGATTTTTTATATTGTCGACGGCCAACGACCAACAACAACCACTGCTAGGTCCCGCTACTAAGCCACAACATCATTTCGTCTTTCGGGACGAATTCTTCACGCAGAGTTCAATAAGGAGAAAGAGGTAAGAGGCGAAGAGAATTATTAATAATTGATTTAGACATCACTCAGAAGAATATTTGTGATTTTTTTGTGCGATTTTTTATTGTTTCGCAAATTACTCGTTGACCAAGGGTTAGATTACGTTCATATCCAACACAAATAATGTAGTGATAATGTAGTGATTGGACAATTACCAAATTTTATAGCGTGGTTTCTAATAAAGTATATTCTGGAAGTAGAAATCTAAATCCATTCAAATTTCAACTTTTTAATATTCAGAGATTTAATCTCTCAGTAAACGGAGTACAAATTCCTTCGCAACCGTTAGAATTTGATTATAATGATTTAAAAAATTGTAAAAGTTCCAGAGCTTATAATATGCTATTTAAAGGAAATGGAATTAAACATTGCTCTATATCCATACATTAATGCATCTGTGTGAATCTCTGTCTTTGCATTTGGATCGTACAATTTCAATACTGGTGCAGAAATCATGGCGTCTTTGAGCTGTTGAAAAGCTAGATTTCCTTCATCTCCTATTATGAATTTTGTATTTTTACTTAACAAATCTGTGAGTGGTTTTGCGATTATTGAGTAGTTTGGAATAAATCTTCTAAAATATGATGTCAATCCTAAATATCGCTGTAGGGATTTCTTTTCAGTTGGTAGTGGAAATTCTAAAACTGCTCTTGTTTTCTCACTGGACGGCTTTATGGTTGCATTTTCGATCATGTAACCCAAGAATGTTATTTTCTTCTGCAGGTACTGGCACTTGCTCCAATTTATACGTAATCCATACGATGCTGCTACTTTCATCATGCGTTTCAGTTTCTCAATTCCTTCATTGACGTCTACCGATGGGATAACAATATTGTCCATATACACGACCACTGTATTGTCTTCGATCATTTTACGAAATTTGGCAAAAATATATCTCGAAAATACTGCTGGTGAGTTCGATATACCAAAGGGTACATAATTGAACTCGTACTGACCATTGTGAGTCACAAATCTGTGTACTTTCTAGAAGATGGATCGACTGGCACGTGAAAGAATCCATTTCGTAAGTCGATCGTTGTAAACACCTTCGCTTGTTGTAATCTCTGGAGCACATCGTCGATCAGAATCATTGGGAAATTGTCACTATCTTCTCGTTCAATTTTCGATAATCACAACAGAGTCTCTTTGTACCATCCTTCTTTTTTGCCAATACGACGGGTGACGCGTATTCCGAAGAGCTTTGCTGGACAATACCATCACGAAGCCATTCGCCTACAATCTGTTCTACGATACACTGATCTGAGTATGGTAATCTGCGCGGTCTCTGATAAACTGGAACATTATCTGACAGAATTATTTTCATCGAAACTGGAGAGCTTAGTGGCTTCTCAGGTTGATATTCTTTGATTATGCCTTCTTCCGCTGCCTCTGCATCTACAACGTGTTCTCTATCACTCAAAATTTCCATATGACATATCCGCTGAAATTCTGATGTCAACATATCAATATTCTCCTCGAGCTTGGTGACTCTCTCTATCGAACTCGGTTTTGGTTCCTCTGCTTTAACTTTGTTCTCAATTTTCTTCACGAAACGGATACCTTCTGAATCGATGCTCAAATTAACTTTCTCTAAAATGTCGTTTCCAAGGACCATTGCAAATAATATGTCGCGTTCTCTAACTACATAGAATTTAACATTAAAAATTATGTCATCGACTTCCACAGGATAGGTGAAGTAACCCATTGTAGTTATTTCAGCTTCACCAATTCCAGTAAAATTTCTCTTTTCAGGTATAAGTTTGACCTCACCAATCATCATTAAGGTATCGTAACGTACCACACTTATGTCGCTGCCGCAGTGTCAATAAAGGATGAACATACAAATCCGTTCACAACCAAATCTTTGAATCTTTGAAATTCTTCAATCCACTTCTCTACTGTTGGGTGATTTCAGCCAGTGAACGTACTCAATGAGTCCTCGATATAGTAAATAATAGAGTAAATGTAGAACGTTCTGCTGTCTGTGGAATTGATGCGGCTTCATCGTACTCTGATTCCTCAGTGGCCTCAGCAGTCAATCCATAATATTCCAGTAGTCTGTACCTGCTCTGCTTACTACGTTCGTTCGATCGTTGTCACTCTGCTTACTACGTTTGGTCGTTGATGCAACCAACGTTGAATTTGCTGTCTCACTGCCGTAACTTCTATTGTTTTTCTGCACTCACTACTCTTGCTTTCATAAACGCAAGTGCGTGTTCTCTCGTCTTTGTTTTGACACGATTCTTCATTTTGAGATTGTTCGTTTCTTTTCCACTTTCTTTTTTAACTCTGTTCTTCTTCTCACTTTGTTCTTCTTCTCACCCTGTTCTTCTCTTTAAATTCTGCACACACGAAACAAATGTATGCCTTCTGTTCTCCTACGACGTATTAGACATTCGCGTCTTCTTTTCTCCTTCGGAGTCTGCGCACACGACTTAAGTTCGTGTTTTCTAGTTTCTGTTCCCCTTCGACCGATTGAACGAAAGCTGCACACGCGAAACACACCGCGTCTTCTGTTGCTATGCCGTATCGAGTGACGAAACTTCGAATAACGGTTTCGACTTAAATTTATGCACTGTTCTTCGGATTTCACAACGCAATTTGTTCGCGTTCACTATTTTTATTATTTCACTATTTCGTCCAACTCGTGGTCCAAATAAAAGTAATCCCGGTTGAGCCCCCAATATTTGTAGGAGTTTTATCTGGATGAACTCCCGATAGCGCAGGAGTTACCACCAAGAGTTGGCGAAATAAGAACACACGCGTTTTTTAAGTTTAAAAGTATTTCAATCCGTTTATTTCATTTAAATAATAATAATAATAAATAATATCGAAACTTTATTCTAACAAACAAAATTCTCGACCGATCTCAAACCATTTCCAACCACGACTGACTTCATTACAACTCTCTGTCTGTCCGTCTCTGTCTGAGTTTCATTCTGTGTGTCTGTCTGGGTTGCCATCCTACATACATATATTTTTGAATAGTTGGAGGGAAAAAATTTTGGATATGATATTCTATTTAAATCAGCAGTATTTCTTTTGAGTTTAATCAAAGAGGAGAAAATTTCTAAATTATTAATATGGTTTTTAATAAGGAGGGTGGAAAGAGAAGGAAAAGATAATTGAAGGTAAAAAGAAGGAGACGAAATTGTTAATGAATGCATTCCATGTTTACTCTTGCAACTACAGAAATGTCTAATATTTTCCCAACTATTTTTAAAATGGAGTAGTAAAATGGATTTCAGAAGTTAATTTGGTAATTCCATCTCCTCTCCATTTTTTTATGTTTAAGAATTGAAGTTTTTCAAAATGGGACCAGTCTGCACGATCGATAATGAAAACACATTTTGAAGATCTTCAATTTAATAATTAAAAAGTGATCATTTCCATAAAGATAATTTTCCTTATTCAAATAAGAGTGAGTTTTTAGAGAAAGAATCAGATAGACATGAGAGAAGCAATTATGAGTAGGAAAAGGATTGGGAGAATCGTTATTCAAATTTAGGTTAATTTTTAGGTTAAATAGTTAAACATATTTTCAGATTAGTCGTAAAAAAATTTGATTCGGAGGAAAGTAAGCAGAAATAATATGAAATGAAATAATATGGATGATACTGTAATATAATCACTATAGTCTGAATAATCTTGATTGAAGAGGTCCTAGTTGCTGATATGTGTTAAGAATTTTATTCTGATAAGATACGGAAGATTTAGAAAAGGTATTGATGAAGGTGGAATGATCATGTTGATGACGATGTGTGTATATAGCAATGGCTGTTTTCCTGTCAATTTTATTTAGAGTTATTATAGATTTCCTTTTCCGATATAAAAGTAGGGCAAGATGTATCAAATAAATTATGATTAAGATTGTTTTCGTAGCACTTAACATTTTAATAGTTGATTGCAGAATTCGTTTGGGATCAACATGGGAGAGTTTGAACAGTTACCGCATTCGACACACTTTTATTGTGTCATTATAATGAAGACAGTTTTTGCATCTTATGAAGGAAATCGGATGAAGGTATCGGATGAAGGAAAGGGTTAGATTACGTTCATATCCAACACAAATGTCGTTGGCAGATAGAGTGAAGAAAATGTCAATATAGTTAACCCATGATAAAATTCAGAAGTGGAACAAGGCCTCGCACTTTTATAAAAAATGTAATTTAATAATAAGGTATAAGTTATAAATAGTATAATAGTCAATTGCTTTAACTTTAAAACCGAATGAAATAAATATTATTGAAATAATCTACTTTAGAAACCATTTACTTTAGAAACATTTTAATTTTTATACTTAAATAAAATTATTCAAAAATTTAATTTCAGAGAAAAAAAAAAAAACACGAACCCATCCCTAGTTTTCCGCCGATCACAATCAGACTGGATTTCTTAGGTGGGAGACGTTAAAATAAATTTGTAAATAACGAATTTACAGAACTTTCATAGCGTTATATTGTTCACCGCCATCTTCGCTGCTCTTACGCCTACTTGGAATTCTAATTTTGGTGCCAAATCGGAAAAACGAATTATTTGGATTTTTTATTTTGTCGACGGCCAACGACCAACAACAACCACTGCTAGGTCCCGCTACTAAGCCACAACATCATTTCGTCTTTCGGGACGAATTCTTCACGCAGAGTTCAACAAGGAGAAAGAGGTAAGAGGCGAAGAGAATTATTAATAATTGATTTAAACATCACTCAGAAGAATATTTGTGATTTTTTTGTGCGATTTTTTATTGTTTCGCAAATTACTCGTTGACCAAGGGTTAGATTACGTTCATATCCAACACAAATAATGTAGTGATAATGTAGTGATTGGACAATTACCAAATTTTATAGCGTTTTGCATGGTTTCTAATAAAGTATATTCTGGAAGTAGAAATCTAAATCCATTCAAATTTCAACTTTTTAATATTCAGAGATTTAATCTCTCAGTAAACGGAGTACAAATTCCTTCGCAACCGTTAGAATTTGATTATAATGATTTAAAAAATTGTAAAAGTTCCAGAGCTTATAATATGCTATTTAAAGGAAATGGAATTAAACATTGCTCCATATCCATACATGGATGCATCTGTGTGAATCTCTGTCTTTGCATTTGGATCGTACAATTTCAATACTGGTGCAGAAATCATGGCGTCTTTGAGCTGTTGAAAAGCTAGATTTCCTTCATCTCCTATTATGAATTTTGCATTTTTACTTAACAAATCTGTGAGCGGTTTTGCGATTATTGAGTAGTTTGGAATAAATCTTCTAAAATATGATGTCAATCCTAAATATCGCTGTAGGGATTTCTTTTCAGTTGGTAGTGGAAATTCTAAAACTGCTCTTGTTTTCTCACTGGACGGCTTTATGGTTGCATTTTCGATCATGTAACCCAAGAATGTTATTTTCTGCTGCAGGTACTGGCACTTGCTCCAATTTATACGTAATCCATACGATGCTGCTACTTTCATCATGCGTTTCAGTTTCTCAATTCCTTCATTGACGTCTACCGATGGGATAACAATATTGTCCATATACACGACCACTGTATTGTCTTCGATCATTTTACGAAATATGGCAAAAATATATCTCGAAAATACTGCTGGTGAGTTCGATATACCAAAGGGTACATAATTGAACTCGTACTGACCATTGTGAGTCACAAATCTGTGTACTTTCTAGAAGATGGATCGACTGGCACGTGAAAGAATCCATTTCGTAAGTCGATCGTTGTAAACACCTTCGCTTGTTGTAATCTCTGGAGCACATCGTCGATCAGAATCATTGGGAAATTGTCACGTACTATCTTCTCGTTCAATTTTCGATAATCACAACAGAGTCTCTTTGTACCATCCTTCTTTTTTGCCAATACGACGGGTGACGCGGATTCCGAAGAGCTTTGCTGGACAATACCATCACGAAGCCATTCGCCTACAATCTGTTCTCGATACACTGATCTGAGTATGGTAATCTGCGCGGTCTCTGATAAACTGGAACATTATCTGACAGAATTATTTTCATCGAAACTGGAGAGCTTAGTGGCTTCTCAGGTTGATATTCTTTGATTATGCCTTCTTCCGCTGCCTCTGCATCTACAACGTGTTCTCTATTACTCAAAATTTCCATATGACATATCCGCTGAAATTCTGATGTCAACATATCAATATTCTCCTCGAGCTTGGTGACTCTCTCTATCGAACTCGGTTTTGGTTCCTCTGCTTTAACTTTGTTCTCAATTTTCTTCACGAAACGGATACCTTCTGAATCGATGCTCAAATTAACTTTCTCTAAAATGTCGTTTCCAAGGACTATTGCAAATAATATGTCGCGTTCTCTAACTACATAGAATTTAACATTAAAAATTATGTCATCGACTTCCACAGGAGTCGTAACCCATTGTAGTTATTTCAGCTTCACCAATTCCAGTAAAATTTCTCTTTTCAGGTATAAGTTTGACCTCACCAATCATCATTAAGGTATCGTAACGTACCACACTTATGTCGCTGCCGCAGTGTCAATACAGGATGAACATACAAATCCGTTCACAACCAAATCTTTGAATCTTTGAAATTCTTCAATCCACTTCTCTACCGTTGGGTGATTTCAGCCAGTGAACGTACTCAATGAGTCCTCGATATAGTAAATAATAGAGTAAATGTAGAACGTTCTGCTGTCGGTGGAATTGATGCGGCTTCATCGTATTCTGATTCCTCAGTGGCCTCAGCAGTCAATCCATAATATTCCAGTAGTCTGTACCTGCTCTGCTTACTACGTTCGTTCGATCGTTGTCACTCTGCTTACTACGTTTGGTCGTTGATGCAACCAACGTTGAATTTGCTGTCTCACTGCCGTAACTTCTATTGATTTTCTGCACTCACTACTCTTGCTTTCATAAACGCAAGTGCGTGTTCTCTCGTCTTTGTTTTCACACGATTCTTCATTTTGAGATTGTTCGTTTCTTTTCCACTTTCTTTTTTAACTCTGTTCTTCTTCTCACTTTGTTCTTCTTCTCACCCTGTTCTTCTTTTTAAATTCTGCACACACGAAACAAATGTATGCCTTCTGTTCTCCTACGACGTATTAGACGAAGGCTGCCTACGCGAAGAACATTCGCGTCTTCTTTTCTCCTTCGGAGTCTGCGCACACGACTTAAGTTCGTGTTTTCTAGTTTCTGTTCCCCTTTGACCGATTTCGCTGCACACGCGAAACACACCGCGTCTTCTGTTGCTATGCCGTATCGAGTGACAAACTTCGAATAACGGTTTCGACTTAAATTTATGCACTGTTCTTCGGATTTCACAACGCAATTTGTTCGCGTTCACTATTTTTATTATTTCACTATTTCGTCCAACTCGTGGTCCAAATAAAAGTAATCCCGGTTGAGCCCCCAATATTTGTAGGAGTTTTATCTGGATGAACTCCCGATAGCGCAGGAGTTACCACCAAGAGTTGGCGAAATAAGAACACACGCGTTTTTTAAGTTTAAAAGTATTTCAATCCGTTTATTTCATTGAAATAATAATAATAATAAATAATATCGAAACTTTATTCTAACAAACAAAATTCTCGACCGATCTCAAACCATTTCCAACCACGACTGACTTCATTACAACTCTCTGTCTGTCCGTCTCTGTCTGAGTTTCATGCTGTGTGTCCGTCTGGGTTGCCATCCTACATACATATATTTTTGAATAGTTGGAGGGAAAAAATTTTGGATATGATATTCTATTTAAATCAGCAGTATTTCTTTTGAGTTTAATCAAAGAGGAGAAAATTTCTAAATTATTAATATGGTTCTTAATAAGGAGGGTGGAAAGAGAAGGAAAAGATAATTGAAGGTAAAAAGAAGGAGACGAAATTGTTAATGAATGCATTCCATGTTTACTCTTGCAACCACAGAAATGTCTAATATTTTCCCAACTATTTTTAAAATGGATTAGTAAAATGGATTTCAGAAGTTAATTTGGTAATTCCATCTCCTCTCCATTTTTTTATGTTTAAGAATTGAAGTTTTTCAAAATGGAACCAGTCTGCACGATCGATAATGAAAACACATTTTGAAGATCTTCAATTTAATAATTAAAAAGTGATCATTTCCATAAAGATAATTTTCCTTATTCAAATAAGAGTGAGTTTTTAGAGAAAGAATCAGATAGACATGAGAGAAGCAATTATGAGTAGGAAAAGGATTGGGAGAATCGTTATTCAAATTTAGGTTAATTTTTAGGTTAAATAGTTAAACATATTTTCAGATTAGTCGTAAAAAAATTTGATTCGGAGGAAAGTAAGCAGAAATAATATGAAATGAAATAATATGGATGATACTGTAATATAATCACTATAGTCTGAATAATCTTGATTGAAGAGGTCCTAGTTGCTGATATGTGTTAAGAATTTTATTCTGATAAGATACGGAAGATTTAGAAAAGGTATTGATGAAGGTGGAATGATCATGTTGATGACGATGTGTGTATATAGCAATGGCTGTTTTCCTGTCAATTTTATTTAGAGTTATTATAGATTTCCTTTTCCGATATAAAAGTAGGGCAAGATTTATCAAATAAATTATGATTAAGATTGTTTTCGTAGCACTTAATACATGTTAATGGTTGATTGGAGAATTCATTTGGGATCAACATGGGAGAGAGTGAACAGTTACAGCATTCGACATACTTTTATTGTGTCCTAATAATTAAGACAGTTTTTGCATCTTATGAAGGAAATCGGATGAAGGTATCGGATGAAGGAAAGGGTTAGATTACGTTCATATCCAACACAAATGTCGTTGGCAGATAGAGTGAAGAAAATGTCAATATAGTTAACCCATGATAAAATTCAGAAGTGGAACAAGGCCTCGCACTTTTATAAAAAATGTAATTTAATAATAAGGTATAAGTTATAAATAGTATAATAGTCAATTGCTTTAACTTTAAAACCGAATGAAATAAATATTATTGAAATAATCTATTTTAGAAACCACATTTTAATTTTTATACTTAAATAAAATTATTCAAAAACTAAATTTCAGAGAAAAAAACACAAACCCATCCGTAGTTTCCCGCCGATCACAATCAAACTGGATTTCATAGGTGGGAGACGTTAAAATAAATTTGTAAATAACGAATTTACATAACTTTAATAGCGTTATATTGTTCACCGCCATCTTCGCTGCTCTTACGCCTACTTGGAATTCTAATTTTGGTGCCAAATCGGAAAAACGAATTATTTGGATTTTTTATTTTGTCGACGGCCAACGACCAACAACAATCACTGCTAGGTCCCGCTACTAAGCCACAACATCATTTCGTCTTTCGGGACGAATTCTTCACGCAGAGTTCAACAAGGAGAAAGAGGTAAGAGGCGAAGAGAATTATTAATAATTGATTTAAAGATCACTCAGAAGAATATTTGTGATTTTTTTGTGCGATTTTTTATTGTTTCGCAAATTACTTGTTGACCATAAAAATACAAGTTGTTGCACATTAAACCAAGAAGGTTTAATTAAATTTTGTGGCATTCCCAGAAAGAACTATTCTTTCAGTGCTTTTCAATTTTCAACTCATTTCGAAATCAAATTAGTTTAAGTTTTATTGATTTCTTGTTAATCCGTATTGTTTTAATATGTCCGTATTTGAAACTTTCATTCAGGTATCCGATGACATTGTTGTCTTTGAAAGCGAATTCAACAAGATTCCGTTGATCGAACATACTCCTTTCACTCTTGAAGTGGAAAAGGAAGAGTTGAAGGCTGTGTTGTTAGATGTTAAGTCATCATACAAGACGTTCTTACATCGACAATCCATTGCCAAAACAGACGAAACTACATCAGACTTAACCACTATGCCAGCTAAGTGTCGTACTTGTTATGAGACTTATGTGCGATGTATGGGGAAATAGGAAATTTAACCCAAGAATGTAACAAATCAATTACCGAGCCCAAGGAAATTGATTTTTTCATCCCCATGCAAGTGTCTAGTCACAACGATAATCTGCCTCCGATGCGTATCTAGATTTTTTTATGGTGCACAATGTCGACTTTACTTCTTAATACTTTTGCAATATTAATGGGTTACTGATGAACTGGAAAGGAAAGGTAGGAAATTTTAATAATTTTATTCGAAAATTTAATACAAAAACGGAACTTTGAACCATCTGTGTAAAAAGTAGTCATTGTATGTTATTCTTTGAATTCAAGAAATTAAGAACAATAGGCAGTTGAAAGTGAATTATATTTAGTTATAGTGTGTAAGAAAGTATTAAGTGTAGACTTATTGAGATACTAATGTGGAGAGTTCTCAATATAGATGATTGTAATTTTTTGTGAAAATGCGGAATTAAGGTTAGGAATGAAAAATATTTTATTATTTAAGTTCAGTAATTAAATGTAATATTTATTTAAAATAGTTCCCAGAGTTTTTAGGTTTTCAGTTTCAGTAATTTGGATATTTTTCGTAAAAATTGTGAATTTAAAATTAAGTTTTCTACATTTGCAATTACAGTTTGCCTGAGAGAGAACATCACCTGAAAAATTACTCCATGTCATTAAAGATTATATTCATAACATGAACATATTTATTTCCTTCTTATATTTTTAAATAATATTGAAGTGATCGGCATATGCGAAGAAATTGATTTCCTTATGTAAGGTTATTACAATGTTTATTATGATCAATCGGGATATGTTTTAGATAGATAAGAACCAACTCGAACTAATATTTTTCTGTAGACATACAATGTATACTATAGATGATGATTTCCGATCAACTTTCAATTCATGGTTTGAATACGAATTGTATCAAGAGTTTATTCAAAATCTAAGGAAATTACAGCAAGATGTTTTTTCTAGGATAATAGATATAGATTTATATAGTAGATATAATTAATACATATATTTTTTAATAGTTGGAGGGGAAAAATTTTGGATATGATATTCTATTTAAATCAGCAGTATTTCTTTTGAGTTTAACCAAAGAGGAGAAAATCTAATAAATCATTAATAGGGTTTTCTATAAGGAGGGCGGAAAGAGAAGGAAAAGATAATTGAAGGTAATTTCAAATTGTGTATTTTTGGATTGAAAAAAGTGAGGAAAATTATCATCGGATGAATTTTGGGTGCAAATTCATTACTAATTTCTGTATGAAATTCGGTGGAGTGAAATGAAGGAAACGAAATTGTTTATGAATGTATTCCATTTTTACAGTTGCAACCACAGAAATGTCTAATATTTTAACAACTATTTTTGAAATGGAGTAGTAGAATGGATTTCAGGAGTTAATTTGGTAATTCCATCTCCTCTCCATTTTTTTATGTTTAAGAAAATAGTCAATTGCTTTAACTTTAAAACCGAATGAAATAAATATTATTGAAATAATCTATTTTAGAAACCACATTTTAATTTTTATACTTAAATAAAATTACTCAAAAACTAAATTTCAGAGAAAAAAAACACGAACCCATCCGTAGTTTCCCGCCGATCACAATCAAACTGGATTTCATAGGTGGGAGACGTTAAAATAAATTTGTAAATAACGAATTTACATAACTTTCATAGCGTTATATTGTTCACCGCCATCTTCGCTGCTCTTACGCCTACTTGGAATTCTAATTTTGGTGCCAAATCGGAAAAACGAATTATTTGGATTTTTTATTTTGTCGACGGCCAACGACCAACAACAACCACTGCTAGGTCCCGCTACTAAGCCACAACATCATTTCGTCTTTCGGGACGAATTCTTCACGCAGAGTTCAACAAGGAGAAAGAGGTAAGAGGCGAAGATAATTATTAATAATTGATTTAAAGATCACTCAGAAGAATATTTGTGATTTTTTTGTGCGATTTTTTATTGTTTCGCAAATTACTCGTTGACCATAAAAATACAAGTTGTTGCACATTAAACCAAGAAGGTTTAATTAAATTTTGTGGCATTCCCAGAAAGAATTATTCTTTCAGTGTTTTTCAATTTTCAACTCATTTCGAAATCAAATTAGTTTAAGTTTTATTGATTTCTTGTTAATCCGTATTGTTTTAATATGTCCGTATTAGAAACCTTCATTCAGGTATCCGATGACAATGTTGTCTTTGAAAGCGAATTCAACAAGATTCCGTTGATCGAACATACTCCTTTCACTCTTGAAGTGGAAAAGGAAGAGTTGAAGGCTGTGTTGTTAGATGTTAAGTCATCATACAAGACGTTCTTACATCGACAATCCATTGCCAAAACAGACGAAACTACATCAGATTTAACCACTATGCCAGCTAAGTGTCGTACTTGTTATGAGACTTATGTGCGATGTATGGGGAAATAGGAAATTTAACCCAAGAATGTAACAAATCAATTACCGAGCCCAAAGAAATTGATTTTTTCATCCCCATGCAAGTGTCTAGTCACAACGATAATCTGCCTCCGATGCGTATCTAGATTTTTTTATGGTGCACAATGTCGACTTTACTTCTTAATACTTTTGCAATATTAATGGGTTACTGATGAACTGGAAAGGAAAGGTAGGAAATTTTAATAATTTTATTCGAAAATTTAATACTAAAACGGAACTTTGAACCATCTGTGTAAAAAATAGTCATTTTATGTTATTCTTTGAATTCAAGGAATTAAGAACAATAGGCAGTTGAAAGTGAATTATATTTAGTTATAGTGTGTAAGAAAGTATTAAGTGTAGACTTATTGAGATACTAACGTGGAGAGTTCTCAATATAGATGATTGTAATTTTTTGTGAAAATGTGGAATTAAGTTTAGTAATGAAACAATTTTATTATTTAAGATTAGTAATTAAATATAATATTTATTAAAAATAATTCCCAGAGTTTTTAGGTTTTCAGTTTCAGTAATTTGGATATTTTTCGTAAAAATTGTGAATTTAAAATTAAGTTTTCTACATTTGCAATTACAGTTTGCCTGAGAGAGAACATTACCTGAAAAATTACTCCATGTCATTAAAGATTCTATTCATAACATGAACATATTTATTTCCTTCTTATATTTTTAAATAATATTGAAGTCATCGGCATATGCGAAGAAATTGATTTCCTTATGTAAGGATATTACAATGTTTATTATGATCAATCGGGATATGTTTTAGATAGATAAGAACCAACTCGAACTAATATTTTTCTGTAGACATACAATGTATACTATAGATGATGATTTCCGATCAACTTTCAATTCATGGTTTGAATACGAATTGTATCAAGAGTTTATTCAAAATCTAAGGAAATTACAGCAAGATGTTTTTTCTAAGATAATAGATATAGATTTATATAGTAGATATAATTAATACATATATTTTTTAATAGTTGGAGGGGAAAAATTTTGGATATGATATTCTATTTAAATCAGCAGTATTTCTTTTGAGTTTAACCAAAGAGGAGAAAATCTAATAAATCATTAATAGGGTTTTCTATAAGGAGGGCGGAAAGAGAAGGAAAAGATAATTGAAGGTAATTTCAAATTGTGTATTTTTTGGATTGAAAAAAGTGAGGAAAATTATCATCGGATGAATTTTGGGTGCAAATTCATTACTAATTTCTGTATGAAATTCGGTGGAGTGAAATGAAGGAAACGAAATTGTTTATGAATGTATTCCATTTTTACAGTTGCAACCACAGAAATATCTAATATTTTAACAACTATTTTTAAAATGGAGTAGTAGAATGGATTTCAGAAGTTAATTTGGTAATTCCATCTCCTCTCCATTTTTTTATGTTTAAGAATTGAAGTTTTTCAAAATGGAACCAGTCTGCACGATCGATAATGAAAACACACTTTGAAGATCTTCAATTTAATAATTAAAAAGTGATCATTTCCATAAGGATAATTTTCCTTATTCAAATAAGAGTGAGTTTTTAGAGAAAGAATCAGATAGACATGAGAGAAGGAATTATGAGTAGAAAAATGATTGGGAGAGTCGTTATTCAAATTTAGGTTTCATTTAGGTTCATTTAAAAATCGTTAAACATATTTTCAGATTAGTCGTAAAAAAATTTGATTCGGAGGAAAGTAAGCAGAAATAATATGAAATGAAATAATATGGATGATACTGTAATATAATCACTATAGTCTGAATAATCTTGATTGAAGAGGTCCTAGTTGCTGATATGTTTAAGGAATTTTATTCTGTTAAGTTTCGGAATATTTAGAGAAAGTATTGATGAAGGTGGATTGATCATGTTGATGACGATGAGTGTAGAGTTATTATAGATTTCCTTTTCCGATATAAAAGTAGGGCAAGATGTATCAAATAAATTATGATTAAGATTGTTTTCGTAGCACTTAACATTTTAATGGTTGATTGCAGAATTCGTTTGGGATCAACATGGGAGAGTTTGAACAGTTACCACATTCGACACACTTTTATTGTGTCATTATAATGAAGACAGTTTTTGCATCTTATGAAGGAAATCGGATGAAGGTATCGGATGAAGGAAAGGGTTAGATTACGTTCATATCCAAAACAAATGTCGTTGGCAGATAGAGTGAAGAAAATGTCAATATAGTTAACACATGATAAAATTCAGAAGTGGAACAAGGCCTCGCACTTTTATAAAAAATGTAATTTAATAATAAGGTATAAGTTATATATAGTATAATAGTCAATTGCTTTAACTTTAAAACCGAATGAAATAAATATTATTGAAATAATCTATTTTAGAAACCACATTTTAATTTTTATACTTACATAAAATTATTAAAATATTAAATTTCAGAGAAAAAAAAAACACGAACCCATCCGTAGTTTTCCGCCGATCACAATCAAACTGGATTTCATAGGTGGGAGACGTTAAAATAAATTTGTAAATAACGAATTTACATAACTTTCATAGCGTTATATTGTTCACCGCCATCTTCGCTGCTCTTACGCCTACTTGGAATTCTAATTTTGGTGCCCAAATCGAAAAAACGAGTTCAACAAGGAGAAAGAGGTAAGAGGCATGGAAGAATTATTAATAATTGATTTAAAGATCACTCAGAAGAATATTTGTGATTTTTTTGTTCGATTTTTTATTGCTTCGCAAATTACTCGTTGACCATAAAAATACAAGTTGTTGCACATTAAACCAAGAAGGTTTAATTAAATTTTGTGGCATTCCCAGAAAGAATTATTCTTTCAGTGCTTTTCAATTTTCAACTCATTTCGAAATCAAATTAGTTTAAGTTTTATTGATTTCTTGTTAATACGTATTGTTTTAATATGTCCGTATTAGAAACCTTCATTCAGGTATCCGATGACATTGTTGTCTTTGAAAGCGAATTCAACAAGATTCCGTTGATCGAACATACTCCTTTCACTCTTGAAGTGGAAAAGGAAGAGTTGAAGGCTGTGTTGTTAGATGTTAAGTCATCATACAAGACGTTCTTACATCGACAATCCATTGCCAAAACAGACGAAACTACATCAGACTTAACCACTATGTCAGCTAAGTGTCGTACTTGTTATGAGACTTATGTGTATGGGGAAATAGGAAATTTAACCCAAGAATGTAACAAATCAATTACCGAGCCCAAGGAAATTGATTTTTTCATCCCCATGCAAGTGTCTAGTCACAACGATAATCTGCCTCCAATGCGTATCTAGATTTTTTTATGGTGCACAATGTCGACTTTACTTCTTAATACTTTTGCAATATTAATGGGTTACTGATGAACTGGAAAGGAAAGGTAGGAAATTTTAATAATTTTATTCGAAAATTTAATACTAAAACGGAACTTTGAACCATCTGTGTAAAAAATAGTCATTGTATGTTATTCTTTGAATTCAAGGAATTAAGAACAATAGGCAGTTGAAAGTGAATTATATTTAGTTATAGTGTGTAAGAAAGTATTAAGTGTAGACTTATTGAGATACTAATGTGGAGAGTTCTCAATATAGATGATTGTAATTTTTTGTGAAAATGTGGAATTAAGTTTAGTAATGAAACAATTTTATTATTTAAGATTAGTAATTAAATATAATATTTATTAAAAATAATTCCCAGAGTTTTTAGGTTTTCAGTTTCAGTAATTTGGATATTTTTCGTAAAAATTGTGAATTTAAAATTAAGTTTTCTACATTTGCAATTACAGTTTGCCTGAGAGAGAACATTACCTGAAAAATTACTCCATGTCATTAAAGATTCTATTCATAACATGAACATATTTATTTCCTTCTTATATTTTTAAATAATATTGAAGTCATCGGCATATGCGAAGAAATTGATTTCCTTATGTAAGGATATTACAATGTTTATTATGATCAATCGGGATATGTTTTAGATAGATAAGAACCAACTCGAACTAAAATTTTTCTGTAGACATACAATGTATACTATAGATGATGATTTCCGATCAACTTTCAATTCATGGTTTGAATACCAATTGTATCAAGAGTTTATTCAAAATCTAAGGAAATTACAGCAAGATGTTTTTTCTAGGATAATAGATATAGATTTATATAGTAGATATAATTAATACATATATTTTTTAATAGTTGGAGGGGAAAAATTTTGGATATGATATTCTATTTAAATCAACAGTATTTCTTTTGAGTTTAACCAAAGAGGAGAAAATTTCTAAAACATTAATAGGGTTTTCTATAAGGAGGGCGGAAAGAGAAGGAAAAGATAATTGAAGGTAATTTCAAATTGTGTATTTTTTGGATTGAAAAAAGTGAGGAAAATTATCATCGGATGAATTTTGGGTGCAAATTCATTACTAATTTCTGTATGAAATTCGGTGGAGTGAAATGAAGGAAACAAAATTGTTTATGAATGTATTCCATTTTTACAGTTGCAACCACAGAAATGTCTAATATTTTAACAACTATTTTTGAAATGGAGTAGTAGAATGGATTTCAGAAGTTAATTTGGTAATTCCATCTCCTCTCCATTTTTTTATGTTTAAGAATTGAAGTTTTTCAAAATGGAACCAGTCTGCACGATCGATAATGAAATACACTTTGAAGATCTTCAATTTAATAATTAAAAAGTGATAATTTCCATAAGGATAATTTTCCTTATTCAAATAAGAGTGAGTTTTTAGAGAAAGAATCAGATAGACATGAGAGAAGGAATTATGAGTAGAAAAATGATTGGGAGAGTCGTTATTCAAATTTAGGTTTCATTTAGGTTCATTTAAAAATAGTTAAACATATTTTCAGATTAGTCGTAAAAAATTTGATTCGGAGGAAAGTAAGCAGAAATAATATGAAATGAAATAATATGGATCACTAACGTCTGAAAAATCTTGATTGAAGAGGTCCTAGTTGCTGATATGTTTAAGGAATTTTATTCTGTTAAGTTTCGGAAGATTTAGAGAAGGTATTGATGAAGGTGGATTGATCATGTTGATGACGATGAGTGTAGAGTTATTATAGATTTCCTTTTCCGATATAAAAGTAGGGCAAGATGTATCAAATAAATTATGATTAAGATTGTTTTCGTAGCACTTAACATTTTAATGGTTGATTGCAGAATTCGTTTGGGATCAACATGGGAGAGTTTGAACAGTTACCGCATTCGACACACTTTTATTGTGTCATTATAATGAAGACAGTTTTTGCATCTTATGAAGGAAATCGGATGAAGGTATCGGATGAAGGAAAGGGTTAGATTACGTTCATATCCAACACAAATGTCGTTGGCAGATAGAGTGAAGAAAATGTCAATATAGTTAACACATGATAAAATTCAGAAGTGGAACAAGGCCTCGCACTTTTATAAAAAATGTAATTTAATAATAAGGTATAAGTTATATATAGTATAATAGTCAATTGCTTTAACTTTAAAACCGAATGAAATAAATATTATTGAAATAATCTATTTTAGAAACCACATTTTAATTTTTATACTTACATAAAATTATTAAAAAACTAAATTTCAGAGAAAAAAAAAACACGAACCCATCCGTAGTTTTCCGCCGATCACAATCAAACTGGATTTCATAGGTGGGAGACGTTAAAATAAATTTGTAAATAACGAATTTACAGAACTTTCATAGCGTTATATTGTTCACCGCCATCTTCGCTGCTCTTACGCCTACTTGGAATTCTTTGGTGCCCAAATCGGAAAAACGAGTTTAACAAGGAGAAAGAGGTAAGAGGCATGGAAGAATTATTAATAATTGATTTAAAGATCACTCAGAAGAATATTTGTGATTTTTTTGTGCGATTTTTTATTGCTTCGCAAATTACTCGTTGACCATAAAAATACAAGTTGTTGCTCATTAAACCAAGAAGGTTTAATTAAATTTTGTGGCATTCCCAGAAAGAATTATTCTTTCAGTGCTTTTCAATTTTCAACTCATTTCGAAATCAAATTAGTTTAAGTTTTATTGATTTCTTGTTAATACGTATTGTTTTAATATGTCCGTATTAGAAACCTTCATTCAGGTATCCGATGACAATGTTGTCTTTGAAAGCGAATTCAACAAGATTCCGTTGATCGAACATCGAACTTCACACATGAAGTGGAAAAGGAAGAGTTGAAGGCTGTGTTGTTAGATGTTAAGTCATCATACAAGACGTTCTTACATCGACAATCCATTGCCAAAACAGACGAAACTACATCAGACTTAACCACTATGCCAGCTAAGTGTCGTACTTGTTATGAGACTTATGTGCGATGTATGGGGAAATAGGAAATTTAACCCAAGAATGTAACAAATCAATTACCGAGCCCAAGGAAATTGATTTTTTCATCCCCATGCAAATGTCTAGTCACAACGATAATCTGCCTCCAAAACAATCCTCCGCCAATCCATTGCCAAAACAGACGAAACTACATTCTAGGATAATAATGTGGAGAGTTCTCAATATAGATGATTGTAATTTTTTGTGAAAATGTGGAATTAAGTTTAGGAATGAAAAATATTTTATTAATTAAGTTCAGTAATTAAATATAATATTTATTTAAAATAGTTCCCAGAGTTTTTAGGTTTTCAGTTTCAGTAATTTGGATATTTTTCGTAAGAATTGTGAATTTATAATTAAGTTTTCTACATTTGCAATTACAGTTTGCCTGAGAGAGAACATCACCTGAAAAATTACTCCATGTCATTAAAGATTCTATTCATAACATGAACATATTTATTTCCTTCTTATATTTTTAAATAATATTGAAGTCATCGGCATTTGCGAAGAAATTGATTTCCTTATGTAAGGATATTACAATGTTTATTATGATCAATCGGGATATGTTTTAGATAGATAAGAACCAACTCGAACTAATATTTTTCTGTAGACATACAATGTATACTATAGATGATGATTTCCGATCAACTTTCAATTCATATAAATGATTTACAATGGTATGAATACGAATTGTATCAAGAGTTTATTCAAAATCTAAAGAAATTACAGCAAGATTTTTTTTCTAGGATAATAGATATAGATTTATATAGTAGATATAATTAATGCATATATTTTTTAATAGTTGGAGGGGAAACATTTTGAATATGATATTCTATTTAAATCAGCAGTATTTGTTTTGAGTTTAACCAAAGAGGAGAAAATTTCTAAATTATTAATAGGGTTTTCAATAAGGAGGGCGGAAAGAGAAGGAAAAGATAATTGAAAATAATTTCAAATTGTGTATTTTTTGGATTGAAACAAGTGAGGAAAATTATCATCGGATGAATTTTGGGTGCAAATTCATTACTAATTTCTGTATGAAATTCGGTGGAGTGAAATGAAGGAAACGAAATTGTTTATGAATGTATTCCATTTTTACAGTTGCAACCACAGAAATGTCTAATATTTTAACAACTATTTTTAAAATGGAGTAGTAGAATGGATTTCAGAAGTTAATTTGGTAATTCCATCTCCTCTCCGTTTTTTTAAGTTTAAGAATTGAAGTTTTTCAAAATGGAACCAGTCTGCACGATCGATAATGAAAACACACTTTCAAGATCTTCAATTTAATAATTAAAAAGTGATCATTTCCATAAGGATAATTTTCCTTATTCAAATAAGAGTGAGTTTTTAAAGAAAGAATCAGATAGACATGAGAGAAGGAATTATGAGTAGAAAATTGATTGAGAGTGTCGTCAAATTTAGGTTTCATTTAGATTCATTTAAAAATCGTTAAACATATTTTTAGATTAGTCGTAAAAAAATTTGATTCGGAGGAAAGTAAGCAGAAATAATATGAAATGAAATAATATGGATGATACTGTAATATAATCACATAATCTTGATTGAAGAGGTCCTAGTTGCTGATATGTTTAAGGAATTTTATTCTGTTAAGTTTCGGAAGATTTAGAGAAGGTATTGATGAAGGTGGATTGATCATTTTGATGACGATGAGTGTAGAGTTATTATAGATTTCCTTTTCCAATATAAAAGTAGGGCAAGATGTATCAAATAAATTATGATTAAGATTGTTTTCTTAGCACTTAACATTTTAATGGTTGATTGCAGAATTCGTTTGGGATCAACATGGGAGAGTTTGAACAGTTACCGCATTCGACACACTTTTATTGTGTCATTATAATGAAGACAGTTTTTGCATCTTATGAAGAAAATCGGATGAAGGTATCGGATGAAGGAAAGGGTTAGATTACGTTCATATCCAACACAAATGTCGTTGGCAGATAGAGTGAAGAAAATGTCAATATAGTTAACCCATGATAAAATTCAGAAGTGGAACAAGGCCTCGCACTTTTATAAAAAATGTAATTTAATAATAAGGTATAAGTTACAAATAGTATAATAGTCAATTGCTTTAACTTTAAAACCGAATGAAATAAATATTATTGAAATAATCTATTTTAGAAACCACATTTTAATTTTTATACTTAAATAAAATTATTCAAAAACTAAATTTCAGAGAAAAAAAACACAAACCCATCCGTAGTTTCCCGCCGATCACAATCAAACTGGATTTCATAGGTGGGAGACGTTAAAATAAATTTGTAAATAACGAATTTACAGAACTTTCATAGCGTTATATTGTTCACCGCCATCTTCGCTGCTCTTACGCCTACTTGGAATTCTAATTTTGGTGCCCAAATCGGAAAAACGAGTTCAACAAGGAGAAAGAGGTAAGAGGCATGGAAGAATTATTAATAATTGATTTAAAGATCACTCAGAAGAATATTTGTGATTTTTTTGTTCGATTTTTTATTGCTTCGCAAATTACTCGTTGACCATAAAAATACAAGTTGTTGCACATTAAACCAAGAAGGTTTAATAAAATTTTGTGGCATTCCCAGAAAGAATTATTCTTTCAGTGCTTTTCAATTTTCAACTCATTTCGAAATCAAATTAGTTTAAGTTTTATTGATTTCTTGTTTGTCCGTATTGTTTTAATATGTCCGTATTAGAAACCTTCATTTAGGTATCCGATGGCATTGTTGTCTTTGAAAGCGAATTCAACAAGTTTCCGTTGATCGAACATACTCCTTTCACTCTTGAAGTGGAAAAGGAAGAGTTGAAGGCTGTGTGGTTAGATGTTAAGTCATCATACAAGACGTTCTTACATCGACAATCCATTGCCAAAACAGACGAAACTACATCAGACTTAACCACTATGCCAGCTAAGTGTCGTACTTGTTATGAGACTTATGTGCGATGTATGGGGAAATAGGAAATTTAACCCAAGAATGTAACAAATCAATTACCGAGCCCAAGGAAATTGATTTTTTCATCCCCATGCAAATGTCTAGTCACAACGATAATCTGCCTCCAATGCGTATCTAGATTTTTTTATGGTGCCCAATGTCGACTTTACTTCTTAATACTTTTGCAATATTAATGGGTTACTGATGAACTGGATATAAGAAAGGTACGAAATTTTAATAATTTTATTCGAAAATTTAATACTGAAACAGAACTTTGAACCATCTGTGTAATAAATAGTGATTTTATGTTATTCTTCGAATTCAAGGAATTAAGAACGATAGACAGTTGAAAGTGAATTATATTTAGTTATAGTGTGTAAGAAAGTATTAAGTGTAGACTTATTGAGATACTATTGTGGAGATTTTAAACGTAAAAGAGGAGACGTATTCTGGTTTAATATAGATAATTCAGGATTAATATAGATGATAATTGGAGAGTTTTCAAAATAGATGATTGTAATTTTTATGAAAATGTGGAATTTAGGTTAGGAATGCAAAATAGTTTATTATTTAAGTTTAGTAATTTAATATAATATTTATTAAAAATAATTCCCAGAGTTTTTAGGTTTTCTGTTTCAGTAATTCGGATATTATTCGAAAGAATTGTGAATTTAAAATTAAGTTTTCTACATTTGCAATTATAGATTGCCTCATAATATTCTTATATTTTTAAATAATATTGAAGTCATCGGCATATGCGAAGAAATTGATTTCCTTATGTAAGGATATTACATAGATGTTTTAGATAGATAAGAACCAACTCGAACTAATATTTTTCTGTAGACATACAATGTATACTATAGATGATGATTTTCGGATCAACTTTCAATGCATATAACTGATTTACAATGGTATGAATACGAATTGTATCAAGAGTATATTCAAAATCTAAGGAAATTACAGCAAGATGTTTTTTCTAG
The DNA here is from genome assembly GCA_947389925.1 of Coelopa pilipes. Taxonomy (NCBI): domain Eukaryota; kingdom Metazoa; phylum Arthropoda; class Insecta; order Diptera; family Coelopidae; genus Coelopa; species Coelopa pilipes. The sequence goes on from OX376697.1 coordinate 15,771,195, forward strand.
GATAATAGATATAGATTTATATAGTAGATATAATTAATACATATATTTTTTAATAGTTGGAGGGGAAAATTTTTGGATATAATATTCTATTTAAATCAGCAGTATTTCTTTTGAGTTTAACAAGAGAGGAGTAAATTTCTAAATTATTAATAGGGTTTTCTATAAGGAGGGCGGAAAGAGAAGGAAAAGATAATTGAATGTAATTCCAAATTGTGTATTTTTTGGATTGAAAAAAGTGAGGAAAATTATCATCGGATGAATTTTGGGTTCAAATTCATTACTAATTTCTGTATGAAATTCGGTGGAGTGAAATGAAGAAAACGAAATTGTTTATGAATGTATTCCATTTTTACAGTTGCAACCACAGAAATGTCTAGTATTTTAACAACTATTTTTGAAATGGAGTAGTAGAATGGATTTCAGAAGTTAATTTGGTAATTCCATCTCCTCTCCATTTCTTTATGTTTAAGAATTGAAGTTTTTCAAAATGGAACCAGTCTGCACGATCGATAATGAACACACACTTTGAAGATCTTCAATTTAATAATTAAAAAGTGATAATTTCCATAAGGATAATTTTCCTTATTCAAATAAGAGTGAGTTTTTAGAGAAAGAATCAGATAGACATGAGAGAAGGAATTATGAGTAGAAAAATGATTGGGAGAGTCGTTATTCAAATTTAGGTTTCATTTAGGTTCATTTAAAAATAGTTAAACATATTTTCAGGTTAGTCGTAAAAAATTTGATTCGGAGGAAAGTAAGCTGAAATAATATGAAATGAAATAATATGGATGATACTGTAATATAATCACTAACGTCTGAATAATCTTGATTGAAGAGGTCCTAGTTGCTGATATGTGTTAAGAATTTTATTCTGATAAGATACGGAAGATTTAGAAAAGGTATTGATGAAGGTGGATTGATCATGTTGATGACGATGAGTGTAGAGTTATTATAGATTTCCGTTTCCGATATAAAAGTAGGGCAAGATGTATCAAATAAATTATGATTAAGATTGTTTTCGTAGCACTTAACATTTTAATGGTTGATTGCAGAATTCGTTTGGGATCAACATGGGAGAGTTTGAACAGTTACCGCATTCGACACACTTTTATTGTGTCATTATAATGAAGACAGTTTTTGCATCTTATGAAGAAAATCGGATGAAGGTATCGGATGAAGGAAAGGGTTAGATTACGTTCATATCCAACACAAATGTCGTTGGCAGATAGAGTGAAGAAAATGTCAATATAGTTAACACATGATAAAATTCAGAAGTGGAACAAGGCCTCGCACTTTTATAAAAAATGTAATTTAATAATAAGGTATAAGTTACATATATTATAATAGTCAATTGCTTTAACTTTAAAACCGAATGAAATAAATATTATTGAAATAATCTATTTTAGAAACCACATTTTAATTTTTATACTTAAATAAAATTATTAAAAAATTAAATTTCAGAGAAAAAAAAAACACGAACCCATCCGTAGTTTTCCGCCGATCACAATCAAACTGGATTTCATAGGTGGGAGACGTTAAAATAAATTTGTAAATAACGAATTTACAGAACTTTCATAGCGTTATATTGTTCACCGCCATCTTCGCTGCTCTTACGCCTACTTGGAATTCTAATTTTGGTGCCCAAATCGGAAAAACGAATTATTTGGATTTTTTATTTTGTCGACGGCCAACGACCAACAACAATCACTGCTAGCTACTAAGCCACAACATCATTTCGTCTTTCGGGACGAATTCTTCACGCAAAGTTCAACAAGGAGAAAGAGGTAAGAGGCGAAGAGAATTATTAATAATTGATTTAAAGATCACTCAGAAGAATATTTGTGATTTTTTTGAGCGATTTTTTATTGTTTCGCATAATTACTCGTTGACCATAAAAATACAAGTTGTTGCACATTAAACCAAGAAGGTTTAATTAAATTTTGTGGCATTCCCAGAAAGAATTATTCTTTCAGTGCTTTTCAATTTTCAACTCATTTCGAAATCAAATTAGTTTAAGTTTTATTGATTTCTTGTTAATCCGTATTGTTTTAATATGTCCGTATTAGAAACCTTCATTCAGGTATCCGATGACATTGTTGTCTTTGAAAGCGAATTCAACAAGATTCCGTTGATCGAACATACTCCTTTCACTCTTGAAGTGGAAAAGGAAGAGTTGAAGGCTGTGTGGTTAGATGTTAAGTCATCATACAAGACGTTCTTACATCGACAATCCATTTACCAAACAGACGAAACTACATCAGACTTAACCACTATGCCAGCTAAGTGTCGTACTTGTTATGAGACTTATGTGCGATGTATGGGGAAATAGGAAATTTAACCCAAGAATGTAACAAATCAATTACCGAGCCCAAGGAAATTGATTTTTTCATCCCCATGCAAGTGTCTAGTCACAACGATAATCTGCCTCCAATGCGTATCTAGATTTTTTTATGGTGCACAATGTCGACTTTACTTCTTAATACATTTGCAATATTAATGGGTTACTGATGAACTGGAAAGGAAAGGTAGGAAATTTTAATAATTTTATTCGAAAATTTAATACAAAAACGGAACTTTGAACCATCTGTGTAAAAAATAGTCATTGTATGTTATTCTTTGAATTCAAGGAATTAAGAACAATAGGCAGTTGAAAGTGAATTATATTTAGTTATAGTGTGTAAGAAAGTATTAAGTGTAGACTTATTGAGATACTAATGTGGAGAGTTCTCAATATAGATGATTGTAATTTTTTGTGAAAATGCGGAATTAAGGTTAGGAATGAAAAATATTTTATTATTTAAGTTCAGTAATTAAATGTAATATTTATTTAAAATAGTTCCCAGAGTTTTTAGGTTTTCAGTTTCAGTAATTTGGATATTTTTCGTAAGAATTTTGAATTTATAATTAAGTTTTCTACATTTGCAATTACAGTTTGCCTGAGAGAGAACATCACCTGAAAAATTACTCCATGTCATTAAAGATTCTATTCATAACATGAACATATTTATTTCCTTCTTATATTTTTAAATAATATTGAATTCATCGGCATATGCGAAGAAATTGATTTCCTTATGTAAGGATATTACAATGTTTATTATGACCAATCGGGATATGTTTTAGATAGATAAGAACCAACTCGAACTAATATTTTTCTGTAGACATACAATGTATACTATAGATGATGATTTCCGATCAATTCTCAATTCATGGTATGAATACGAATTATATCAAGAGTTTATTCAAAATCTAAGGAAATTACAGCAAGATGTTTTTTCTAGTAGATATTATTAATACATATATTTTTTAATAGTTGGAGGGGAAATTTATTTAAATCAACAGTATTTCTTTTGAGTTTAACCAAAGAGGAGAAAATTTCTAAATCATTAATAGGGTTTTCTATAAGGAGGGCGGAAAGAGAAGGAAAAGATAATTGAAGGTAATTTCAAATTGTGTATTTTTTGGATTGAAAAAAGTGAGGAAAATTATCATCGGATGAATTTTGGGTGCAAATTCATTACTAATTTCTGTATGAAATTCGGTGGAGTGAAATGAAGGAAACGAAATTGTTTATGAATGTATTCCATTTTTACAGTTGCAACCATAGAAATGTCCAATATTTTAACAACTATTTTTAAACAGGAGTAGTAGAATGGATTTCAGAAGTTAATTTGGTAATTCCATCTCCTCTCCATTTTTTTATGTTTAAGAATTGAAGTTTTTCAAAATGGAACCAGTCTGCACGATCGATAATGAAAACACACTTTGACGATCTTCAATTTAATAATTAAAAAGTGATCATTTCCATAAGGATAATTTTCCTTATTCAAATAAGAGTGAGTTTTTAGAGAAAGAATCAGATAGACATGAGAGAAGGAATTATGAGTAGAAAATTGATTGAGAGTGTCGTCAAATTTAGGTTTCATTTAGATTCATTTAAAAATCGTTAAACATATTTTTAGATTAGTCGTAAAAAAATTTGATTCGGAGGAAAGTAAGCAGAAATAATATGAAATGAAATAATATGGATGATACTGTAATATAATCACATAATCTTGATTGAAGAGGTCCTAGTTGCTGATATGTTTAAGGAATTTTATTCTGTTAAGTTTCGGAAGATTTAGAGAAGGTATTGATGAAGGTGGATTGATCATGTTGATGACGATGTGTTTTTTTTTTTTTTTTTTTTTATTCTTTTATTTGCAATCTATTTAAATAATAATAAGCAAATTTGATTACATAAATTTAACAGAGTTATTTGAACTTCATTAAGTCCAAAAATACAATGAACATATTTAAATGAACATTAACAACAACTTAAATATAAAATAATAACAAACTTAGAATAGCTATATGTACATACTTATTATCTAAATGGTAAATCTAGTGTATGATATCTTTTAAGTCTTTTAATTTCATTTGTATCATCAAGAAGTCTTATAGCTAGAGTATTGGTGTGATTACTAAGTCTAATAAGGTATCTTGCGCTGAAGTTATTTATTTCTTTTTTAACAAAAGAGACATTGAGATCTTTATGGATTTGAATGTTTGTGACAAACCAAGGTGCATTAGTAATTTGCCTTAATATTTTGGATTGAAAACGTTGTAAAATTTCAATATTTGAATTACTTGCTGTACCCCATAATTGAATTCCATATGTCCATACAGGTTTCAGTATGGTTTTATAGAGCAGTAATTTATTGTTAAGACTTAATTCAGTTTTTGGATTAAGTAACCAGTACATTCTTTTAGATTTCAAGTTAAGCTGGAGACGTTTAGCTTTAATATGATTTTTCCACGTTAGCCTCCTATCGAGATGCAGTCCTAAATATTTAATGCTGTCACAATTAGGAATTTCAGAGTTATTTAGAAAAACTGCAGGGCAGTTTCCTTTTTTTAAAGCGAAAGTTACATGAGCCGATTTTGAAGTATTTATTTTAATATTCCACGTTGTTAACCATAACTGAATTTTGTTGAGTGCAGATTGAACTAGATTTGAAGCCACAGTTGCAGATTCATTTGAAGCAAGTACAGCGGTGTCATCAGCATATGTAGCTGTAGTTACCAAATCTGTTATAGGCATGTCTGAAGTAAAGATCGTAAACAGAACCGGTCCTAAGACACTGCCTTGTGGCACACCTACTCTTATTTGCTTAATATCAGATGTTTCATCATTGATTTTAACATAAAAACAACGATTTTCTAAGTACGATTTTAATACTAAGTAAACTGGAGCAGGAAGGAGTCTTTTTAGCTTAAATAATAGACCACTATGCCAGACTCGATCAAAAGCTTGCTGAACATCCAAAAACACACCAGAGCAATATTTTTTGGTTTCCAGAGAATCAATAATGACATTTACGATACGATGGCATTGTTCAGGTGTGCCGTGATTACTTCGAAATCCAAATTGATATTCAGGTATAATATGCTGTTTTTCAAGAATAGGTAACATTCTTCTTAAAAATATTCTTTCAAATACTTTCGAGAATGTTACTAATAAACTTATCGGTCTATAGGATGAGACAACGTTCTCTGGTTTGTTAGGCTTGAGAATCATAATTATTTCAGCACACTTCCACTGACTTGGAAATTGACAAAGTCTTAATATAGTATTATATATAAGCGTTAGTAACAGAATACCTTTATTAGGTAAAGATTTAAGTACTTTGGCATCCAACTTGTCAAATCCAGGAGTTTTGGTGTTATTCAACATCTTTATTTCAGAACGAACTTCATTAGGGGAAATATGTTTCAATGGCAAATCCATTTGACAGGGAATGTCTAAAAAGTTCACAATATCGGTGGTAGTGTTATTGATGTCAAATGGTTGAAAACTTTGTTCTAAGTGTTCAGCAAAAGCCTTAACTTTAGACAAGCTTGATCTGCACCAAGTTCCGCTAGCGTCTTTTATTGGAACGTTACGTTTTCTAGGACGTTTTAAATATTTAGTAGCTCTCCAAAGTTTGTACTCATCGTTATTGCAACAGTTCAGATTTTTCAAATAATTTCCTAGAGAATCATTTTTAATTTCATGAAGTCGTCGTTTCAGTTGATTTGATGCAAAATTAAGGTTACTTTTATCTCTCGGATTTCTGCTTATTTTCCAAATTCTTCTTAATCGCCTCTTATTTCTGATTAATTCTCTTATTTCACTAGATATGATAACAGTGTTATTATTTTGAATAGGTTCATTGATTGGTGTTGATAAAAAGGCTGCTTCATGAATTAAACTCGTGAAGTTTTCAACTGCATTGTCAAGTTCACTACCACAGTTTAATGCTATATTAAGATTAATGTTTTTATCTATCCAGTATTGAAAGGATTTAATATCAGTTTTTGAGGAAAAGAGTTTGTTGGAATTACAGTTTAAAGTGTTCAACGTCGTATTAAAATTCATGATGATGGCTGAATGGTCTGAACTTAAATCATCATTATCTATGATATCTAGGAGGTGGTTCGCGATCCCATGGTAAACAAAGAAGTCAAGCAAATCAGGTATTTTTCTAGGGTCACTGGGCCAGTATGTGGGCCTACCAGTCGATAATGTAGAGTAATGGTTGTTTGATATGCATTTGAATAGTTCTTTTCCCTTAGGATTAGCTAGTCTTGAACCCCACCAAGGATGTTTTGAGTTATAATCTCCACCAACTATAAATTTAGCACCAAGATTTTTAAAGAATGCTTCATATTGTGAACAGCTTATGTTGTATCTTGGAGGGCAATAAATAGCAACAATTGAAATATCGAAATTGTTACACTTGATTTTAACTCCCGCAGCTTGAAGATAAGTTTTACAAACAGCGTCTATGACTTCAAATTTTAAAGTAGATTTTATTATTATAGCTGCACCAGCATGCGCTTTATCATCTGGGTGATTAGCAGAAATAACAACAAAGCCTCTGATTTTTAAATGAGATCGAGAGGTAAAATGAGATTCAGATATCAATAATATGTCAATAAAATGTAAATGCAAGAACATTTCTATTTCTTGGGCATGACTGGAAAGCCCATTGGCATTCCATGCTGCGATTCTAAGATCTATTTGCATAATTTATTAATAAGTATTGACATCATATTCATTAATGAATTGGTTAATTCAATTTGTTTATTTAGTGCTACTTCAATCCTATTCATAATGTCATTATTATTTTGATTTTTTACCACTTGCGCAAAAGACATATTCTTAAAGTTATTGTTGATATTTTCTTTATTACCACTAACGTCTGTGTTAATGTATTCTTGCTGGACAGAAGAGAATTGAGTATTACGATGATTTTCCAATTTTTTGTTGTTTATCATATTAGACGATTTCTTTTGGAGAATCTCTTGGTAGACTTTACATCCCTTATAATTCGCGGTATGATTTTGTTGACAATGAACACACCGCGGTGGTGAATTACTATCTTTCCTGCATTCAGCTGTGGGGTGATCAAGTCCACATTTAACACATCTATATGGTTTACTACAATAGGATTTAGTGTGACCAAATTGTTGACATCGATAGCATTGAATTAATTCATGGGTTTTGAGTGGTGGCTCAATTTTAACTATGCAGTTATTAATATGTACAATATCATAAACTGCTTTATTATTTGTATTTGGAGTTAGATCGACAAAAAACATAGATAGGGGATTTTTTGTCACGCGGCTTTTGATGTTGGTAACATTTCTAGCTTCGTGACCATTTGACAGCAGATCATCTTTAATGTCATCAATTGGTGTTGAGTGATGTAAACCCTTAATAACTACTCTATATGCTCTCTCTTGTTTTAGTTGATAGGTGTGGAAAATTACCTTGCTTGTATCAAAGTATTTAATAATTTTTCTATATGAATCAACAGTTTTTACCATTAACCTAACTTGATCATCCTTAAGGGATTTATAAGTAAATTCATTTTTAGGTATAATAGTACAAATATTACTTATCATAGCACAAATATTTTTCACACTAGGAATAAATATAGGAGGAGGCTTAGGAGCTCCAGCTGCACTCATAACTTCTGTAGATGGTTCTTCTTCGTCTACTTCTAAAGCTGCAAACTTATTTGCAGACGTTGCTTTACGGGATGTTGTTGGTTTATCGGCCACAAATGGTATTTTATTCCTTATGGCTTTTGGTGAATTTTCCGCATGACGTTTATGCGATTCTTTACTGGGAACACTTTGCCAGGTCAAGAGGCATTCATCACCGTCGTCACTCACATCGTCATCCATTTTTAAGTGTTTTTGGTTTTTTGTTTTTGTTTTTTGTTTTTTGTTTTTTTTTTGTTTTATTATTATTTATATTTATTATTTATTATTATTATACAATTATTGCACAATAAATTTTTAGAATTAACACGTGTTGCCGTCTTTATGAAAAGGAATGTCAAAAATGAAAAATAACGAAATATTCGTATTGTCGGTGCGAACAAAATCAGTGATTAACCAAATCAAGATTAGGTTCAACTGATGACGATGTGTGTAGAGATATTATAGATTTCCTTTTCCGATATAAAAGTAGGGCAAGATGTATCAAATAAATTATGATTAAGATTGTTTTCGTAGCACTTAACATTTTAATGGTTGATTGCAGAATGGTTGAATTCGTTTGGGATCAACATGAGAGAGTTTGAACAGTTACCGCATTCGACACACTTTTATTGTGTCATTATAATGAAGACAGTTTTTGCATCTTATGAAGGAAATCGGATGAAGGTATCGGATGAAGGAAAGGGTTAGATTACGTTCATATCCAACACAAATGTCGTTGGCAGATAGAGTGAAGAAAATGTCAATATAGTTAACCCATGATAAAATTCAGAAGTGGAACAAGGCCTCGCACTTTTATAAAAAATGTAATTTAATAATAAGGTATAAGTTATAAATAGTATAATAGTCAATTGCTTTAACTTTAAAACCGAATGAAATAAATATTATTGAAATAATCTACTTTAGAAACCATTTACTTTAGAAACATTTTAATTTTTATACTTAAATAAAATTATTCAAAAATTTAATTTCAGAGAAAAAAAAAGAAACACGAACCCATCCCTAGTTTTCCGCCGATCACAATCAGACTGGATTTCATAGGTGGGAGACGTTAAAATAAATTTGTAAATAACGAATTTACAGAACTTTCATAGCGTTATATTGTTCACGGCCATCTTCGCTGCTCTTACGCCTACTTGGAATTCTAATTTTGGTGCCCAAATCGGAAAAACGAATTATTTGGATTTTTTATTTTGTCGACGGCCAACGACCAACAACAACCACTGCTAGGTCCCGCTACTAAGCCACAACATCATTTCGTCTTTCGGGACGAATTCTTCACGCAGAGTTCAACAAGGAGAAAAAGGTAAGAGGCGAAGAGAATTATTAATAATTGATTAAAAGATCACTCAGAAGAATATTTGTGATTTTTTTGTGCGATTTTTTATTGTTTCGCATAATTACTCGTTGACCATAAAAATACAAGTTGTTGCACATTAAACCAAGAAGGTTTAATTAAATTTTGTGGCATTCCCAGAAAGAATTATTCTTTCAGTGCTTTTCAATTTTCAACTCATTTCGAAATCAAATTAGTTTAAGTTTTATTGATTTCTTGTTAATACGTATTGTTTTAATATGTCCGTATTAGAAACCTTCATTCAGGTATCCGATGACATTGTTGTCTTTGAAAGCGAATTCAACAAGATTCCGTTGATCGAAAATACTCCTTTCACTCTTGAAGTGGAAAAGGAAGAGTTGAAGGCTGTGTGGTTAGATGTTAAGTCATCATACAAGACGTTCTTACATCGACAATCCATTGCCAAAACAGACGAAACTACATCACACTTAACCACTATGCCAGCTAAGTGTCGTACTTGTTATGAGACTTATGTGCGATGTATGGGGAAATAGGAAATTTAACCCAAGAATGTAACAAATCAATTACCGAGCCCAAGGAAATTGATTTTTTCATCCCCATGCAAGTGTCTAGTCACAACGATAATCTGCCTCCAATGCGTATCTAGATTTTTTTATGGTGCACAATGTCGACTTTACTTCTTAATACTTTTGCAATATTAATGGGTTACTGATGAACTGGAAAGGAAAGGTAGGAAATTTTAATAATTTTATTCGAAAATTTAATACTAAAACGGAACTTTGAACCATCTGTGTAAAAAATAGTCATTGTATGTTATTCTTTGAATTCAAGGAATTAAGAACAATAGGCAGTTGAAAGTGAATTATATTTAGTTATAGTGTGTAAGAAAGTATTAAGTGTAGACTTATTGAGATACTAATGTGGAGAGTTCTCAATATAGATGATTGTAATTTTTTGTGAAAATGCGGAATTAAGGTTAGGAATGAAAAATATTTTATTATTTAAGTTCAGTAATTAAATGTAATATTTATTTAAAATAGTTCCCAGAGTTTTTAGGTTTTCAGTTTCAGTAATTTGGATATTTTTCGTAAAAATAGTGAATTTAAAATTAAGTTTTCTACATTTGCAATTACAGTTTGCCTGAGAGAGAACATCACCTGAAAAATTACTCCATGTCATTAAAGATTCTATTCATAACATGAACATATTTATTTCCTTCTTATATTTTTAAATAATATTGAATTCATCGGCATATGCGAAGAAATTGATTTCCTTATGTAAGGATATTACAATGTTTATTATGATCAATCGGGATATGTTTTAGATAGATAAGAACCAACTCGAACTAATATTTTTCTGTAGACATACAATGTATACTATAGATGATGATTTCCGATAAATTTTCAATTCATGGTATGAATACGAATTATATCAAGAGTTTATTCAAAATCTAAGGAAATTACAGCAAGATGTTTTTTCTAGTAGATATTATTAATACATATATTTTTTAATAGTTGGAGGGGAAATTTATTTAAATCAACAGTATTTCTTTTGAGTTTAACCAAAGAGGAGAAAATTTTTAAATCATTAATAGAGTTTTCTATAAGGAGGGCGGAAAGAGAAGGAAAAGATAATTGAAGGTAATTTCAAATTGTGTATTTTTTGGATTGAAAAAAGTGAGGAAAATTATCATCGGATGAATTTTGGGTGCAAATTCATTACTAATTTCTGTATGAAATTCGGTGGAGTGAAATGAAGGAAACGAAATTGTTTATGAATGTATTCCATTTTTACAGTTGCAACCATAGAAATGTCTAATATTTTAACAACTATTTTTAAACAGGAGTAGTAGAATGGATTTCAGAAGTTAATTTGGTAATTCCATCTCCTCTCCATTTTTTTATGTTTAAGAATTGAAGTTTTTCAAAATGGAACCAGTCTGCACGATCGATAATGAAAACACACTTTGACGATCTTCAATTTAATAATTAAAAAGTGATCATTTCCATAAGGATAATTTTCCTTATTCAAATAAGAGTGAGTTTTTAGAGAAAGAATCAGATAGACATGAGAGAAGGAATTATGAGTAGAAAATTGATTGAGAGTGTCGTCAAATTTAGGTTTCATTTAGATTCATTTAAAAATCGTTAAACATATTTTTAGATTAGTCGTAAAAAAATTTGATTCGGAGGAAAGTAAGCAGAAATAATATGAAATGAAATAATATGGATCACAAACGTCTGAATAATCTTGATTGAAGAGGTCCTAGTTGCTGATATGTTTAAGGAATTTTATTCTGTTAAGTTTCGGAAGATTTAGAGAAGGTATTGATGAAGGTGGATTGATCATGTTGATGACGATGTGTGTAGAGATATTATAGATTTCCTTTTCCGATATAAAAGTAGGGCAAGATGTATCAAATAAATTATGATTAAGATTGTTTTCGTAGCACTTAACATTTTAATGGTTGATTGCAGAATGGTTGAATTCGTTTGGGATCAACATGGGAGAGTTTGAACAGTTACCGCATTCGACACACTTTTATTGTGTCATTATAATGAAGACAGTTTTTGCATCTTATGAAGGAAATCGGATGAAGGTATCGGATGAAGGAAAGGGTTAGATTACGTTCATATCCAACACAAATGTCGTTGGCAGATAGAGTGAAGAAAATGTCAATATAGTTAACCCATGATAAAATTCAGAAGTGGAACAAGGCCTCGCACTTTTATAAAAAATGTAATTTAATAATAAGGTATAAGTTATAAATAGTATAATAGTCAATTGCTTTAACTTTAAAACCGAATGAAATAAATATTATTGAAATAATCTACTTTAGAAACCGTTTACTTTAGAAACATTTTAATTTTTATACTTAAATAAAATTATTCAAAAATTTAATTTCAGAGAAAAAAAAAGAAACACGAACCCATCCCTAGTTTTCCGCCGATCACAATCAGACTGGATTTCATAGGTGGGAGACGTTAAAATAAATTTGTAAATAACGAATTTACAGAACTTTCATAGCGTTATATTGTTCACGGCCATCTTCGCTGCTCTTACGCCTACTTGGAATTCTAATTTTGGTGCCCAAATCGGAAAAACGAATTATTTGGATTTTTTATTTTGTCGACGGCCAACGACCAACAACAACCACTGCTAGGTCCCGCTACTAAGCCACAACATCATTTCGTCTTTCGGGACGAATTCTTCACGCAGAGTTCAACAAGGAGAAAGAGGTAAGAGGCGAAGAGAATTATTAATAATTGATTTAAAGATCACTCAGAAGAATATTTGTGATTTTTTTGTGCGATTTTTTATTGTTTCGCATAATTACTCGTTGACCATAAAAATACAAGTTGTTGCACATTAAACCAAGAAGGTTTAATTAAATTTTGTGGCATTCCCAGAAAGAATTATTCTTTCAGTGCTTTTCAATTTTCAACTCATTTCGAAATCAAATTAGTTTAAGTTTTATTGATTTCTTGTTAATACGTATTGTTTTAATATGTCCGTATTAGAAACCTTCATTCAGGTATCCGATGACATTGTTGTCTTTGAAAGCGAATTCAACAAGATTCCGTTGATCGAAAATACTCCTTTCACTCTTGAAGTGGAAAAGGAAGAGTTGAAGGCTGTGTGGTTAGATGTTAAGTCATCATACAAGACGTTCTTACATCGACAATCCATTGCCAAAACAGACGAAACTACATCAGACTTAACCACTATGCCAGCTAAGTGTCGTACTTGTTATGAGACTTATGTGCGATGTATGGGGAAATAGGAAATTTAACCCAAGAATGTAACAAATCAATTACCGAGCCCAAGGAAATTGATTTTTTCATCCCCATGCAAGTGTCTAGTCACAACGATAATCTGCCTCCAATGCGTATCTAGATTTTTTTATGGTGCACAATGTCGACTTTACTTCTTAATACTTTTGCAATATTAATGGGTTACTGATGAACTGGAAAGGAAAGGTAGGAAATTTCAATAATTTTATTCGAAAATTTAATACTATAACGGAACTTTGAACCATCTGTGTAAAAAATAGTCATTGTATGTTATTCTTTGAATTCAAGGAATTAAGAACAATAGGCAGTTGAAAGTGAATTATATTTAGTTATAGTGTGTAAGAAAGTATTAAGTGTAGACTTATTGAGATACTAATGTGGAGAGTTCTCAATATAGATGATTGTAATTTTTTGTGAAAATGTGGAATTAAGTTTAGGAATGAAAAATATTTTATTATTTAAGTTTAGTAATTAAATATAATATTTATTAAAAATAATTCCCAGAGTTTTTAGGTTTTCAGTTTCAGTAATTTGGATATTTTTCGTAAAAATTGTGAATTTAAAATTAAGTTTTCTACATTTGCAATTACAGTTTGCCTGAGAGAGAACATCACCTGAAAAATTACTCCATGTCATTAAAGATTATATTCATAACATGAACATATTTATTTCCTTCTTATATTTTTAAATAATATTGAAGTGATCGGCATATGCGAAGAAATTGATTTCCTTATGTAAGGATATTACAATGTTTATTATGATCAATCGGGATATGTTTTAGATAGATAAGAACCAACTCGAACTAATATTTTTCTGTAGGCATACAATGTATACTATGATTTAAAGATCACTCAGAAGAATATTTGTGATTTTTTTGTGCGATTTTTTATTGTTTCGCAAATTACTCGCTGACCATACAAATAAAAGTTGTTACGCATTAAACCAAGAAGGTTTAACTAAATTCTGTGGCATTCGCAGAAAGGAAATATTCTTTCAGTGGTTTTCAATTTCAACTCATTTCGAAAACAAATTAGTTTAAGTTTTATAGATTTCTTGTTTGTCTGAATTGTTAATACAAACCAAGGTTTAATATGTCCGTATTAGAAACTTACATTCGGGTATCCGATGACATTGTTGTCTTTGAAAGCGAATTCAACAAGATTCCGTTGATCGAACATACTCCTTTCACTCTTGAAGTGGAAAAGGAAGAGTTGAAGGCTGTGTGGTTAGATGTTAAGTCATCATACAAGACGTTCTTACATCGACAATCCATTGCCAAAACAGACGAAACTACATCAGACTTAACCACTATGCCAGCTAAGTGTCGTACTTGTTATGAGACTTATGTGCGATGTATGGGGAAATAGGAAATTTAACCCAAGAATGTAACAAATCAATTACCGAGCCCAAGGAAATTGATTTTTTCATCCCCATGCAAGTGTCTAGTCACAACGATAATCTGCCTCCGATGCGTATCTAGATTTTTTTATGGTGCACAATGTCGACTTTACTTCTTAATACTTTTGCAATATTAATGGGTTACTGATGAACTGGAAAGGAAAGGTAGGAAATTTTAATAATTTTATTCGAAAATTTAATACTAAAACGGAACTTTGAACCATCTGTGTAAAAAATAGTCATTTTATGTTATTCTTTGAATTCAAGGAATTAAGAACAATAGGCAGTTGAAAGTGAATTATATTTAGTTATAGTGTGTAAGAAAGTATTAAGTGTAGACTTATTGAGATACTAATGTGGAGAGTTCTCAATATAGATGATTGTAATTTTTTGTGAAAATGCGGAATTAAGGTTAGGAATGAAAAATATTTTATTATTTAAGTTCAGTAATTAAATGTAATATTTATTTAAAATAGTTCCCAGAGTTTTTAGGTTTTCAGTTTCAGTAATTTGGATATTTTTCGTAAAAATAGTGAATTTAAAATTAAGTTTTCTACATTTGCAATTACAGTTTGCCTGAGAGAGAACATCACCTGAAAAATTACTCCATGTCATTAAAGATTCTATTCATAACATGAACATATTTATTTCCTTCTTATATTTTTAAATAATATTGAATTCATCGGCATATGCGAAGAAATTGATTTCCTTATGTAAGGATATTACAATGTTTATTATGATCAATCGGGATATGTTTTAGATAGATAAGAACCAACTCGAACTAATATTTTTCTGTAGACATACAATGTATACTATAGATGATGATTTCCGATAAATTTTCAATTCATGGTATGAATACGAATTATATCAAGAGTTTATTCAAAATCTAAGGAAATTACAGCAAGATGTTTTTTCTAGTAGATATTATTAATACATATATTTTTTAATAGTTGGAGGGGAAATTTATTTAAATCAACAGTATTTCTTTTGAGTTTAACCAAAGAGGAGAAAATTTCTAAATCATTAACAGCGTTTTCTATAAGGAGGGCGGAAAGAGAAGGAAAAGATAATTGAAAATAATTTCAAATTGTGTATTTTTTGGATTGAAACAAGTGAGGAAAATTATCATCGGATGAATTTTGGGTGCAAATTCATTACTAATTTCTGTATGAAATTCGGTGGAGTGAAATGAAGGAAACGAAATTGTTTATGAATGTATTCCATTTTTACAGTTGCAACCACAGAAATGTCTAATATTTTAACAACTATTTTTGAAATGGAGTAGTAGAATGGATTTCAGAAGTTAATTTGGTAATTCCATCTCCTCTCCATTTTTTTATGTTTAAGAATTGAAGTTTTTCAAAATGAAACCAGTCTGCACGATCGATAATGAAAACACACTTTGAAGATCTTCAATTTAATAATTAAAAAGTGATAATTTCCATAAGGATAATTTTCCTTATTCAAATAAGAGTGAGTTTTTAGAGAAAGAATCAGATAGACATGAGAGAAGGAATTATGAGTAGAAAAATGATTGGGAGAGTCGTTATTCAAATTTAGGTTTCATTTAGGTTCATTTAAAAATAGTTAAACATATTTTCAGATTAGTCGTAAAAAAATTTGATTCGGAGGAAAGTAAGCAGAAATAATATGAAATGAAATAATATGGATGATACTGTAATATAATCACTAACGTCTGAATAATCTTGATTGAAGAGGTCCTAGTTGCTGATATGTTTAAGGAATTTTATTCTGTTAAGTTTCGGAAGATTTAGAGAAGGTATTGATGAAGGTGGATTGATCATGTTGATGACGATGAGTGTAGAGTTATTATAGATTTCCTTTTCCGATATAAAAGTAGGGCAAGATGTATCAAATAAATTATGATTAAGATTGTTTTCGTAGCAGTTTTTGCATGAATGAAATCGGATGAAGGAAAGGGTTAGATTACGTTCATATCCAACACAAATGTCGTTTGCAGATAGAGTGAAGAAAATGTCAATATAGTTAACCCATGATACAATTCAGAAGTGGAACAAGGCCTCGCACTTTTATAAAAAATGTAATTTAATAATAAGGTATAAGTTATATATAGTATAATAGTCAATTGCTTTAACTTTAAAACCGAATGAAATAAATATTATTGAAATAATCTACTTTAGAAACCACATTTTAATTTTTATACTTAAATAAAATTATTCAAAAACTAAATTTCAGAGAAAAAAAACACAAACCCATCCGTAGTTTCCCGCCGATCACAATCAAACTGGATTTCATAGGTGGGAGACGTTAAAATAAATTTGTAAATAACGAATTTACAGAACTTTCATAGCGTTATATTGTTCACCGCCATCTTCGCTGCTCTTACGCCTACTTGGAATTCTAATTTTGGTGCCCAAATCGGAAAAACGAATTATTTGGATTTTTTATTTTGTCGACGGCCAACGACCAACAACAATCACTGCTAGGTCCCGCTACTAAGCCACAACATCATTTCGTCTTTCGGGACGAATTCTTCACGCAAAGTTCAACAAGGAGAAAGAGGTAAGAGGCGAAGAGAATTATTAATAATTGATTTAAAGATCACTCAGAAGAATATTTGTGATTTTTTTGAGCGATTTTTTATTGTTTCGCATAATTACTCGTTGACCATAAAAATACAAGTTGTTGCACATTAAACCAAGAAGGTTTAATTAAATTTTGTGGCATTCCCAGAAAGAATTATTCTTTCAGTGCTTTTCAATTTTCAACTCATTTCGAAATCAAATTAGTTTAAGTTTTATTGATTTCTTGTTAATCCGTATTGTTTTAATATGTCCGTATTAGAAACCTTCATTCAGGTATCCGATGACATTGTTGTCTTTGAAAGCGAATTCAACAAGATTCCGTTGATCGAACATACTCCTTTCACTCTTGAAGTGGAAAAGGAAGAGTTGAAGGCTGTGTGGTTAGATGTTAAGTCATCATACAAGACGTTCTTACATCGACAATTCATTGCCAAAACAGACGAAACTACATCAGACTTAACCACTATGCCAGCTAAGTGTCGTACTTGTTATGAGACTTATGTGCGATGTATGGGGAAATAGGAAATTTAACCCAAGAATGTAACAAATCAATTACCGAGCCCAAGGAAATTGATTTTTTCATCCCCATGCAAATGTCTAGTCACAACGATAATCTGCCTCCAATGCGTATCTAGATTTTTTTATGGTGCACAATGTCGACTTTACTTCTTAATAATTTTGCAATATTAATGGGTTACTGATGAACTGGAAAGGAATGGTAGGAAATTTTAATAATTTTATTCGAAAATTTAATACTAAAACGGAACTTTGAACCATCTGTGTAAAAAATAGTCATTTTATGTTATTCTTTGAATTCAAGGAATTAAGAACAATAGGCAGTTGAAAGTGAATTATATTTAGTTATAGTGTGTAAGAAAGTATTAAGTGTAGACTTATTGAGATACTAATGTGGAGAGTTCTCAATATAGATGATTGTAATTTTTTGTGAAAATGTGGAATTAAGTTTAGGAATGAAAAATATTTTATTATTTAAGTTTAGTAATTAAATATAATATTTATTAAAAATAATTCCCAGAGTTTTTAGGTTTTCAGTTTCAGTAATTTGGATATTTTTCGTAAAAATTGTGAATTTAAAATTAAGTTTTCTACATTTGCAATTACAGTTTGCCTGAGAGAGAACATCACCTGAAAAATTACTCCATGTCATTAAAGATTATATTCATAACATGAACATATTTATTTCCTTCTTATATTTTTAAATAATATTGAAGTGATCGGCATATGCGAAGAAATTGATTTCCTTATGTAAGGATATTACAATGTTTATTATGATCAATCGGGATATGTTTTAGATAGATAAGAACCAACTCGAACTAATATTTTTCTGTAGGCATACAATGTATACTATGATTTAAAGATCACTCAGAAGAATATTTGTGATTTTTTTGTGCGATTTTTTATTGTTTCGCAAATTACTCGCTGACCATACAAATAAAAGTTGTTACGCATTAAACCAAGAAGGTTTAACTAAATTCTGTGGCATTCGCAGAAAGGAAATATTCTTTCAGTGGTTTTCAATTTCAACTCATTTTGAAAACAAATTAGTTTAAGTTTTATAGATTTCTTGTTTGTCTGAATTGTTAATACAAACCAAGGTTTAATATGTCCGTATTAGAAACTTACATTCGGGTATCCGATGACATTGTTGTCTTTGAAAGCGAATTCAACAAGATTCCGTTGATCGAACAAACTCCTTTCACTCTTGAAGTGGAAAAGGAAGAGTTGAAGGCTGTGTGGTTAGATGTTAAGTCATCATACAAGACGTTCTTACATCGACAATCCATTGCCAAAACAGACGAAACTACATCAGACTTAACCACTATGCCAGCTAAGTGTCGTACTTGTTATGAGACTTATGTGCGATGTATGGGGAAATAGGAAATTTAACCCAAGAATGTAACAAATCAATTACCGAGCCCAAGGAAATTGATTTTTTCATCCCCATGCAAGTGTCTAGTCACAACGATAATCTGCCTCCGATGCGTATCTAGATTTTTTTATGGTGCACAATGTCGACTTTACTTCTTAATACTTTTGCAATATTAATGGGTTACTGATGAACTGGAAAGGAAAGGTAGGAAATTTTAATAATTTTATTCGAAAATTTAATACTAAAACGGAACTTTGAACCATCTGTGTAAAAAATAGTCATTTTATGTTATTCTTTGAATTCAAGGAATTAAGAACAATAGGCAGTTGAAAGTGAATTATATTTAGTTATAGTGTGTAAGAAAGTATTAAGTGTAGACTTATTGAGATACTAATGTGGAGAGTTCTCAATATAGATGATTGTAATTTTTTGTGAAAATGTGGAATTAAGTTTAGGAATGAAAAATATTTTATTATTTAAGTTTAGTAATTAAATATAATATTTATTAAAAATAATTCCCAGAGTTTTTAGGTTTTCAGTTTCAGTAATTTGGATATTTTTCGTAAAAATTGTGAATTTAAAATTAAGTTTTCTACATTTGCAATTACAGTTTGCCTGAGAGAGAACATCACCTGAAAAATTACTCCATGTCATTAAAGATTATATTCATAACATGAACATATTTATTTCCTTCTTATATTTTTAAATAATATTGAAGTGATCGGCATATGCGAAGAAATTGATTTCCTTATGTAAGGATATTACAATGTTTATTATGATCAATCGGGATATGTTTTAGATAGATAAGAACCAACTCGAACTAATATTTTTCTGTAGACATACAATGTATACTATAGATGATGATTTCCGATCAACTTTCAATTCATATAACTGATTTACAATGGTATGAATACGAATTGTAGCAAGATTTTTTTTCTAGGATAATAGATATAGATTTATATAGTAGATATAATTAATGCATATATTTTTTAATAGTTGGAGGGGAAAAATTTTGGATATGATATTCTATTTAAATCAGCAGTATTTCTTTTGAGTTTAACCAAAGAGGAGAAAATCTAATAAATCATTAATAGGGTTTTCTATAAGGAGGGCGGAAAGAGAAGGAAAAGATAATTGAAGGTAATTTCAAATTGTGTATTTTTTGGATTGAAAAAAGTGAGAAAAATTATCATCGGATGAATTTTGGGTGCAAATTCATTACTAATTTCTGTATGAAATTCGGTGGAGTGAAATGAAGGAAAACAAATTGTTTATGAATGTATTCCATTTTTACAGTTGCAACCACAGAAATGTCTAATATTTTCCAAACTATTTTTAAAATGGAGTAGTAGAATGGATTTCAGAAGTTAATTTGGTAATTCCATCTCCTCTCCATTTTTTTATGTTTAAGAATTGAAGTTTTTCAAAATGGAACCAGTCTGATGATGAAAATGAAATGAAATGAAATAATATGGATGATACTGTAATATAATCACTAACGTCTGAATAATCTTGATTGAAGAGGTCCTAGTTGCTGATATGTTTAAGGAATTTTATTCTGTTAAGTTTCGGAAGATTTAGAGAAGGTATTGATGAAGGTGGATTGATCATGTTGATGACGATCAGTGTAGAGTTATTATAGATGTAGGATAAACTGTTCACAAAAGAAAGAAAGAAGTTGATGCTTCACGTTTTGTGTCCAGAATTCAACTCACTCTTTATTTAAATTCAATGTTCTTACAAACTATTTTCTTACATGCTAGTTTACAAAAACAAAGTTTACTGTTATTCGTCTGTATCTTTGTCGTTGCTTTGTTTTGTCGTTTCGTCTCTTCTCGTTTGTCATATATCCGTCTCGTCTTGCCCACTTGTTGTACGTGTATCTCCTGTTGCTAGTACGTCTGTCCGCTTCTCGTCGTTCTGTCCGTCCGTATTCCTCGACACCCTACATTCGGCCCTTCTGACATTTCATTCGACCCGAATGATGGTTGCCACAACTTCATGTACTCAGCCACAGTGTAGGTACGCTTTAGTCCCTCAGTATTCCCAACTTTTCCGACATAATATCGCCCTTGCTGTAACTTCTTTAATACTATGTATGGTCCAAAGAATTTGGGTTTTAATTTGAGGCCAGACCCGTATTGCGTACGTTTGATAGCTACTAAATCATTGATATTGTATTCAGTTTCTACCACCCTCTTCTTATTATACGTCTTCCTATTCTCTTCTTGGATTTTCGCGATATTGTCCTTTGCCGTCAGTCGTATTTCGTCACGTTCGTGCTCAAATTCTTGTAGTACCGCTTCATCAATTAGTCGCCGTATGTCCTCATTCCCTGCTATACGCATCTCTATACCCGTTAGTACCTTAAACGGACTTACTTTCGTACTTCGAGGAGGAGTATTATTTATAGTTTGCTGCACCCTCTCAACATGTCTATACCATTGTTGTGGATTTCCAGTACATAACTTTGTCAACATTGGAACTAAAATCTTGTGAACACGTTCGACCTGCCCGTTACCCCCCGGCACTCCCGTCGTAATAAGCAAATGCAGAATGTTCTGATCTCTACAATATTCTTCAAATTTATGCGATGTAAACGCTGACCCACGATCCGAAATTATCCGTTCTGGATTACCGAATATGAACGCTTGCTTCTGCAGCCTATCCACAACTTCATCAGTACCGGTGCTCTTGGTTGGATACAACCACACGAACTTCGAAAACGCGTCTACTACCACAAGTATATGGTTGTATTTCTTATGCATGTTCTCCATTGGGCCAACATGGTCTATGTGATAAGTACCAAGTGGCTTGTCTGCTTTATCAATCGCATTGAGGTAACCCTCTTTTTTACCCGCTTTTGCTTCCGATATAATACATTCAACACAATTTTTGACAATATTATTAGCCTTTATAGCCAGCTTCGGAATGAAGAATGTCTTCTCTACTATGTCCTGTGTTTTCTTTGCGGCGAAATGCCCCTGTCTATGTGCTGCTTTCACTATCTCTTCTTCCATTGCAGAAGGTATTACAATCAATTCCCTATTCGGGTCTTTATGTAAAATACCATGTTTCAAGAAATAATCCTCGTACCTGTCTTTCTCTAATACTTTTACTACCGCCTTCACCCATTCGTCTTGTAATTGTGCTTGTCTAACTCTGTGATTCAATGAGTCCTCGATCATCAAACATGAGATTCGGCTCAAGGCGTCTACGTGCCTCATCTTGGACCCCGAGCGGTGTTCAATTTCATAGTCAAACTCTTGAATGAACATTGTCCAGCGAGCAACTCTTAATGGTACGTCCGTTTTCTTCATTGTCATCTTAAAGGCATTACAGTCCGTCACAATTTTCACTTTCAGACCCAACACATACACCCTCCACTTCTTCAGTGCTTGTATAACTGCTAATACTTCTAATTCGTATGAGTGATATTTCTGTTCGCAAGGGGTAGTTTTTCGACTCATGTATTCCACCGGATGGAATTGCAGATCTTCATCACTTTTCTGGAGTAAGACCGCCCCATACCCATACATGCTAGCGTCGGTGTGAATTTCAGTTTTTGCACCTACATCGAATAGTTTAAGAACTGGTGTAGTGATCAAAGCCTTCTTCAACTCTAAGAACGCGACTGTCTCTTTCTCTTCTATTTTGAAAATAACATCTTTTGCTAACAAATCGGTTAAAGGTTTCGCAATTAATGAATAACCCTCTACAAAACGCCTGAAGTAGGATGTTAAACCTAAAAACCGTTGCAGCGCTTTTCTATCGTGCGGCACTGGGAAATCATTTATAGCCCTATTTTTCTCAAGAGATGGTTTTATCGTTGAGTTTTCTACTATGTAGCCCAGAAAATTAACTTTCCTCTGTAGAATCTGACATTTGTTCCAATTGATTTGTAAACCATAGTCCTGAGCCACTTTTAACACCTTCTTTAACTTCTTAATACCCTCTCTCTCATTCTCCGTGGGAATAATAATATCATCCACATATACCACGATTGTTCCGTCTTGTATAAGCTCCCTCAAAACAGCAAAAATAAACCGTGAGAACACCGCGGGCGAATTCGAAATGCCGAACGGTACGTACAAAAATTCGAACTGGCCGTGAGGTGTCACAAAAGATGTATATTTGCGTGATTCTACTGCTAAAGATACGTGGAAGAAACCGTTACGTAAATCCAACGTTGTGAACACTTTCCCTTTTTGCAATTTGGCAATAGCATCGTCTACTAGGGTCATTGGAAAGTTATCCTTTATAATCTTCTCATTTAACTTCCTAAAATCACAGCATAACCTCTTAGTACCGTCTTTCTTTGAGGTAAGAACGACTGGAGCCGCATATTCAGAATAGCTGGTCTGTATAATACCTTTTCGCAACCATTCATCAACTTGGTTTTGAACAATGGCCTGGTCAACACTCGACAAACGCCTTGGTCGCAAACTAACTGGTACCTCATCACTCAAAACTATCTTCATCTCAATTGGTGACTTCGCGATTTTAGCTGGATTATAATTATATATTAAACCCTTCACTATATTCCTCTCATTTTCATCAAGGTGTTCTAAATCTATTGATACCTGATTATTTTCTCCACTATCAGTTATTGATAAAATCATATCTTTGAATTCATCATTCAGTTCATTGATCTTAGATTCTTCGTCTAATTTTCTTATTTTTTCAATCGCTTTTTGTGACTTTAATCTGATTTTCTCGTTCTTCAAATCGCTTATCTTCTTTGACTCCAATTCACTATCATCTTTCTCTGGTATCTTTTCAATAAAAGTAACACCCTCTTCTCCAATTAATATGCCTATTTGTTCCAAAACATCATTCCCTATTACCGCTGAATACAAAATATCCCTCTCTCTAACTACTAAAAATTTAATATTTAACTCCACTCCATCTATTTCCAGCGCAATATTGAAACTTCCCATTGTTCTGATGGCGCCATCACCGATGCCAAACAATGTTTGTACATCTTTGGTTTCCAATTCTATATCATCTAATAACATCAATGTGTCGTAGCGCATCAAACAAAAATCGCTACCCGTATCAATGAATGCCGAAAATACGCGACCGCCAATTGAAATGTCTTTAAAAATTCGATTACGCTCCACTTTGTTCGTTGTGAGTGTATGAAAATTGCCCTTTTCTGTTTTCACAACACTTGGTTTAGAGTCCGTTTTACATTCAAATGACCGGTGACCGAATTGATGGCACTTGAAACATTTGTAACTAGCAGATTTACATTCTGCGGCTATGTGATTTCGATCACCACACTTGAAACAACGTCTATCTTCTACTTTCTGATTGGTTTTATGTTATTGATTGGGAACAGTCCGTGTATTATTGTACTGGGTACTGACCCTCAACTTTTCATACATTTTCAACTGATCCTTCAATTCTTCTATCGTTCGGCACTGATACAAAATTATTTTATTCTGTTTCGAATCTCCTATCCCGTCTACAAAATATTCGATTATGCTCCTTTCGTCTAATTTAATTCCTTTTGCAATCTCCATGACGCTATACAAAAATTCCCTCAAACTTTCGCTTGCTTTCTTCCGCTTATTCGATAACAACCGATGCACCTCGACCGCTGACAATTTCTCCCCGAACTCACTGATCAGTGCTGCCTTAAGACTTCCCCAATCGTTCACACCTACCAGACTTCTCAAAAACAATTTCGCTGCGCCCCTCAAAAGTTGCTTCGCGTAGATGTATTTTTCGAGCTGATTCCAACGAACGGTCAACGCGTTGGCCTCAAATTCGTCGACCCACACTTCTACCTCTGGGTGACCATCCCCGAAAAAGTTGACAGCGAGTCCTCAATATCCCTCAATGTGAACACTCGTCGATCGATTCGTACATTTTCTGTGGTCACGGAACCAAAGTCGTCATCAACTGAAAGCGCTTCCTCATTCGAGTCGAAACCGAAGTGGGCGAAGAGTCTGTCCTGAAGCGTACTCTTTAGTCCTGTTGTGTCCAGTCCCAACTCCCCAAGCTTTGTTCTTAAGCCGTCCACCGTCAATTTCAAAATATTGTTCCGATCCATTATAGATTGTTGATTAAATATAAAAAATATGAGATGTAGATAAGAATACTTTTAAAACTACTTAAAAAATACACCACTAAATACTTAAATACAAATCAAATTAATTATTATTCAAAGCAAGTCTATTCTACTAATCTGCTCTTGTCCTTCTCCGCGCGTTGAATGATTTTCCTTCGCTGTTACTACTCTCAGTTCGAAACGGTTGGTGTCCAGTCTGCTTTGTTTACGTTTCTTCTTCTTCTTCACGACGAATCGGTTGATGTGCATACAAATTTCTGTGGATCTTCTTGTGTTTACGTAGTTCTATCTCGTCTGCTTTGTTTACGTTTCTTCTTCTTCTTCCCGACGAATCGGTCGATGTGCAGACAAATTTCTGTTGATCTTCTTGTGTATACGTAGTTCTATCTCTTTCACTCTCCTTGTGATATAGTTTCTGCGTGCACTCTGTTCTGTTCTTCTTTTCATTCGTTTATGTACGCGAATTCTCTTTCGTCTGTCTGCTTTACACTGTTCACTTCTATCCTTCTCTCCTTCTCTTTGTAGTTTTCTAGTTCGTAGCTTCCAAAGTTGAAGGAGTTTGCGCGTCTTTGTAGTTTGTACACACTTTTTGTAGTTCTGAGATTTTTGTGAGGCGTTACTTTTGTTACCAAGTCTAATTTGAAATGCGCGTCACTTTTACATGCAATTGGAAATGTTCGGCTTCTGCATCGTAACACTTATTGGCACTTTTTGTACAGTTTAGCCACTCTATCAAAATGTTTTTGACTCTTACTTTTCAAAATTTCAAAAAATACTTTATTCTTCCTCACTACTACTACTCAAATTCTTCAAAGTTTTTACATACAGAACTATTCTCAAATTTAATTGTTGTCTCAATTCTCAAATTCACTTAAAAGTTTCTTTCACAGGCTTTCATCTAAGTTTTTCTTCACTTATAATTCATACTTTTCTTCACAAATTTCTTCACTATTACTTTCAATTTTACTTCTAATCTTCGCATTGAAAGTATTTCATCACAACTCTTCTCAATTTTACTTCTATGTTCTTCGAGTCTCATCTCAAAATCTTCACTGTAACTTCTGCTGCAAAATTTTCCATCACAATAAAATATGCTCAACATCTAAAAGTTTTTTTTTTTTTTTAATCGATAGCGCGATTAATATTTGGGTTGAGCCCCCAAAATGTAGGATAAACTGTTCACAAAAGAAAGAAAGAAGTTGATGCTTCACGCTTTGTGTCCAGAATTCAACTCACTCTTTATTTAAATTCAATGTTCTTACAAACTATTTTCTTACATGCTAGTTTACAAAAACAAAGTTTACTGTTATTCGTCTGTATCTTTGTCGTTGCTTTGTTTTGTCGTTTCGTCTCTTCTCGTTTGTCATATATCCGTCTCGTCTTGCCCACTTGTTGTACGTGTATCTCCTGTTGCTAGTACGTCTGTCCGCTTCTCGTCGTTCTGTCCGTCCGTATTCCTCGACACCCTACATTCGGCCCTTCTGACATTTCATTCGACCCGAATGATGGTTGCCACAACTTCATGTACTCAGCCACAGTGTAGGTACGCTTTAGTCCCTCAGTATTCCCAACTTTTCCGACATAATATCGCCCTTGCTGTAACTTCTTTAATACTATGTATGGTCCAAAGAATTTGGGTTTTAATTTGAGGCCAGACCCGTATTGCGTACGTTTGATAGCTACTAAATCATTGATATTGTATTCAGTTTCTACCACCCTCTTCTTATTATACGTCTTCCTATTCTCTTCTTGGATTTTCGCGATATTGTCCTTTGCCGTCAGTCGTATTTCGTCACGTTCGTGCTCAAATTCTTGTAGTACCGCTTCATCAATTAGTCGCCGTATGTCCTCATTCCCTGCTATACGCATCTCTATACCCGTTAGTACCTTAAACGGACTTACTTTCGTACTTCGAGGAGGAGTATTATTTATAGTTTGCTGCACCCTCTCAACATGTCTATACCATTGTTGTGGATTTCCAGTACATAACTTTGTCAACATTGGAACTAAAATCTTGTGAACACGTTCGACCTGCCCGTTACCCCCCGGCACTCCCGTCGTAATAAGCAAATGCAGAATGTTCTGATCCCTACAATATTCTTCAAATTTATGCGATGTAAACGCTGACCCACGATCCGAAATTATCCGTTCTGGATTACCGAATATGAACGCTTGCTTCTGCAGCCTATCCACAACTTCATCAGTACCGGTGCTCTTGGTTGGATACAACCACACGAACTTCGAAAACGCGTCTACTACCACAAGTATATGGTTGTATTTCTTATGCGTGTTCTCCATTGGGCCAACATGGTCTATGTGATAAGTACCAAGTGGCTTGTCTGCTTTATCAATCGCATTGAGGTAACCCTCTTTTTTACCCGCTTTTGCTTCCGATATAATACATTCAACACAATTTTTGACAATATTATTAGCCTTTATAGCCAGCTTCGGAATGAAGAATGTCTTCTCTACTATGTCCTGTGTTTTCTTTGCGGCGAAATGCCCCTGTCTATGTGCTGCTTTCACTATCTCTTCTTCCATTGCAGAAGGTATTACAATCAATTCCCTATTCGGGTCTTTATGTAAAATACCATGTTTCAAGAAATAATCCTCGTACCTGTCTTTCGCTAATACTTTTACTACCGCCTTCACCCATTCGTCTTGTAATTGTGCTTGTCTAACTCTGTGATTCAATGAGTCCTCGATCATCAAACATGAGATTCGGCTCAAGGCGTCTACGTGCCTCATCTTGGACCCCGAGCGGTGTTCAATTTCATAGTCAAACTCTTGAATGAACATTGTCCAGCGAGCAACTCTTAATGGTACGTCCGTTTTCTTCATTGTCATCTTAAAGGCATTACAGTCTTTCACTTTCAGACCCAACACATACACCCTCCACTTCTTCAGTGCTTGTATAACTGCTAATACTTCTAATTCGTATGAGTGATATTTCTGTTCGCAAGGGGTAGTTTTTCGACTCATGTATTCCACCGGATGGAATTGCAGATCTTCATCACTTTTCTGGAGTAAGACCGCCCCATACCCATACATGCTAGCGTCGGTGTGAATTTCAGTTTTTGCACCTACATCGAATAGTTTAAGAACTGGTGTAGTGATCAAAGCCTTCTTCAACTCTAAGAACGCGACTGTCTCTTTCTCTTCTATTTTGAAAATAACATCTTTTGCTAACAAATCGGTTAAAGGTTTCGCAATTAATGAATAACCCTCTACAAAACGCCTGAAGTAGGATGTTAAACCTAAAAACCGTTGCAGCGCTTTTCTATCGTGCGGCACTGGGAAATCATTTATAGCCCTATTTTTCTCAAGAGATGGTTTTATCGTTGAGTTTTCTACTATGTAGCCCAGAAAATTAACTTTCCTCTGTAGAATCTGACATTTGTTCCAATTGATTTGTAAACCATAGTCCTGAGCCACTTTTAACACCTTCTTTAACTTCTTAATACCCTCTCTCTCATTCTCCGTGGGAATAATAATATCATCCACATATACCACGATTGTTCCGTCTTGTATAAGCTCCCTCAAAACAGCAAAAATAAACCGTGAGAACACCGCGGGCGAATTCGAAATGCCGAACGGTACGTACAAAAATTCGAACTGGCCGTGAGGTGTCACAAAAGATGTATATTTGCGTGATTCTACTGCTAAAGATACGTGGAAGAAACCGTTACGTAAATCCAACGTTGTGAACACTTTCCCTTTTTGCAATTTGGCAATAGCATCGTCTACTAGGGTCATTGGAAAGTTATCCTTTATAATCTTCTCATTTAACTTCCTAAAATCACAGCATAACCTCTTAGTACCGTCTTTCTTTGAGGTAAGAACGACTGGAGCCGCATATTCAGAATAGCTGGTCTGTATAATACCTTTTCGCAACCATTCATCAACTTGGTTTTGAACAATGGCCTGGTCAACACTCGACAAACGCCTTGGTCGCAAACTAACTGGTACCTCATCACTCAAAACTATCTTCATCTCAATTGGTGACTTCGCGATTTTAGCTGGATTATAATTATATATTAAACCCTTCACTATATTCCTCTCATTTTCATCAAGGTGTTCTAAATCTATTGATATCTGATTATTTTCTCCACTATCAGTTATTGATAAAATCATATCTTTGAATTCATCATTCAGTTCATTGATCTTAGATTCTTCGTCTAATTTTCTTATTTTTTCAATCGCTTTTTGTGACTTTAATCTGATTTTCTCGTTCTTCAAATCGCTTATCTTCTTTGACTCCAATTCACTATCAACTTTCTCTGGTATCTTTTCAATAAAAGTAACACACTCTTCTCCAATTAATATGCCTATTTGTTCCAAAACATCATTCCCTATTACCGCTGAATACAAAATATCCCTCTCTCTAACTACTAAAAATTTAATATTTAACTCCACTCCATCTATTTCCAGCGCAATATTGAAACTTCCCATTGTTCTGATGGCGCCATCACCGATGCCAAACAATGTTTGTACATCTTTGGTTTCCAATTCTATATCATCTAATAACATCAATGTGTCGTAGCGCATCAAACAAAAATCGCTACCCGTATCAATGAATGCCGAAAATACGCGACCGCCAATTGAAATGTCTTTAAAAATTCGATTACGCTCCACTTTGTTCGTTGTGAGTGTATGAAAATTGCCCTTTTCTGTTTTCACAACACTTGGTTTAGAGTCCGTTTTACATTCAAATGACCGGTGACCGAATTGATGGCACTTGAAACATTTGTAACTAGCAGATTTACATTCTGCGGCTATGTGATTTCGATCACCACACTTGAAACAACGTCTATCTTCTACTTTCTGATTGGTTTTATGTTGTTGATTGGGAACAGTCCGTGTATTATTGTACTGGGTACTGACCCTCAACTTTTCATACATTTTCAACTGATCCTTCAATTCTTCTATCGCTCGGCACTGATACAAAATTATTTTATTCTGTTTCGAATCTCCTATCCCGTCTACAAAATATTCGATTATGCTCCTTTCGTCTAATTTAATTCCTTTTGCAATCTCCATGACGCTATACAAAAATTCCCTCAAACTTTCGCTTGCTTTCTTCCGCTTATTCGATAACAACCGATGCACCTCGACCGCTGACAATTTCTCCCCGAACTCACTGATCAGTGCTGCCTTAAGACTTCCCCAATCGTTCACACCTACCAGACTTCTCAAAAACAATTTCGCTGCGCCCCTCAAAAGTTGCTTCGCGTAGATGTATTTTTCGAGCTGATTCCAACGAACGGTCAACGCGTTGGCCTCAAATTCGTCGACCCACACTTCTACCTCTGGGTGACCATCCCCGAAAAAGTTGACAGCGAGTCCTCAATATCCCTCAATGTGAACACTCGTCGATCGATTCGTACATTTTCTGTGGTCACGGAACCAAAGTCGTCATCAACTGAAAGCGCTTCCTCATTCGAGTCGAAACCGAAGTGGGCGAAGAGTCTGTCCTGAAGCGTACTCTTTAGTCCTGTTGTGGCCAGTCCCAACTCCCCAAGCTTTGTTCTTAAGCCGTCCACCGTCAATTTCAAAATATTGTTCCGGTCCATTATAGATTGTTGATTAAATATAAAAAATATGAGATGTAGATAAGAATACTTTTAAAACTACTTAAAAAATACACCACTAAATACTTAAATACAAATCAAATTAATTATTATTCAAAGCAAGTCTATTCTACTAATCTGCTCTTGTCCTTCTCCGCGCGTTGAATGATTTTCCTTCGCTGTTACTACTCTCAGTTCGAAACGGTTGGTGTCCAGTCTGCTTTGTTTACGTTTCTTCTTCTTCTTCACGACGAATCGGTTGATGTGCATACAAATTTCTGTGGATCTTCTTGTGTTTACGTAGTTCTATCTCGTCTGCTTTGTTTACGTTTCTTCTTCTTCTTCCCGACGAATCGGTCGATGTGCAGACAAATTTCTGTTGATCTTCTTGTGTATACGTAGTTCTATCTCTTTCACTCTCCTTGTGATATAGTTTCTGCGTGCACTCTGTTCTGTTCTTCTTTTCATTCATTTATGTACGCGAATTCTCTTTCGTCTGTCTGCTTTACACTGTTCACTTCTATCCTTCTATCCTTCTCTCCTTCTCTTTGTAGTTTTCTAGTTCGTAGCTTCCAAAGTTGAAGGAGTTTGCGCGTCTTTGTAGTTTGTACACACTTTTTGTAGTTCTGAGATTTTTGTGAGGCGTTACTTTTGTTACCAAGTCTAATTTGAAATGCGCGTCACTTTTACATGCAATTGGAAATGTTCGGCTTCTGCATCGTAACACTTATTGGCACTTTTTGTACAGTTTAGCCACTCTATCAAAATGTTTTTGACTCTTACTTTTCAAAATTTCAAAAAATACTTTATTCTTCCTCACTACTACTACTCAAATTCTTCAAAGTTTTTACATACAGAACTATTCTCAAATTTAATTGTTGTCTCAATTCTCAAATTCACTTAAAAGTTTCTTTCACAGGCTTTCATCAAGTTTTTCTTCACTTATAATTCATACTTTTCTTCACAAATTTCTTCACTATTACTTTCAATTTTACTTCTAATCTTCGCATTGAAAGTATTTCATCACAACTCTTCTCAATTTTACTTCTATGTTCTTCGAGTCTCATCTCAAAATCTTCACTGTAACTTCTGCTGCAAAATTTTCCATCACAATAAAATATGCTCAACATCTAAAAGTTTTTTTTTTTTTTTTAATCGATAGCGCGATTAATATTTGGGTTGAGCCCCCAAAATGTAGGATAAACTGTTCACAAAAGAAAGAAAGAAGTTGATGCTTCACGTTTTGTGTCCAGAATTCAACTCACTCTTTATTTAAATTCAATGTTCTTACAAACTATTTTCTTACATGCTAGTTTACAAAAACAAAGTTTACTGTTATTCGTCTGTATCTTTGTCGTTGCTTTGTTTTGTCGTTTCGTCTCTTCTCGTTTGTCATATATCCGTCTCGTCTTGCCCACTTGTTGTACGTGTATCTCCTGTTGCTAGTACGTCTGTCCGCTTCTCGTCGTTCTGTCCGTCCGTATTCCTCGACACCCTACATTCGGCCCTTCTGACATTTCATTCGACCCGAATGATGGTTGCCACAACTTCATGTACTCAGCCACAGTGTAGGTACGCTTTAGTCCCTCAGTATTCCCAACTTTTCCGACATAATATCGCCCTTGCTGTAACTTCTTTAATACTATGTATGGTCCAAAGAATTTGGGTTTTAATTTGAGGCCAGACCCGTATTGCGTACGTTTGATAGCTACTAAATCATTGATATTGTATTCAGTTTCTACCACCCTCTTCTTATTATACGTCTTCCTATTCTCTTCTTGGATTTTCGCGATATTGTCCTTTGCCGTCAGTCGTATTTCGTCACGTTCGTGCTCAAATTCTTGTAGTACCGCTTCATCAATTAGTCGCCGTATGTCCTCATTCCCTGCTATACGCATCTCTATACCCGTTAGTACCTTAAACGGACTTACTTTCGTACTTCGAGGAGGAGTATTATTTATAGTTTGCTGCACCCTCTCAACATGTCTATACCATTGTTGTGGATTTCCAGTACATAACTTTGTCAACATTGGAACTAAAATCTTGTGAACACGTTCGACCTGCCCGTTACCCCCCGGCACTCCCGTCGTAATAAGCAAATGCAGAATGTTCTGATCTCTACAATATTCTTCAAATTTATGCGATGTAAACGCTGACCCACGATCCGAAATTATCCGTTCTGGATTACCGAATATGAACGCTTGCTTCTGCAGCCTATCCACAACTTCATCAGTACCGGTGCTCTTGGTTGGATACAACCACACGAACTTCGAAAACGCGTCTACTACCACAAGTATATGGTTGTATTTCTTATGCGTGTTCTCCATTGGGCCAACATGGTCTATGTGATAAGTACCAAGTGGCTTGTCTGCTTTATCAATCGCATTGAGGTAACCCTCTTTTTTACCCGCTTTTGCTTCCGATATAATACATTCAACACAATTTTTGACAATATTATTAGCCTTTATAGCCAGCTTCGGAATGAAGAATGTCTTCTCTACTATGTCCTGTGTTTTCTTTGCGGCGAAATGCCCCTGTCTATGTGCTGCTTTCACTATCTCTTCTTCCATTGCAGAAGGTATTACAATCAATTCCCTATTCGGGTCTTTATGTAAAATACCATGTTTCAAGAAATAATCCTCGTACCTGTCTTTCTCTAATACTTTTACTACCGCCTTCACCCATTCGTCTTGTAATTGTGCTTGTCTAACTCTGTGATTCAATGAGTCCTCGATCATCAAACATGAGATTCGGCTCAAGGCGTCTACGTGCCTCATCTTGGACCCCGAGCGGTGTTCAATTTCATAGTCAAACTCTTGAATGAACATTGTCCAGCGAGCAACTCTTAATGGTACGTCCGTTTTCTTCATTGTCATCTTAAAGGCATTACAGTCCGTCACAATTTTCACTTTCAGACCCAACACATACACCCTCCACTTCTTCAGTGCTTGTATAACTGCTAATACTTCTAATTCGTATGAGTGATATTTCTGTTCGCAAGGGGTAGTTTTTCGACTCATGTATTCCACCGGATGGAATTGCAGATCTTCATCACTTTTCTGGAGTAAGACCGCCCCATACCCATACATGCTAGCGTCGGTGTGAATTTCAGTTTTTGCACCTACATCGAATAGTTTAAGAACTGGTGTAGTGATCAAAGCCTTCTTCAACTCTAAGAACGCGACTGTCTCTTTCTCTTCTATTTTGAAAATAACTTCTTTTGCTAACAAATCGGTTAAAGGTTTCGCAATTAATGAATAACCCTCTACAAAACGCCTGAAGTAGGATGTTAAACCTAAAAACCGTTGCAGCGCTTTTCTATCGTGCGGCACTGGGAAATCATTTATAGCCCTATTTTTCTCAAGAGATGGTTTTATCGTTGAGTTTTCTACTATGTAGCCCAGAAAATTAACTTTCCTCTGTAGAATCTGACATTTGTTCCAATTGATTTGTAAACCATAGTCCTGAGCCACTTTTAACACCTTCTTTAACTTCTTAATACCCTCTCTCTCATTCTCCGTGGGAATAATAATATCATCCACATATACCACGATTGTTCCGTCTTGTATAAGCTCCCTCAAAACAGCAAAAATAAACCGTGAGAACACCGCGGGCGAATTCGAAATGCCGAACGGTACGTACAAAAATTCGAACTGGCCGTGAGGTGTCACAAAAGATGTATATTTGCGTGATTCTACTGCTAAAGATACGTGGAAGAAACCGTTACGTAAATCCAACGTTGTGAACACTTTCCCTTTTTGCAATTTGGCAATAGCATCATCTACTAGGGTCATTGGAAAGTTATCCTTTATAATCTTCTCATTTAACTTCCTAAAATCACAGCATAACCTCTTAGTACCGTCTTTCTTTGAGGTAAGAACGACTGGAGCCGCATATTCAGAATAGCTGGTCTGTATAATACCTTTTCGCAACCATTCATCAACTTGGTTTTGAACAATGGCCTGGTCAACACTCGACAAACGCCTTGGTCGCAAACTAACTGGTACCTCATCACTCAAAACTATCTTCATCTCAATTGGTGACTTCGCGATTTTAGCTGGATTATAATTATATATTAAACCCTTCACTATATTCCTCTCATTTTCATCAAGGTGTTCTAAATCTATTGATATCTGATTATTTTCTCCACTATCAGTTATTGATAAAATCATATCTTTGAATTCATCATTCAGTTCATTGATCTTAGATTCTTCGTCTAATTTTCTTATTTTTTCAATCGCTTTTTGTGACTTTAATCTGATTTTCTCGTTCTTCAAATCGCTTATCTTCTTTGACTCTAATTCACTATCAACTTTCTCTGGTATCTTTTCAATAAAAGTAACACCCTCTTCTCCAATTAACATGCCTATTTGTTCCAAAACATCATTCCCTATTACCGCTGAATACAAAATATCCCTCTCTCTAACTACTAAAAATTTAATATTTAACTCCACTCCATCTATTTCCAGCGCAATATTGAAACTTCCCATTGTTCTGATGGCGCCATCACCGATGCCAAACAATGTTTGTACATCTTTGGTTTCCAATTCTATATCATCTAATAACATCAATGTGTCGTAGCGCATCAAACAAAAATCGCTACCCGTATCAATGAATGCCGAAAATACGCGACCGCCAATTGAAATGTCTTTAAAAATTCGATTACGCTCCACTTTGTTCGTTTGTGAGTGTATGAAAATTGCCCTTTTCTGTTTTCACAACACTTGGTTTAGAGTCCGTTTTACATTCAAATGACCGGTGACCGAATTGATGGCACTTGAAACATTTGTAACTAGCAGATTTACATTCTGCGGCTATGTGATTTCGATCACCACACTTGAAACAACGTCTATCTTCTACTTTCTGATTGGTTTTATGTTGTTGATTGGGAACAGTCCGTGTATTATTGTACTGGGTACTGACCCTCAACTTTTCATACATTTTCAACTGATCCTTCAATTCTTCTATCGTTCGGCACTGATACAAAATTATTTTATTCTGTTTCGAATCTCCTATCCCGTCTACAAAATATTCGATTATGCTCCTTTCGTCTAATTTAATTCCTTTTGCAATCTCCATGACGCTATACAAAAATTCCCTCAAACTTTCGCTTGCTTTCTTCCGCTTATTCGATAACAACCGATGCACCTCGACCGCTGACAATTTCTCCCAGAACTCACTGATCAGTGCTGCCTTAAGACTTCCCCAATCGTTCACACCTACCAGACTTCTCAAAAACAATTTCGCTGCGCCCCTCAAAAGTTGCTTCGCGTAGATGTATTTTTCGAGCTGATTCCAACGAACGGTCAACGCGTTGGCCTCAAATTCGTCGACCCACACTTCTACCTCTGGGTGACCATCCCCGAAAAAGTTGACAGCGAGTCCTCAATATCCCTCAATGTGAACACTCGTCGATCGATTCGTACATTTTCTGTGGTCACGGAACCAAAGTCGTCATCAACTGAAAGCGCTTCCTCATTCGAGTCGAAACCGAAGTGGGCGAAGAGTCTGTCCTGAAGCGTACTCTTTAGTCCTGTTGTGTCCAGTCCCAACTCCCCAAGCTTTGTTCTTAAGCCGTCCACCGTCAATTTCAAAATATTGTTCCGGTCCATTATAGATTGTTGATTAAATATAAAAAATATGAGATGTAGATAAGAATACTTTTAAAACTACTTAAAAAATACACCACTAAATACTTAAATACAAATCAAATTAATTATTATTCAAAGCAAGTCTATTCTACTAATCTGCTCTTGTCCTTCTCCGCGCGTTGAATGATTTTCCTTCGCTGTTACTACTCTCAGTTCGAAACGGTTGGTGTCCAGTCTGCTTTGTTTACGTTTCTTCTTCTTCTTCACGACGAATCGGTTGATGTGCATACAAATTTCTGTGGATCTTCTTGTGTTTACGTAGTTCTATCTCGTCTGCTTTGTTTACGTTTCTTCTTCTTCTTCCCGACGAATCGGTCGATGTGCAGACAAATTTCTGTTGATCTTCTTGTGTATACGTAGTTCTATCTCTTTCACTCTCCTTGTGATATAGTTTCTGCGTGCACTCTGTTCTGTTCTTCTTTTCATTCGTTTATGTACGCGAATTCTCTTTCGTCTGTCTGCTTTACACTGTTCACTTCTATCCTTCTATCCTTCTCTCCTTCTCTTTGTAGTTTTCTAGTTCGTAGCTTCCAAAGTTGAAGGAGTTTGCGCGTCTTTGTAGTTTGTACACACTTTTTGTAGTTCTGAGATTTTTGTGAGGCGTTACTTTTGTTACCAAGTCTAATTTGAAATGCGCGTCACTTTTACATGCAATTGGAAATGTTCGGCTTCTGCATCGTAACACTTATTGGCACTTTTTGTACAGTTTAGCCACTCTATCAAAATGTTTTTGACTCTTACTTTTCAAAATTTCAAAAAATACTTTATTCTTCCTCACTACTACTACTCAAATTCTTCAAAGTTTTTACATACAGAACTATTCTCAAATTTAATTGTTGTCTCAATTCTCAAATTCACTTAAAAGTTTCTTTCACAGGCTTTCATCTTCACTTATAATTCATACTTTTCTTCACAAATTTCTTCACTATTACTTTCAATTTTACTTCTAATCTTCGCATTGAAAGTATTTCATCACAACTCTTCTCAATTTTACTTCTATGTTCTTCGAGTCTCATCTCAAAATCTTCACTGTAACTTCTGCTGCAAAATTTTCCATCACAATAAAATATGCTCAACATCTAAAAGTTTTTTTTTTTTTTTTAATCGATAGCGCGATTAATATTTGGGTTGAGCCCCCAAAATGTAGGATAAACTGTTCACAAAAGAAAGAAAGAAGTTGATGCTTCACGTTTTGTGTCCAGAATTCAACTCACTCTTTATTTAAATTCAATGTTCTTACAAACTATTTTCTTACATGCTAGTTTACAAAAACAAAGTTTACTGTTATTCGTCTGTATCTTTGTCGTTGCTTTGTTTTGTCGTTTCGTCTCTTCTCGTTTGTCATATATCCGTCTCGTCTTGCCCACTTGTTGTACGTGTCTCTCCTGTTGCTAGTACGTCTGTCCGCTTCTCGTCGTTCTGTCCGTCCGTATTCCTCGACACCCTACATAGATTTTCTTTTCCGATATAAAAGTAGGGCAAGATGTATCAAATAAATTATGATTAAGATTGTTTTCGTAGCACTTAACATTTTAATGGTTGATTGCAGAACTCGTTTGGGATCAACATGGGAGAGTTTGAACAGTTACCGCATTCGACACACTTTTATTGTGTCATTATAATGAAGACAGTTTTTGCATCTTATGAAGGAAGTCGGATGAAGGTATCGGATGAAGGAAAGGGTTAGATTACGTTCATATCCAACACAAATGTCGTTGGCAGATAGAGTGAAGAAAATGTCAATATAGTTAACCCATGATAAAATTCAGAAGTGGAACAAGGGGTCGCACTTTTATAAAAAATGTAATTTAATAATAAGGTATAAGTTATATATAGTATAATAGTCAATTGCTTTAACTTTAAAACCGAATGAAATAAATATTATTGAAATAATCTATTTTAGAAACCACATTTTAATTTTTATACATAAATAAAATTATTCAAAAACTAAATTTCAGAGAAAAAAAACACAAACCCATCCGTAGTTTCCCGCCGATCACAATCAAACTGGATTTCATAGGTGGGAGACGTTAAAATAAATTTGTAAATAACGAATTTACAGAACTTTCATAGCGTTATATTGTTCACCGCCATCTTCGCTGCTCTTACGCCTACTTGGAATTCTAATTTTGGTGCCCAAATCGGAAAAACGAATTATTTGGATTTTTTATTTTGTCGACGGCCAACGACCAACAACAATCACTGCTAGGTCCCGCTACTAAGCCACAACATCATTTCGTCTTTCGGGACGAATTCTTCACGCAGAGTTCAACAAGGAGAAAGAGGTAAGAGGCGAAGAGAATTATTAATAATTGATTAAAAGATCACTCAGAAGAATATTTGTGATTTTTTTGTGCGATTTTTTATTGTTTCGCATAATTACTCGTTGACCATAAAAATACAAGTTGTTGCACATTAAACAAAGAAGGTTTAATTAAATTTTGTGGCATTACCAGAAAGAATTATTCTTTCAGTGCTTTTCAATTTTCAACTCATTTCGAAATCAAATTAGTTTAAGTTTTATTGATTTCTTGTTAATCCGTATTGTTTTAATATGTCCGTATTAGAAACCTTCATTCAGGTATCCGATGACATTGTTGTCTTTGAAAGCGAATTCAACAAGATTCCGTTGATCGAACATACTCCTTTCACTCTTGAAGTGGAAAAGGAAGAGTTGAAGGCTGTGTGGTTAGATGTTAAGTCATCATACAAGACGTTCTTACATCGACAATCCATTGCCAAAACAGACGAAACTACATCAGACTTAACCACTATGCCAGCTAAGTGTCGTACTTGTTATGAGACTTATGTGCGATGTATGGGGAAATAGGAAATGTAACCCAAGAATGTAACAAATCAATTACCGAGCCCAAGGAAATTGATTTTTTCATCCCCATGCAAGTGTCTAGTCACAACGATAATCTGCCTCCAATGCGTATCTAGATTTTTTTATGGTGCACAATGTCGACTTTACTTCTTAATACATTTGCAATATTAATGGGTTACTGATGAACTGGAAAGGAAAGGTAGGAAATTTTAATAATTTTATTCGAAAATTTAATACTAAAACGGAACTTTGAACCATCTGTGTAAAAAATAGTCATTGTATGTTATTCTTTGTATTCAAGGAATTAAGAACAATAGGCAGTTGAAAGTGAATTATATTTAGTTATAGTGTGTAAGAAAGTATTAAGTGTAGACTTATTGAGATACTAATGTGGAGAGTTCTCAATATAGATGATTGTAATTTTTTGTGAAAATGCGGAATTAAGGTTAGGAATGAAAAATATTTTATTATTTAAGTTCAGTAATTAAATGCAATATTTATTTAAAATAGTTCCCAGAGTTTTTAGGTTTTCAGTTTCAGTAATTTGGATATTTTTCGTAAGAATTGTGAATTTATAATTAAGTTTTCTACATTTGCAATTACAGTTTGCCTGAGAGAGAACATCACCTGAAAAATTACTCCATGTCATTAAAGATTCTATTCATAACATGAACATATTTATTTCCTTCTTATATTTTTAAATAATATTGAATTCATCGGCATATGCGAAGAAATTGATTTCCTTATGTAAGGATATTACAATGTTTATTATAATCAATCGGGATATGTTTTAAATAGATAAGAACCAACTCGAACTAATATTTTTCTGTAGACATACAATGTATACTATAGATGATGATTTCCGATCAACTTTCAATTCATGGTATGAATACGAATTGTATCAAGAGTTTATTCAAAATCTAAGGAAATTACAGCAAGATGTTTTTTCTAGTAGATATAATTAATACATATATTTTTGAATAGTTGGAGGGGAAATTTATTTAAATCAACAGTATTTCTTTTGAGTTTAACCAAAGAGGAGAAAATTTCTAAATCATTAATAGGGTTTTCTATAAGGAGCGCGGAAAGAGAAGGAAAAGATAATTGAAGGTAATTTCAAATTGTGTATTTTTTGGATTGAAAAAAGTGAGGAAAATTATCATCGGATGAATTTTGGGTGCAAATTCATTACTAATTTCTGTATGAAATTCGGTGGAGTGAAATGAAGGAAACGAAATTGTTTATGAATGTATTCCATTTTTACAGTTGCAACCACAGAAATGTCTAATATTTTAACAACTATTTTTAATTTGATTCGGAGAAAGTAAGCAGAAATAATATGAAATGAAATAATATGGATGATACTGTAATATAATCACTAACGTCTGAATAATCTTGATTGAAGAGGTCCTAGTTGCTGATATGTTTAAGGAATTTTATTCTGTTAAGTTTCGGAAGATTTAGAGAAGGTATTGATGAAGGTGGATTGATCATGTTGATGACGATGAGTGTAGAGTTATTATAGATTTCCTTTTCCGATATAAAAGTAGGGCAAGATGTATCAAATAAATTATGATTAAGATTGTTTTCGTAGCACTTAATACATGTTAATGGTTGATTGCAGAATTTGTTTGGGATCAACATGGGAGAGAGTGAATAGTTACCGCATCCGACATACTTTTATTGTGTCCTCATAATAAAGACAGTTTTTGCATCTTATGAATGAAATCGGATGAAGGAAAGGGTTAGATTACGTTCATATCCAACACAAATGTCGTTTGCAGATAGAGTGAAGAAAATGTCAATATAGTTAACCCATGATACAATTCAGAAGTGGAACAAGGCCTCGCACTTTTATAAAAAATGTAATTTAATAATAAGGTATAAGTTATATATAGTATAATAGTCAATTGCTTTAACTTTAAAACCGAATGAAATAAATATTATTGAAATAATCTACTTTAGAAACCACATTTTAATTTTTATACTTAAATAAAATTATTCAAAAACTAAATTTCAGAGAAAAAAAACACAAACCCATCCGTAGTTTCCCGCCGATCACAATCAAACTGGATTTCATAGGTGGGAGACGTTAAAATAAATTTGTAAATAACGAATTTACAGAACTTTCATAGCGTTATATTGTTCACCGCCATCTTCGCTGCTCTTACGCCTACTTGGAATTCTAATTTTGGTGCCCAAATCGGAAAAACGAATTATTTGGATTTTTTATTTTGTCGACGGCCAACGACCAACAACAATCACTGCTAGGTCCCGCTACTAAGCCACAACATCATTTCGTCTTTCGGGACGAATTCTTCACGCAGAGTTCAACAAGGAGAAAGAGGTAAGAGGCGAAGAGAATTATTAATAATTGATTAAAAGATCACTCAGAAGAATATTTGTGATTTTTTTGTGCGATTTTTTATTGTTTCGCATAATTACTCGTTGACCATAAAA
Source organism: Coelopa pilipes (assembly GCA_947389925.1). Classification (NCBI taxonomy): domain Eukaryota; kingdom Metazoa; phylum Arthropoda; class Insecta; order Diptera; family Coelopidae; genus Coelopa; species Coelopa pilipes. The sequence continues at coordinate 15,812,784 of OX376697.1, forward strand.
ATACAAGTTGTTGCACATTAAACCAAGAAGGTTTAATTAAATTTTGTGGCATTACCAGAAAGAATTATTCTTTCAGTGCTTTTCAATTTTCAACTCATTTCGAAATCAAATTAGTTTAAGTTTTATTGATTCCTTGTTAATCCGTATTGTTTTAATATGTCCGTATTAGAAACCTTCATTCAGGTATCCGATGACATTGTTGTCTTTGAAAGCGAATTCAACAAGATTCCGTTGATCGAACATACTCCTTTCACTCTTGAAGTGGAAAAGGAAGAGTTGAAGGCTGTGTGGTTAGATGTTAAGTCATCATACAAGACGTTCTTACATCGACAATCCATTGCCAAAACAGACGAAACTACATCAGACTTAACCACTATGCCAGCTAAGTGTCGTACTTGTTATGAGACTTATGTGCGATGTATGGGGAAATAGGAAATGTAACCCAAGAATGTAACAAATCAATTACCGAGCCCAAGGAAATTGATTTTTTCATCCCCATGCAAGTGTCTAGTCACAACGATAATCTGCCTCCAATGCGTATCTAGATTTTTTTATGGTGCACAATGTCGACTTTACTTCTTAATACTTTTGCAATATTAATGGGTTACTGATGAACTGGAAAGGAAAGGTAGGAAATTTTAATAATTTTATTCGAAAATTTAATACTAAAACGGTACTTTGAACCATCTGTGTAAAAAATAGTCATTGTATGTTATTCTTTGAATTCAAGGAATTTAGAACAATAGGCAGTTGAAAGTGAATTATATTTAGTTATAGTGTGTAAGAAAGTATTAAGTGTAGACTTATTGAGATACTAATGTGGAGAGTTCTCAATATAGATGATTGTAATTTTTTGTGAAAATGCGGAATTAAGGTTAGGAATGAAAAATATTTTATTATTTAAGTTCAGTAATTAAATGCAATATTTATTTAAAATAGTTCCCAGAGTTTTTAGGTTTTCAGTTTCAGTAATTTGGATATTTTTCGTAAGAATTGTGAATTTATAATTAAGTTTTCTACATTTGCAATTACAGTTTGCCTGAGAGAGAACATCACCTGAAAAATTACTCCATGTCATTAAAGATTCTATTCATAACATGAACATATTTATTTCCTTCTTATATTTTTAAATAATATTGAATTCATCGGCATATGCGAAGAAATTGATTTCCTTATGTAAGGATATTACAATGTTTATTATAATCAATCGGGATATGTTTTAAATAGATAAGAACCAACTCGAACTAATATTTTTCTGTAGACATACAATGTATACTATAGATGATGATTTCCGATCAACTTTCAATTCATGGTATGAATACGAATTGTATCAAGAGTTTATTCAAAATCTAAGGAAATTACAGCAAGATGTTTTTTCTAGTAGATATAATTAATACATATATTTTTGAATAGTTGGAGGGGAAATTTATTTAAATCAACAGTATTTCTTTTGAGTTTAACCAAAGAGGAGAAAATTTCTAAATCATTAATAGGGTTTTCTATAAGGAGCGCGGAAAGAGAAGGAAAAGATAATTGAAGGTAATTTCAAATTGTGTATTTTTTGGATTGAAAAAAGTGAGGAAAATTATCATCGGATGAATTTCGGGTGCAAATTCATTACTAATTTCTGTATGAAATTCGGTGGAGTGAAATGAAGGAAACGAAATTGTTTATGAATGTATTCCATTTTTACAGTTGCAACCACAGAAATGTCTAATATTTTAACAACTATTTTTAATTTGATTCGGAGAAAGTAAGCAGAAATAATATGAAATGAAATAATATGGATGATACTGTAATATAATCACTAACGTCTGAATAATCTTGATTGAAGAGGTCCTAGTTGCTGATATGTTTAAGGAATTTTATTCTGTTAAGTTTCGGAAGATTTAGAGAAGGTATTGATGAAGGTGGATTGATCATGTTGATGACGATGAGTGTAGAGTTATTATAGATTTCCTTTTCCGATATAAAAGTAGGGCAAGATGTATCAAATAAATTATGATTAAGATTGTTTTCGTAGCACTTAATACATGTTAATGGTTGATTGCAGAATTTGTTTGGGATCAACATGGGAGAGAGTGAATAGTTACCGCATCCGACATACTTTTATTGTGTCCTCATAATAAAGACAGTTTTTGCATCTTATGAATGAAATCGGATGAAGGAAAGGGTTAGATTACGTTCATATCCAACACAAATGTCGTTTGCAGATAGAGTGAAGAAAATGTCAATATAGTTAACCCATGATACAATTCAGAAGTGGAACAAGGCCTCGCACTTTTATAAAAAATGTAATTTAATAATAAGGTATAAGTTATATATAGTATAATAGTCAATTGCTTTAACTTTAAAACCGAATGAAATAAATATTATTGAAATAATCTACTTTAGAAACCACATTTTAATTTTTATACTTAAATAAAATTATTCAAAAACTAAATTTCAGAGAAAAAAAACACAAACCCATCCGTAGTTTCCCGCCGATCACAATCAAACTGGATTTCATAGGTGGGAGACGTTAAAATAAATTTGTAAATAACGAATTTACAGAACTTTCATAGCGTTATATTGTTCACCGCCACCTTCGCTGCTCTTGCGCCTACTTGGAATTCTAATTTTGGTGCCCAAATCGGAAAAACGAATTATTTGGATTTTTTATTTTGTCGACGGCAAACGACCAAAGCCATCACTGCTAGGTCCCGCTACTAAGCCACAACTTCATTTCGTCTTTCGGGACGAATTCTTCACGCAGAGTTCAACAAGGAGAAAGAGGTAAGAGGCGAAGAGAATTATTAATAATTGATTTAAAGATCACTCAGAAGAATATTTGTGATTTTTTTGTGCGATTTTTTATTGTTTCGCATAATTACTCGTTGAACATAAAAATACAAGTTGTTGCACATTAAACCAAGAAGGTTTAATTAAATTTTGTGGCATTCCCAGAAAGAATTATTCTTTCAGTGCTTTTCAATTTTCAATTCATTTCGAAATCAAATTAGTTTAAGTTTTATTGATTCCTTGTTAATCCGTATTGTTTTAATATGTCCGTATTAGAAACCTTCATTCAGGTATCCGATGACATTGTTGTCTTTGAAAGCGAATTCAACAAGATTCCGTTGATCGAACATACTCCTTTCACTCTTGAAGTGGAAAAGGAAGAGTTGAAGGCTGTGTGGTTAGATGTTAAGTCATCATACAAGACGTTCTTACATCGACAATCCATTGCCAAAACAGACGAAACTACATCAGACTTAACCACTATGCCAGCTAAGTGTCGTACTTGTTATGAGACTTATGTGCGATGTATGGGGAAATAGGAAATGTAACCCAAGAATGTAACAAATCAATTACCGAGCCCAAGGAAATTGATTTTTTCATCCCCATGCAAGTGTCTAGTCACAACGATAATCTGCCTCCAATGCGTATCTAGATTTTTTTATGGTGCACAATGTCGACTTTACTTCTTAATACTTTTGCAATATTAATGGGTTACTGATGAACTGGAAAGGAAAGGTAGGAAATTTTAATAATTTTATTCGAAAATTTAATACTAAAACGGAACTTTGAACCATCTGTGTAAAAAATAGTCATTGTATGTTATTCTTTGAATTCAAGGAATTTAGAACAATAGGCAGTTGAAAGTGAATTATATTTAGTTATAGTGTGTAAGAAAGTATTAAGTGTAGACTTATTGAGATACTAATGTGGAGAGTTCTCAATATAGATGATTGTAATTTTTTGTGAAAATGCGGAATTAAGGTTAGGAATGAAAAATATTTTATTATTTAAGTTCAGTAATTAAATGCAATATTTATTTAAAATAGTTCCCAGAGTTTTTAGGTTTTCAGTTTCAGTAATTTGGATATTTTTCGTAAGAATTGTGAATTTATAATTAAGTTTTCTACATTTGCAATTACAGTTTGCCTGAGAGAGAACATCACCTGAAAAATTACTCCATGTCATTAAAGATTCTATTCATAACATGAACATATTTATTTCCTTCTTATATTTTTAAATAATATTGAATTCATCGGCATATGCGAAGAAATTGATTTCCTTATGTAAGGATATTACAATGTTTATTATAATCAATCGGGATATGTTTTAAATAGATAAGAACCAACTCGAACTAATATTTTTCTGTAGACATACAATGTATACTATAGATGATGATTTCCGATCAACTTTCAATTCATGGTATGAATACGAATTGTATCAAGAGTTTATTCAAAATCTAAGGAAATTACAGCAAGATGTTTTTTCTAGTAGATATAATTAATACATATATTTTTGAATAGTTGGAGGGGAAATTTATTTAAATCAACAGTATTTCTTTTGAGTTTAACCAAAGAGGAGAAAATTTCTAAATCATTAATAGGGTTTTCTATAAGGAGCGCGGAAAGAGAAGGAAAAGATAATTGAAGGTAATTTCAAATTGTGTATTTTTTGGATTGAAAAAAGTGAGGAAAATTATCATCGGATGAATTTTGGGTGCAAATTCATTACTAATTTCTGTATGAAATTCGGTGGAGTGAAATGAAGGAAACGAAATTGTTTATGAATGTATTCCATTTTTACAGTTGCAACCACAGAAATGTCTAATATTTTAACAACTATTTTTAATTTGATTCGGAGAAAGTAAGCAGAAATAATATGAAATGAAATAATATGGATGATACTGTAATATAATCACTAACGTCTGAATAATCTTGATTGAAGAGGTCCTAGTTGCTGATATGTTTAAGGAATTTTATTCTGTTAAGTTTCGGAAGATTTAGAGAAGGTATTGATGAAGGTGGATTGATCATGTTGATGACGATGAGTGTAGAGTTATTATAGATTTCCTTTTCCGATATAAAAGTAGGGCAAGATGTATCAAATAAATTATGATTAAGATTGTTTTCGTAGCACTTAATACATGTTAATGGTTGATTGCAGAATTTGTTTGGGATCAACATGGGAGAGAGTGAATAGTTACCGCATCCGACATACTTTTATTGTGTCCTCATAATAAAGACAGTTTTTGCATCTTATGAATGAAATCGGATGAAGGAAAGGGTTAGATTACGTTCATATCCAACACAAATGTCGTTTGCAGATAGAGTGAAGAAAATGTCAATATAGTTAACCCATGATACAATTCAGAAGTGGAACAAGGCCTCGCACTTTTATAAAAAATGTAATTTAATAATAAGGTATAAGTTATATATAGTATAATAGTCAATTGCTTTAACTTTAAAACCGAATGAAATAAATATTATTGAAATAATCTACTTTAGAAACCACATTTTAATTTTTATACTTAAATAAAATTATTCAAAAACTAAATTTCAGAGAAAAAAAACACAAACCCATCCGTAGTTTCCCGCCGATCACAATCAAACTGGATTTCATAGGTGGGAGACGTTAAAATAAATTTGTAAATAACGAATTTACAGAACTTTCATAGCGTTATATTGTTCACCGCCACCTTCGCTGCTCTTGCGCCTACTTGGAATTCTAATTTTGGTGCCCAAATCGGAAAAACGAATTATTTGGATTTTTTATTTTGTCGACGGCAAACGACTAAAGCCATCACTGCTAGGTCCCGCTACTAAGCCACAACTTCATTTCGTCTTTCGGGACGAATTCTTCACGCAGAGTTCAACAAGGAGAAAGAGGTAAGAGGCGAAGAGAATTATTAATAATTGATTTAAAGATCACTCAGAAGAATATTTGTGATTTTTTGTGCGATTTTTTATTGTTTCGCATAATTACTCGTTGAACATAAAATAAAAATAAAGTTGTTGCACATTAAACCAAGAAGGTTTAATTAAATTTTGTGGCATTCCCAGAAAGAATTATTCTTTCAGTGCTTTTCAATTTTCAACTCATTTCGAAATCAAATTAGTTTAAGTTTTATTGATTTCTTGTTAATCCGTATTGTTTTAATATGTCCGTATTAGAAACCTTCATTCAGGTATCCGATGACATTGTTGTCTTTGAAAGCGAATTCAACAAGATTCCGTTGATCGAACATACTCCTTTCACTCTTGAAGTGGAAAAGGAAGAGTTGAAGGCTGTGTTGTTAGATGTTAAGTCATCATACAAGACGTTCTTACATCGACAATCCATTGCCAAAACAGACGAAACTACATCAGACTTAACCACTATGCCAGCTAAGTGTCGTACTTGTTATGAGACTTATGTGCGATGTATGGGGAAATAGGAAATTGAACCCAAGAATGTAACAAATCAATTACCGAGCCCAAGGAAATTGATTTTTTCATCCCCATGCAAGTGTCTAGTCACAACGATAATCTGCCTCCGATGCGTATCTAGATTTTTTTATGGTGCACAATGTCGACTTTACTTCTTAATACTTTTGCAATATTAATGGGTTACTGATGAACTGGAAAGGAAAGGTAGGAAATTTTAATAATTTTATTCGAAAATTTAATACTAAAACTGAACTTTGAACCATCTGTGTAAAAAATAGTCATTTTATGTTATTCTTTGAATTCAAGGAATTAAGAACAATAGGCAGTTGAAAGTGAATTATATTTAGTTATAGTGTGTAAGAAAGTATTAAGTGTAGACTTATTGAGATACTAATGTGGAGAGTTCTCAATATAGATGATTGTAATTTTTTGTGAAAATGTGGAATTAAGTTTAGGAATGAAAAATATTTTATTATTTAAGTTTAGTAATTAAATATAATATTTATTAAAAATAATTCCCAGAGTTTTTAGGTTTTCAGTTTCAGTAATTTGGATATTTATTGTAAAAATTGTGAATTTAAAATTAAGTTTTCTACATTTGCAATTACAGTTTGCCTGAGAGAGAACATCACCTGAAAAATTACTCCATGTCATTAAAGATTCTATTCATAACATGAACATATTTATTTCCTTCTTATATTTTTAAATAATATTGAAGTGATCGGCATATGCGAAGAAATTGATTTCCTTATGTAAGGATATTACAATGTTTATTATGATCAATCGGGATATGTTTTAGATAGATAAGAACCAACTCGAACTAATATTTTTCTGTAGACATACAATGTATACTATAGATGATGATTTCCGATCAACTTTCAATTCATATAACTGATTTACAATGGTATGAATACGAATTGTATCAAGAGTTTATTCAAAATCTAAAGAAATTACAGCAAGATTTTTTTTTTAAGATAATAGATATAGATTTATATATATAACTATTTTTTAATAGTTGGAGGGGAAACATTTTGGATATGATATTCTATTTAAATCAGCAGTATTTCTTTTGTGTTTAACCAAAGAGGAGAAAATTTCTAAATTATTAATAGGGTTTTCAATAAGGAGGGCGGAAAGAGAAGGAAAAGATAATTGAAGGTAATTTCAAATTGTGTATTTTTTGGATTGAAAAAAGTGAGGAAAATTATCATCGGATGAATTTTGGATGCAAATTCATTACTAATTTCTGTATGAAATTCGGTGGAGTGAAATGAAGGAAACGAAATTGTTTATGAATCCATTTTTACAGTTGCAACCACAGAAATGTCTAATATTTTAACAACTATTTTTAAAATGGAGTAGTAGAATGGATTTCAGAAGTTAATTTGGTAATTCCATCTCCTCTCCATTTTTTTATGTTTAAGAATTGAAGTTTTTCAAAATGGAACCAGTCTGCACGATCGATAATGAAAACACACTTTCAAGATCTTCAATTTAATAATTAAAAAGTGATCATTTCCATAAGGATAATTTTCCTTATTCAAATAAGAGTGAGTTTTTAAAGAAAGAATCAGATAGACATGAGAGAAGGAATTATGAGTAGAAAATTGATTGAGAGTGTCGTCAAATTTAGGTTTCATTTAGATTCATTTAAAAATCGTTAAACATATTTTTAGATTAGTCGTAAAAAAATTTGATTCGGAGGAAAGTAAGCAGAAATAATATGAAATGAAATAATATGGATGATACTGTAATATAATCACTAACGTCTGAATAATCTTGATTGAAGAGGTCCTAGTTGCTGATATGTTTAAGGAATTTTATTCTGTTAAGTTTCGGAAGATTTAGAGAAGATATTGATGAAGGTGGATTGATCATGTTGATGACGATGAGTGTAGAGTTATTATAGGTTTCCTTTTCCGATATAAAAGTAGGGCAAGATGTATCAAATAAATTATGATTAAGATTGTTTTCGTAGCACTTAACATTTTAATGGTTGATTGCAGAATTCGTTTGGGATCAACATGGGAGAGTTTGAACAGTTATCGCATTCGACACACTTTTATTGTGTCATTATAATGACGACAGTTTTTGCATCTTATGAAGGAAATCGGATGAAGGTATCGGATGAAGGAAAGGGTTAGATTACGTTCATATCCAACACAAATGTCGTTGGCAGATAGAGTGAAGAAAATGTCAATATAGTTAACCCATGATAAAATTCAGAAGTGGAACAAGGCCTCGCACTTTTATAAAAAATGTAATTTAATAATAAGGTATAAGTTATATATAGTATAATAGTCAATTGCTTTAACTTTAAAACCGAATGAAATAAATATTATTGAAATAATCTATTTTAGAAACCACATTTTAATTTTTATACTTAAATAAAATTATTCAAAAACTAAATTTCAGAGAAAAAAAACACAAACCCATCCGTAGTTTCCCGCCGATCACAATCAAACTGGATTTCATAGGTGGGAGACGTTAAAATAAATTTGTAAATAACGAATTTACAGAACTTTCATAGCGTTATATTGTTCACCGCCATCTTCGCTGCTCTTACGCCTACTTGGAATTCTAATTTTGGTGCCCAAATCGGAAAAACGAATTATTTGGATTTTTTATTTTGTCGACGGCCAACGACCAACAACAATCACTGCTAGGTCCCGCTACTAAGCCACAACATCATTTCGTCTTTCGGGACGAATTCTTCACGCAGAGTTCAACAAGGAGAAAGAGGCGAAGAGAATTTAATAATTGATTTAAAGATCACTCAGAAGAATATTTGTGATTTTTTTGTGCGATAATTGATTTAAAGATCACTCAGAAGAATATTTGTGATTTTTTTGTGCGATTTTTTATTGTTTCGCATAATTACTCGTTGACCATAAAAATACAAGTTGTTGCACATTAAACCAAGAAGGTTTAATTAAATTTTGTGGCATTCCCAGAAAGAATTATTCTTTCAGTGCTTTTCAATTTTCAACTCATTTCGAAATCAAATTAGTTTAAGTTTTATTGACTTCTTGTTAATCCGTATTGTTTTAATATGTCCGTATTAGAAACCTTCATTCAGGTATCCGATGACAATGTTGTCTTTGAAAGCGAATTCAACAAGATTCCGTTGATCGAACATACTCCTTTCACTCTTGAAGTGGAAAGGAAGAGTTGAAGGCTGTGTAGTTAGATGTTAAGTCATCATACAAGACGTTCTTACATCGACAATCCATTGCCAAAACAGACGAAACTACATCAGACTTAACCACTATGCCAGCTAAGTGTCGTACTTGTTATGAGACTTATGTGCGATGTATGGGGAAATAGGAAATTTAACCCAAGAATGTAACAAATCAATTACCGAGCCCAAGGAAATTGATTTTTTCATCCCCATGCAAGTGTCTAGTCACAACGATAATCTGCCTCCAATGCGTATCTAGATTTTTTTATGGTGCACAATGTCGACTTTACTTCTTAATACTTTTGAAATATTAATGGGTTACTGATGAACTGGAAATAAGAAAGGTAGGAAATTTTAATAATTTTATTCGAAAATTTAATACTAAAACGGAACTTTGAACCATCTGTGTAAAAAATAGTCATTTTATGTTATTCTTTGAATTCAAGGAATTAAGAACAATAGGCAGTTGAAAGTGAATTATATTTAGTTATAGTGTGTAAGAAAGTATTAAGTGTAGACTTATTGAGATACTAACGTGGAGAGTTCTCAATATAGATGATTGTAATTTTTTGTGAAAATGCGGAATTAAGGTTAGGAATGAAAAATATTTTATTATTTAAGTTCAGTAATTAAATGTAATATTTATTTAAAATAGTTCCCAGAGTTTTTAGGTTTTCAGTTTCAGTAATTTGGATATTTTTCGTAAGAATTGTGAATTTATAATTAAGTTTTCTACATTTGCAATTACAGTTTGCCTGAGAGAGAACATCACCTGAAAAATTACTCCATGTCATTAAAGATTCTATTCATAACATGAACATATTTATTTCCTTCTTATATTTTTAAATAATATTGAAGTGATCGGCATATGCGAAGAAATTGATTTCCTTATGTAAGGATATTACAATGTTTATTATAATCAATCGGGATATGTTTTAAATAGATAAGAACCAACTCGAACTAATATTTTTCTGTAGACATACAATGTATACTATAGATGATGATTTCCGATCAACTTTCAATTCATGGTATGAATACGAATTGTATCAAGAGTTTATTCAAAATCTAAGGAAATTACAGCAAGATGTTTTTTCTAGTAGATATAATTAATACATATATTTTTTAATAGTTGGAGGGGAAAAATTTTGGATATGATATTCTATTTAAATCAACAGTATTTCTTTTGAGTTTAACCAAAGAGGAGAAAATTTCTAAATCATTAACAGCGTTTTCTATAAGGAGGGCGGAAAGAGAAGGAAAAGATAATTGAAAATAATTTCAAATTGTGTATTTTTTGGATTGAAACAAGTGAGGAAAATTATCATCGGATGAATTTTGGGTGCAAATTCATTACTAATTTCTGTATGAAATTCGGTGGAGTGAAATGAAGGAAACGAAATTGTTTATGAATGTATTCCATTTTTACAGTTGCAACCACAGAAATGTCTAATGTTTTAACAACTATTTTTAAACAGGAGTAGTAGAATGGATTTCAGAAGTTAATTTGGTAATTCCATCTCCTCTCCATTTTTTTATGTTTAAGAATTGAAGTTTTTCAAAATGAAACCAGTCTGCACGATCGATAATGAAAACACACTTTGAAGATCTTCAATTTAATAATTAAAAAGTGATCATTTCCATAAGGATAATTTTCCTTATTCAAATAAGAGTGAGTTTTTAGAGAAAGAATCAGATAGACATGAGAGAAGGAATTATGAGTAGAAAAATGATTGGGAGAGTCGTTATTCAAATTTAGGTTTCATTTAGGTTCATTTAAAAATAGTTAAACATATTTTCAGATTAGTCGTAAAAAATTTGATTCGGAGGAAAGTAAGCAGAAATAATATGAAATGAAATAATATGGATGATACTGTAATATAATCACTAACGTCTGAATAATCTTGATTGAAGAGGTCCTAGTTGCTGATATGATTAAGGAATTTTATTCTGTTAAGTTTCGGAAGATTTAGAGAAGGTATTGATGAAGGTGGATTGATCATGTTGATGACGATGAGTGTAGAGTTATTATAGATTTCCTTTTCCGATATAAAAGTAGGGCAAGATGTATCAAATAAATTATGATTAAGATTGTTTTCGTAGCACTTAACATTTTAATGGTTGATTGCAGAATTCGTTTGGGATCAACATCGGAGAGTTTGAACAGTTACCGCATTCGACACACTTTTATTGTGTCATTATAATGAAGACAGTTTTTGCATCTTATGAAGGAAATCGGATGAAGGTATCGGATGAAGGAAAGGGTTAGATTACGTTCATATCCAACACAAATGTCGTTGGCAGATAGAGTGAAGAAAATGTCAATATAGTTAACCCATGATACAATTCAGAAGTGGAACAAGGCCTCGCACTTTTATAAAAAATGTAATTTAATAATAAGGTATAAGTTATATATAGTATAATAGTCAATTGCTTTAACTTTAAAACCGAATGAAATAAATATTATTGAAATAATCTATTTTAGAAACCACATTTTAATTTTTATACTTAAATAAAATTATTCAAAAACTAAATGTCAGAGAAAAAAAAACACAAACCCATCCATAGCTTCCCGCCGATCACAATCAAACTGGATTTCATAGGTGGGAGATGTTAAAATAAATTTGTAAATAACGAATTTACAGAACTTTCATAGCGTTATATTGTTCACCGCCATCTTCGCTGCTCTTACGCCTACTTGGAATTCTAATTTTGGTGCCCAAATCGGAAAAACGAATTATTTGGATTTTTTATTTTGTCGACGGCCAACGACCAACAACAATCACTGCTAGCTACTAAGCCACAACATCATTTCGTCTTTCGGGACGAATTCTTCACGCAAAGTTCAACAAGGAGAAAGAGGTAAGAGGCGAAGAGAATTATTAATAATTGATTTAAAGATCACTCAGAAGAATATTTGTGATTTTTTTGCGCGATAATTGATTTAAAGATCACTCAGAAGAATATTTGTGATTTTTTTGTGCGATTTTTTATTGTTTCGCATAATTACTCGTTGACCATAAAAATACAAGTTGTTGCACATTAAACCAAGAAGGTTTAATTAAATTTTGTGGCATTCCCAGAAAGAATTATTCTTTCAGTGCTTTTCAATTTTCAACTCATTTCGAAATCAAATTAGTATAAGTTTTATTGATTTCTTGTTAATCCGTATTGTTTTAATATGTCCGTATTAGAAACCTTCATTCAGGTATCCGATGACAATGTTGTCTTTGAAAGCGAATTCAACAAGATTCCGTTGATCGAACATACTCCTTTCACTCTTGAAGTGGAAAAGGAATAGTTGAAGGCTGTGTGGTTAGATGTTAAGTCATCATACAAGACGTTCTTACATCGACAATCCATTGCCAAAACAGACGAAACTACATCAGACTTAACCACAATGCCAGCTTAGTGTCGTACTTGTTATGAGACTTATGTGCGATGTATGGGGAAATAGGAAATTTAACCCAAGAATGTAACAAATCAATTACCGAGCCCAAGGGAATTGATTTTTTCATCCCCATGCAAGTGTCTAGTCACAACGATAATCTGCCTCCGATGCGTATTTAGATTTTTTTATGGTGCACAATGTCGACTTTACTTCTTAATACTTTTGCAATATTAATGGGTTACTGATGAACTGGAAAGGAAAGGTAGGAAATTTTAATAATTTTATTCGAAAATTTAATACTAATACGGAACTTTGAACCATCTGTGTAAAAAATAGTCATTTTATGTTATTCTTTGAATTCAAGGAATTAAGAACAATAGGCAGTTGAAAGTGAATTATATTTAGTTATAGTGTGTAAGAAAGTATTAAGTGTAGACTTATTGAGATACTAACGTGGAGAGTTCTCAATATAGATGATTGTAATTTTTTGTGAAAATGCGGAATTAAGGTTAGGAATGAAAAATATTTTATTATTTAAGTTCAGTAATTAAATGTAATATTTATTTAAAATAGTTCCCAGAGTTTTTAGGTTTTCAGTTTCAGTAATTTGGATATTTTTCGTAAGAATTGTGAATTTATAATTAAGTTTTCTACATTTGCAATTACAGTTTGCCTGAGAGAGAACATCACCTGAAAAATTACTCCATGTCATTAAAGATTCTATTCATAACATGAACATATTTATTTCCTTCTTATATTTTTAAATAATATTGAATTCATCGGCATATGCGAAGAAATTGATTTCCTTATGTAAGGATATTACAATGTTTATTATGATCAATCGGGATATGTTTTAAATAGATAAGAACCAACTCGAACTAATATTTTTCTCTAGACATACAATGCATACTATAGATGATAATTTCCGATCAACTTTCAATTCATGGTATGAATACGAATTGTATCAAGAGTTTATTCAAAATCTAAGGAAATTACAGCAAGATGTTTTTTCTAATAGATATAATTAATACATATATTTTTTAATAGTTGGAGGGGAAACATTTTGGATATGATATTCTATTTAAATCAACAGTATTTCTTTTGAGTTTGTTACTAGCGCTGGCGAGTCTGGTGGCGTTGATTGTTGATCGTTGATTGTGGTGTTGGCTGCTGCTGGTGTTATAGGTGGATGTTATTGTTGTTGTGGTGTTGGCTGCTGGAATAAAAAACGAAAGCAGGAGCAATTCGTTTTTCCTTAAGGAATGGAAATTGGAATTACTTACTTGTGTTGTGCTGGACTTGATGGTGTATTTTCCAAAAGTTGTGTTGTGCTGGACTTGATGGTTCCGTAGTCGAAATTGAAGTGACCGAGTGAACCGCGGCAAGACATGGTCGAAGTCCAGCCGCAGTCCGAACTGTCACTTTTGAGTACAAATTTGGCGGCCATCATGAACCGCAAACGGTGAATGTGTTATCTAGAGATCGCACAACTCTTAATCGATAACACATCACTCGTTAGGGATGGCACACCAAATTGTACCAGAAGGTACGGACGTAAACATCGCCGCCCGCCTTGCAGTATACCTGCAATGTTTGGAGCACCGCGCAAGCGACGGGAAAAGGGGAGTGGCTGAAGGGGTGGTAATACAAAATATTGAAAACAAAGACGGATTGAATCTCGTATGATTTTTTTTTATTTCAAAGGATTACAAAAAATTCAGGGGAATTTGTGGGAATGATGTGGGGTTATTGGGTGGTTTATCCGGAGCAGGAACCGGATAAGGTCCACCCAAATAGCGTGTTGAATGGTCTATCCGGAGCAGGAGCCGGATAAGATCCATCCAAATACTGTGTTCAGGGCCAGAGGAAGCCCGTTAACTCCCGGCAGCATACCAGGACGGATGCATTTCTGGTAGAACTCTGCTCCTAGCACGAGTGAAATGGGCGTGTGCTCGTCAAACTTTGGAACGGCCAACACCATGTTCGTAAAGTGGGACTTCACTGATCCGCTCAGTGCCTTGGATGGCGACTGGGTTACGATGGTGTTGACCAGTTTAAATATCGCTTCCAACTTCACGTTGGTGTCTGCGTGAGCCCGGATCGTGAGGTTGCACACGACCTCTTTTCCCACTGTTGTGGTCGGGATGTGCATCTTCTCGACGGTTTCCACCGTAATGCGGCTGATGGCCACTAACGGGTCGAGAAGAGCACGTACGCGATGGCGCTGATCCTTGAGCTGAATCACCACCACCGCAGTCTGACACAGGGTCACCATCTGCTGGCCCAACAGCGACGAGAGTGTGATCGGCTCGGCCGGTCTCGTGCTGAGCTTCGTGGATGATCTCCTTGATCGGAGTCTCTCGTGGAGATGAAGCATGGTGTGGTGTCTCTCTTGACAGATGTGGCAGCCAGTCCTACTCACGCATGTCCCTTGGGAGTGTTCATGCGCTAGGCAGTTAGAGCAGTATTTGTGCAGGAGCACCAGTCGCATGCGCTTCTCAGTATTGGCCTCGGAAAATACCGGACAATGGCGAAGCGCATGATTCCGACTGCAGATGTGGCATCGGAAGGCCTTCTTTACAGCAAGCTGCATCCGAGAGCAATGGCGCTCTGAAGATGACGGCTTCTCGATCGTGGAGATCGTTTTGTTCGGCATGTTTTGGCTAAGGAAAAGAAAAAGACGGCTATAGGACTGGTTGCGGGGGGAAAAAACAACAAGGACAGGACGGAGACGTAGGAGAGTGAAATTACGATAATGGTAGAACCACTAATTTCACAACTGGTCGCGTGATTGTGCCGCGCGCTGTATAAATTTCAGCCACACGGACCCGCTCGTCTTTCCCTAAATGGATCTTGGTTACCCTGCCAAGTCGCCATTCTTGCGGGGGCAGGTTATCATCTTGGATAACGACCAGAGAATCGACTCGGAGATTGGGTTCTGGACTCTTCCACTTATTCCTTTTGTGCAACTCCTTTAGATACTCGTCTTTCCGACGAGTACAGAAGTGTTGCTGGAGAGCTTTCAGCTTCTGCCACCGATTTGTGATGGACACTGGCTTGTCCTCAATTTGTGGTTCACTCGGAGCTAGCAGCGGACTGCCGATCAGGAAATGCCCAGGTGTTAATGCGGATCTTCGGACATGGCAGAAATCGGGTGTGAATTGAGACACGCTTCAATCCTTGAGAGAATTGTGGAAAATTCTTCAAAGGTATATTTGAACGCTCCTGCTACCTTCTTGAAGTGTGTCTTGAAGCTCTTCACACCAGCTTCACGCAGGCCACCCATGTGAGGAGCTCCTGGTGGAATGAAGTTCCAAGTGAGATTCTGCTGGGCGAATTGAGTGCAAACCGTAGATCGAGCGACCTTTAGAAAGTCACGCGACAGTTCTCGGGAAGCGCCTACAAAGGTTTTTCCATTGTCGGAATATAATGTCAGTGGACATCCACGTCGGAAGACGAATCTTTGGAATGCTGCTAGGAAAGCAGGCGTGGAAAGAGTGTTGGTTGCCTCTAGATGGATTGCTTTCGTGGAGAAGCAAACAAACACGCATACGTAGCCCTTGGTAATCAGGCAAGCTCTACCGGTGTAGTTCTTGATTTCGAATGGACCCGCGAAATCTAGGCCGGTACGTGTAAAAGGACGTTCATAAGTGGTGCGTTCTGGTGGAAGTGCGCCCATCAACTGATTGCAAACCTTCTTACGATGGAGTACGCAAGGTTTGCAATTGTGAATTGTCGTTTTGATGAGATTTTTGGCTCTTGGAATCCAAAATTGCAGGCGTAAAAGTTTAAGAACCAATTGATTTCCCCCGTGGAGAGAGATATCATGTGTAAAACGGACTAAGAGACGTGAGAATTCGCAATTGTACGGATGGCGCTCGTCATACGACATGACTGGTGAGGAGACGAGTCTGCCGCAGACTCGAAGCACACCCGAACCATCGAGGAATGGATTTAAGTTGAGCAGGGAGCTCGACGATGGAATCGGATTTTTATTTTTAAGTAGTTTATACTCTTCTGAGTAGGTCAATCGTTGACTCAGCAGGATCAAACGCATTCGAGTGCTGTTTATCTCTGTGCTGCTGATCACCGTGGAGGAGTAGGAATATGATGATTTATGCGCACTATGAGATCGGTGAAAGAAGCGGAATGTATATGACAATACCCGCAATGCTCTTGCATAGCAGGAGAAACGCTCGAGAATGTCGTCAACTTGATGTACAACTGTTGCGTGTACCTTGAGGGGTTTGCTTTCGAGTTGCGTTTCGAGAAGAAGCTGTGGGTTTTCACCTGGCCAAGACGATGGATTATCTTGTAGCCACTTCGGACCATACCACCACAGTGAACTGTCAGCCAGTTCTTGTGGCAGCGCTCCGCGGCTACCAAGATCAACGTGTAACCTCGATGGCCCCACACTGGGTTATCTTCGATACCCGATTCGCAACAAACGTTTGCCAATGGCATGGAGGTTTCCGGAGCCTGGCTAAGACGATGGTGGAGTCGGTCCAAAAGAATATTTTCTGCTGTTTTAAGCCGAGCTGTGGTAATATGTGGTAATATGGACCATTTCAGCCATTAGGACGGCACCACACAATTCCAGCCTCGGAATAGACAGTGTTTTCACTGGAGCTACTTTTGTTTTGGCTGTTAGGAGATGTACTGAGATAGGACTGGACTCGGATTTGATTCGGATATATATGTTGGCGGCATACGCCTTTTCAGAGGCATCGCAAAATGCATGAATTTCGACGTCGGAGTCGGGAGTGTACTGTATCCACCGGGGTAGATGGATATTATTGATTTCTGGGTACGATTGCAGGAATTGATTCCACGCATCTAGACAATTTTCGTGCAACGGATCGTCCCACCCAGTCTTGGACAGCCAAATTTGTTGCATCAAAATCTTTGCAAGGACGATGCATGGTGCCAGCCAGCCCGCAGGATCGAAAAGTTTCGATATTTCGGACAAAACCTCCCGTTTCGTGAAGGTGGTTTGATTCTTCAATGGTTTCGTGGAGAAGTAGAAGATGTCAGACCGTTCGTTCCATCTAACCCCGAGAGTTTTCGCATGACTGCTCTCGTCGAATTGGAGGAAATCTTCACATAGAAGGTGGTCCTTTGGAAGACCTTGGAGAATTTGGTCGGAGTTGGAAGCCCATTTTCTCATGGAGAAGCCGGCGGATTCAAGTGCGGATGTGACTTCTTTCCGCGCTGTGACTGCACCCTCAATGCTGTGACTACCAATTAATGCATCATCAACATACATGCAGTTTTGCAATATGTCACTTGCGATCGGATGGGACCGTGCCACGTCGGTGGCAAGTTGGTGCAGGCAGCGAATGGCTAGATACGGTGCACAATTCAGACCGAATGTGACCGTCTTCAGTTCGTAATCTTGAATTGGATCGGAAGGCGAGTCTCGGAAGAGAATTCGCTGAAACGGAGTATGCTGGGAATCTACCAGAATCTGTCGATACATCTTCTGGATGTCCCCATTGAGGACAAAACGGAATAGATGCCACTTCAGGATTAATTGCGTCAAATCGGATTGAAGCACTGGACCCGTGTGCAGAATGTCATTCAGACTTAGGCCACTGGACGAGGCACTAGAGGCGTTAAATACCACTCGTACTTTGGTACTGGTGCTCTCGGGTTTGAAAACTGATGTGGAATTACCTTCCATAGGAACTTCACTATAGTTCGGACTGAAGACCTTTGTCATGTGACCTAAGTCCCCATATTCCTTCAGAACGTTATCGTATTCGATTTTCAGACTAGGGTTTTTCACTAGTCTTACTTCATGAATTGGGCCCTCGCGATGTCTCGAGAGCGCCCTAGCTGAAGGTTCTTCGGAAAACCCTCTTTAAAAGGGAGAGAGACGACATAACGACCCTCTTTTGTGCGACGAGTGGTTCTGGAGAACAAGTCTTCACAAATTTTGTCAGACGGAGTTAGATGACGCTTACTTGGCAGTTCTTCAATTTCCCAGAACTTGGAGATTTGCTGGTCTAAGGAAACTTCGTTGAAGAACGAGACAAATTTTGTCACTGGATTATTAGAATTAGAAATGGGGCCCGTTAGGATCCATCCGAAGATAGTCTCCTGCGCAATCAGTGAGCCGCATACCTTCCGTTGGATCCCATCCAGCAGAACCGACGGAACTAGGTCCCCACCGATCAGGATGTCGATGTGAGAGCTCATATGGAACGTCGGATCTGCCAAGGGGACATTCGGAAGGTTGGTAAGCTGTCCAGGTAAAAGGCTACACGTCGGTAACTTCCCCGTTAGATGAGGAAGCACCATCGCGGAAGCCTCCAGCTGAACTTCTGAATTGTTTGGAGAGCTCAGTATGAACGAGCATACCTTTTGCGATTTCGCGGATATGGCATGATTCTAGCCAGAAATCTGCGCGTGGATGGACTTAAAGGGTAGTTTGAGAATGCGGAAGAGGCGCTCTGACATGAAACTCCCCTCAGACCCGGTGTCTATGAGGGCCCTCGCAGGATATCGGATGCCCCGATGCTTGATTTGAACCATTGCGGTTCCTAACAGAACGTTCTTGGCACTGGAGGCGAAGCACGTTTGAATGTTTTGCGGACTGGAGTCGGATTGAGTGGACTGCATTGGACGACTGGAAGAGTTACTGTTCCTCGCTCCACTGGGGTGAGGATTAGAACTGGAAGCGGATGTTGAGGCGGATGGACCATCGCCAGACTCGCTGTGTAACAGCGTGTTGTGCCTCCGATTGCACTTGAAGCAGTTGTGCTTACTAGTGCAGTCGCTGAGAGAATGTGCTCGAGCGAAGCAATTGATGCAGAGGCCATGTTTGCGTACGCAAGACATTCTCTCAGATGGACACATTTGTAGAAACTTCGGACAATTTCGGATCGTATGCTGTATATTCGGACAGAGCTTGCACTGGGGAACGCTTATGTTGGCGTGATAGGTACTAACACGCCTTGAAGGGTTGCGAACCATACCGGGATTGCGTGCTGGATGTGGATGGGACGTGGTCAGAGAAAGCGCTCTACCACTATGGAGGCCTCGGATGTCGGAGACGGATTCCAACGTTTGATATCGCGATGTCAAAAAGGAATCCATCTCGGTCCACATCGGAATTTGGGATTTGTCCTTCAAGGACTGCTCCCACAACGTTAATGTGACGTCTGGGAGCCGCGTGGAACAGATGAAGAGTAATATTGGATCCCACCCGGAGATATCGATGTCGTACATCCTTAGCGCGGCGATGCATGAATTGATATCTCGTTGCAACGCTTTGATCGACCTTCCGGATTCTGTCGATAGTGCAGGTAGACTGAAGAGGACACGCAACTGACCGTTGACGAGTATCCTCTTATTTTCAAACCGGTCGCTGAGGTTGTTCCATGCCTATAAGAAACCATCGTTGGTCAGCGGAGCCTTCTTTACAATGTCTCGCGCTTCCCCTCTGGTTTTCTTATTCAGGTGGAACAGCTTCTCGACCGGACTCAACCTGGAATTGGAGATATAAATGATGGTAAACATGTCCCTGAAAGTTGGCCATGCAATGTAATCTCCATCAAAGACCTCCGTATCACATGGAGGCAGATGGAAATTACTGGTATCCGTAACCCTTTCCACGGGTGGATGAACTGGAAGGTTGGCCGTATTTAACGCAGCCATCCGTTCTCCAATGTTCGCCACACATCGTACGTAGGTGCGGTACGCACTATTGTACCGTGCTTTGACGGTTTCAACTTCCGAAAGCTCATCGCCTTGTTCAAGGGTTTCGCTTGATCTGCGCTTCTCGTAGAGATCGCTTAAACAAGCACCGTAAGTCCCCTTGACTTGACCCCAGACGGATTTAATTTCATCGCGATGAACTTCCAGCGAGGTCGTCAAGCATGGTGTCGGAAAACTCCAAATCGAACTCCATTAGGTTATCGGTAAGACGGATAAAATTGTTTAAGGCAGCCATAATGGATGTCTCGGATGGATTGACTGGAAAAGAAATTATGGAGGTGCCGGCAAGAGCTTCGAATCGGAAATTGAATGGACGGAGCGGCCTGAAGAGTTATACCAAGCGAGGAATTGGAATGGAATCGTAATCCAACAGAGCTTGATGGACGAGCTGCCAATGAAATGTTGGCAGAAGAAAGGACCAGATTCAAAAGAAAGATTTGATTTGAACTTCAACGTTGATGGTTGGCCACAACCACAAAAGGATCAAAAAAAAATGAACGGGAAAGAAAATTTAAAAATTCAGGAAAATGCTGAATTTCTTCCAAAAAAAAATGTGAGAAAGAAATAATCACGAAAAAATCAAAAATAAAAACCCAGCAGCGAAAAGGAAAATCGAACTGCGAAGATTTATTATATACCGGGGGTAATGAAAGTACCGAAAGAAAATTGGCGCGGAAAATCACTCACAAATATTAATTTGATTCACGACCGAAAGAATAATTATTTTAAAACGATGTTAAAAACCAAATCGAGATTGATCAGAAAACGGTTCGCGCGAAAAACGTTATGCCGAAAAAACAGTAACAAGTCGAACGGTAAAGACTTGTTAACACCGGAGGTATATAACAGGTCCCGAAATAAAATTGGCGCGGTAAAAACACTCACAAATATTAATCTTTATATATATATAAGTAGGCTATATTTGGAATGGAATACACGGATATATGGAAATATATATATATGTATATGTATATGTGAATATATATATGTATGTGTATATAGATATATATATATATGTATATATATATATATATCGAAATAAGGAATAAGGAATGCCGAACACGGACTCACCAAATACAAATGCTGGATATCGCCGTTGGATGGATCTTATCCGGCTCGAAGGACCAATGTTACTAGCGCTGGCGAGTCTGGTGGCGTTGATTGTTGATCGTTGATTGTGATGTTGGCTGCTGCTGGTGTTATAGGTGGATGTTGTTGTTGTTGTGGTGTTGGCTGCTGGAATAAAAAACGAAAGCAGGAGCAATTCGTTTTTCCTTATGGAATGGAAATTGGAATTACTTACTTGTGTTGTGCTGGACTTGATGGTGTATTTTACAAAGGTTGTGTTGTGCTGGACTGCTCTGTTGGCTGTTGTGTTGTTGGTTGTGTTGTGCTGGACTTGATGGTGTATTTTCCAAAAGTTGTGTTGTGCTGGACTTGATGGTTCCGTAGTCGAAATTGAAGTGACCGAGTGAACCGCGGCAAGACATGGTCGAAGTCCAGCCGCAGTCCGAACTGTCACTTTTGAGTACAAATTTGGCGGCCATCATGAACCGCTAACGGTGAATGCGTTATCTAGAGATCGCACAACTCGTAATCGATAACACATCACTCGTTAGGGATGGCACACCAAATTGTACCAGAAGGTACGGACGTAAACAGAGTTTAACCAAAGAGGAGAAAATTTCTAAATCATTCATAGGGTTTTCTATAAGGAGGGCGGAAAGAGAAGGAAAAGATAATTGAAGGTAATTTCAAATTGTGTATTTTTTGGATTGAAAAAAGTGAGGAAAATTATCATCGGATGAATTTTGGGTGCAAATTCATTACTAATTTTTGTATGAAATTCGGTGGAGTGAAATGAAGGAAACGAAATTGTTTATGAATGTATTCCATTTTTACAGTTGCAACCACAGAAATGTTTAATATTTTAACAACTATTTTTAAAATGGAGTAGTAGAATGGATTTCAGAAGTTAATTTGGTAATTCCATCTCCTCTCCATTTTTTTATGTTTAAGAATTGAAGTTTTTCAAAATGAAACCAGTCTGCACGATCGATAATGAAAACACACTTTGAAGATCTTCAATTTAATAATTAAAAAGTGATCATTTCCATAAGGATAATTTTCCTTATTCAAATAAGAGTGAGTTTTTAGAGAAAGAATCAGATAGACATGAGAGAAGGAATTATGAGTAGAAAAAGATTGGGAGAGTCGTTATTCAAATTTAGGTTTCATTTAGGTTCATTTAAAAATAGTTAAACAAATTTTCAGATTAGTCGTAAAAAATTTGATTCGGAGGAAAGTAACCAGAAATAATATGAAATGAAATATTATGGATGATACTGTAATATAATCACTAACGTCTGAATAATCTTAATTGAAGAGGTCCTAGTTGCTGATATGTTTAAGGAATTTTATTCTGTTAAGTTTCGGAAGATTTAGAGAAGGTATTGATGAAGGTGGATTGATCATGTTGATGACGATGAGTGTAGAGTTATTATAGATTTCCTTTTCCGATATAAAAGTAGGGCAAGATGTATCAAATAAATTATGATTAAGATTGTTTTCGTAGCACTTAACATTTTAATGGTTGATTGCAGAATTCGTTTGGGATCAACATGGGAGAGTTTGAACAGTTACCGCATCCGACACACTTTTATTGTGTCATTATAATGAAGACAGTTTTTGCATCTTATGAAGGAAATCGGATGAAGGTATCGGATGAAGGAAAGGGTTAGATTACGTTCATATCCAACATAAATGTCGTTGGCAGATAGAGTGAAGAAAATGTCAATATAGTTAACCCATGATAAAATTCAGAAGTGGAACAAGGCCTCGCACTTTTATAAAAAATGTAATTTAATAATAAGGTATAAGTTATATATAGTATAATAGTCAATTGCTTTAACTTTAAAACCGAATGAAATAAATATTATTGAAATAATCTATTTTAGAAACCACATTTTAATTTTTATACTTAAATAAAATTATTCAAAAATTTAATTTCAGAGAAAAAAAAAAAACAAACCCATCCCTAGTTTTCCGCCGATCACAATCAGACTGGATTTCATAGGTGGGAGACGTTAAAATAAATTTGTAAATAACGAATTTACAGAACTTTCATAGCGTTATATTGTTCACCGCCATCTTCGCTGCTCTTACGCCTACTTGGAATTCTAATTTTGGTGCCCAAATCGGAAAAACGAATTATTTGGATTTTTTATTTTGTCGACGGCAAACGACCAAAGCCATCACTGCTAGGTCCCACTACTAAGCCACAACTTCATTTCGTCTTTCGGGACGAATTCTTCACGCAGAGTTCAACAAGGAGAAAGAGGTAAGGGGCGAAGAGAATGTCCAGGTAAAAGGCTACACGTCGGTAACTTCCCCGTTAGATGAGGAAGCACCATCGCGGAAGCCTCCAGCTGAACTTCTGAATTGTTTGGAGAGCTCAGTATGAACGAGCATACCTTTTGCGATTTCGCGGATATGGCATGATTCTGGCCAGAAATCTGCGCGTGGATGGACTTAAAGGGTAGTTTGAGAATGCGGAAGAGGCGCTCTGACATGAAACTCCCCTCAGACCCGGTGTCTATGAGGGCCCTCGCAGGATATCGGATGCCCCGATGCTTGATTTGAACCATTGCGGTTCCTAACAGAACGTTCTTGGCACTGGAGGCGAAGCACGTTTGAATGTTTTGCGGACTGGAGTCGGATTGAGTGGACTGCATTGGACGACTGGAAGAGTTACTGTTCCTCGCTCCACTGGGGTGAGGATTAGAACTGGAAGCGGATGTTGAGGCGGATGGACCATCGCCAGACTCGCTGTGTAACAGCGTGTTGTGCCTCCGATTGCACTTGAAGCAGTTGTGCTTACTAGTGCAGTCGCTGAGAGAATGTGCTCGAGCGAAGCAATTGATGCAGAGGCCATGTTTGCGTACGCAAGACATTCTCTCAGATGGACACATTTGTAGAAACTTCGGACAATTTCGGATCGTATGCTGTATATTCGGACAGAGCTTGCACTGGGGAACGCTTATGTTGGCGTGATAGGTACTAACACGCCTTGGAGGGTTGCGAACCATACCGGGATTGCGTGCTGGATGTGGATGGGACGTGGTCAGAGAAAGCGCTCTACCACTATGGAGGCCTCGGATGTCGGAGACGGATTCCAACGTTTGATATCGCGATGTCAAAAAGGAATCCATCTCGGTCCACATCGGAATTTGGGATTTGTCCTTCAAGGACTGCTCCCACAACGTTAATGTGACGTCTGGGAGCCGCGTGGAACAGATGAAGAGTAATATTGGATCCCACCCGGAGATATCGATGTCGTACATCCTTAGCGCGGCGATGCATGAATTGATATCTCGTTGCAACGCTTTGATCGACCTTCCGGATTCTGTCGATAGTGCAGGTAGACTGAAGAGGACACGCAACTGACCGTTGACGAGTATCCTCTTATTTTCAAACCGGTCGCTGAGGTTGTTCCATGCCTATAAGAAACCATCGTTGGTCAGCGGAGCCTTCTTTACAATGTCTCGCGCTTCCCCTCTGGTTTTCTTATTCAGGTGGAACAGCTTCTCGACCGGACTCAACCTGGAATTGGAGATATAAATGACGGTAAACATGTCCCTGAAAGTTGGCCATGCAATGTAATCTCCATCAAAGACCTCCGTATCACATGGAGGCAGATGGAAATTACTGGTATCCGTAACCCTTTCCACGGGTGGATGAACTGGAAGGTTGGCCGTATTTAACGCAGCCATCCGTTCTCCAATGTTCGCCACACATCGTACGTAGGTGCGGTACGCACTATTGTACCGTGCTTTGACGGTTTCAACTTCCGAAAGCTCATCGCCTTGTTCAAGGGTTTCGCTTGATCTGCGCTTCTCGTAGAGATCGCTTAAACAAGCACCGTAAGTCCCCTTGACTTGACCCCAGACGGATTTAATTTCATCGCGATGAACTTCCAGCGAGGTCGTCAAGCATGGTGTCGGAAAACTCCAAATCGAACTCCATTAGGTTATCGGTAAGACGGATAAAATTGTTTAAGGCAGCCATAATGGATGTCTCGGATGGATTGACTGGAAAAGAAATTATGGAGGTGCCGGCAAGAGCTTCGAATCGGAAATTGAATGGACGGAGCGGCCTGAAGAGTTATACCAAGCGAGGAATTGGAATGGAATCGTAATCCAACAGAGCTTGATGGACGAGCTGCCAATGAAATGTTAGCAGAAGAAAGGACCAGATTCAAAAGAAAGATTTGATTTGAACTTCAACGTTGATGGTTGGCCACAACCACAAAAGGATCAAAAAAAAATGAACGGGAAAGAAAATTTAAAAATTCAGGAAAATGCTGAATTTCTTCCAAAAAAAAATGTGAGATAGAAATAATCACGAAAAAATCAAAAATAAAAACCCAGCAGCGAAAAGGAAAATCGAACTGCGAAGATTTATTATATACCGTGGGTAATGAAAGTACCGAAAGAAAATTGGCGCGGAAAATCACTCACAAATATTAATTTGATTCACGACCGAAAGAATAATTATTTTAAAACGATGTTAAAAACCAAATCGAGATTGATCAGAAAACGGTTCGCGCGAAAAACGTTATGCCGAAAAAACAGTAACAAGTCGAACGGTAAAGACTTGTTAACACCGGAGGTATATAACAGGTCCCGAAATAAAATTGGCGCGGTAAAAACACTCACAAATATTAATCTTTATATATATATATGTAGGCTATATTTGGAATGGAATACACGGATATATGGAAATATATATATATGTATATGTATATGTGTATATATATATGTATGTGTATATAGATATATATATATATGTATATATATATATATCGAAATAAGGAATAAGGAATGCCGAACACGGACTCACCAAATACAAATGCTGGATATCGCCGTTGGATGGATCTTATCCGGCTCGAAGGACCAATGTTACTAGCGCTGGCGAGTCTGGTGGCGTTGATTGTTGATCGTTGATTGTGATGTTGGCTGCTGCTGGTGTTATAGGTGGATGTTGTTGTTGTTGTGGTGTTGGCTGCTGGAATAAAAAACGAAAGCAGGAGCAATTCGTTTTTCCTTATGGAATGGAAATTGGAATTACTTACTTGTGTTGTGCTGGACTTGATGGTGTATTTTACAAAGGTTGTGTTGTGCTGGACTGCTCTGTTGGCTGTTGTGTTGTTGGTTGTGTTGTGCTGGACTTGATGGTGTATTTTCCAAAAGTTGTGTTGTGCTGGACTTGATGGTTCCGTAGTCGAAATTGAAGTGACCGAGTGAACCGCGGCAAGACATGGTCGAAGTCCAGCCGCAGTCCGAACTGTCACTTTTGAGTACAAATTTGGCGGCCATCATGAACCGCTAACGGTGAATGCGTTATCTAGAGATCGCACAACTCGTAATCGATAACACATCACTCGTTAGGGATGGCACACCAAATTGTACCAGAAGGTACGGACGTAAACAGAGTTTAACCAAAGAGGAGAAAATTTCTAAATCATTCATAGGGTTTTCTATAAGGAGGGCGGAAAGAGAAGGAAAAGATAATTGAAGGTAATTTCAAATTGTGTATTTTTTGGATTGAAAAAAGTGAGGAAAATTATCATCGGATGAATTTTGGGTGCAAATTCATTACTAATTTTTGTATGAAATTCGGTGGAGTGAAATGAAGGAAACGAAATTGTTTATGAATGTATTCCATTTTTACAGTTGCAACCACAGAAATGTTTAATATTTTAACAACTATTTTTAAAATGGAGTAGTAGAATGGATTTCAGAAGTTAATTTGGTAATTCCATCTCCTCTCCATTTTTTTATGTTTAAGAATTGAAGTTTTTCAAAATGAAACCAGTCTGCACGATCGATAATGAAAACACACTTTGAAGATCTTCAATTTAATAATTAAAAAGTGATAATTTCCATAAGGATAATTTTCCTTATTCAAATAAGAGTGAGTTTTTAGAGAAAGAATCAGATAGACATGAGAGAAGGAATTATGAGTAGAAAAAGATTGGGAGAGTCGTTATTCAAATTTAGGTTTCATTTAGGTTCATTTAAAAATAGTTAAACAAATTTTCAGATTAGTCGTAAAAAATTTGATTCGGAGGAAAGTAACCAGAAATAATATGAAATGAAATATTATGGATGATACTGTAATATAATCACTAACGTCTGAATAATCTTAATTGAAGAGGTCCTAGTTGCTGATATGTTTAAGGAATTTTATTCTGTTAAGTTTCGGAAGATTTAGAGAAGGTATTGATGAAGGTGGATTGATCATGTTGATGACGATGAGTGTAGAGTTATTATAGATTTCCTTTTCCGATATAAAAGTAGGGCAAGATGTATCAAATAAATTATGATTAAGATTGTTTTCGTAGCACTTAACATTTTAATGGTTGATTGCAGAATTCGTTTGGGATCAACATGGGAGAGTTTGAACAGTTACCGCATTCGACACACTTTTATTGTGTCATTATAATGAAGACAGTTTTTGCATCTTATGAAGGAAATCGGATGAAGGTATCGGATGAAGGAAAGGGTTAGATTACGTTCATATCCAACATAAATGTCGTTGGCAGATAGAGTGAAGAAAATGTCAATATAGTTAACCCATGATAAAATTCAGAAGTGGAACAAGGCCTCGCACTTTTATAAAAAATGTAATTTAATAATAAGGTATAAGTTATATATAGTATAATAGTCAATTGCTTTAACTTTAAAACCGAATGAAATAAATATTATTGAAATAATCTATTTTAGAAACCACATTTTAATTTTTATACTTAAATAAAATTATTCAAAAATTTAATTTCAGAGAAAAAAAAAAAACAAACCCATCCCTAGTTTTCCGCCGATCACAATCAGACTGGATTTCATAGGTGGGAGACGTTAAAATAAATTTGTAAATAACGAATTTACAGAACTTTCATAGCGTTATATTGTTCACCGCCATCTTCGCTGCTCTTACGCCTACTTGGAATTCTAATTTTGGTGCCCAAATCGGAAAAACGAATTATTTGGATTTTTTATTTTGTCGACGGCAAACGACCAAAGCCATCACTGCTAGGTCCCGCTACTAAGCCACAACTTCATTTCGTCTTTCGGGACGAATTCTTCACGCAGAGTTCAACAAGGAGAAAGAGGTAAGGGGCGAAGAGAATTATTAATAATTGATTTAAAGATCACTCAGAAGAATATTTGTGATTTTTTTGTGCGATTTTTTATTGTTTCGCATAATTACTCGTTGACCATAAAAATACAAGTTGTTGCACATTAAACCAAGAAGGTTTAATTAAATTTTGTGGCATTCCCAGAAAGAATTATTCTTTCAGTGCTTTTCAATTTTCAACTCATTTCGAAATCAAATTAGTATAAGTTTTATTGATTTCTTGTTAATCCGTATTGTTTTAATATGTCCGTATTAGAAACCTTCATTCAGGTATCCGATGACAATGTTGTCTTTGAAAGCGAATTCAACAAGATTCCGTTGATCGAACATACTCCTTTCACTCTTGAAGTGGAAAAGGAATAGTTGAAGGCTGTGTGGTTAGATGTTAAGTCATCATACAAGACGTTCTTACATCGACAATCCATTGCCAAAACAGACGAAACTACATCAGACTTAACCACTATGCCAGCTAAGTGTCGTACTTGTTATGAGACTTATGTGCGATGTATGGTGAAATAGGAAATTTAACCCAAGAATGTAACAAATCAATTACCGAGCCCAAGGAAATTGATTTTTTCATCCCCATGCAAGTGTCTAGTCACAACGATAATCTGCCTCCAATGCGTATCTAGATTTTTTT
The DNA here is from genome assembly GCA_947389925.1 of Coelopa pilipes. NCBI lineage: Eukaryota > Metazoa > Arthropoda > Insecta > Diptera > Coelopidae > Coelopa > Coelopa pilipes. The sequence goes on from OX376697.1 coordinate 15,842,114, forward strand.
ATGGTGCACAATGTCGACTTTACTTCTTAATACTTTTGCAATATTAATGGGTTACTGATGAACTGGAAAGGAAAGGTAGGAAATTTTAATAATTTTATTCGAAAATTTAATACTAAAACGGAACTTTGAACCATCTGTGTAAAAAATAGTCATTTTATGTTATTCTTTGAATTCAAGGAATTAAGAACAATAGGCAGTTGAAAGTGAATTATATTTAGTTATAGTGTGTAAGAAAGTATTAAGTGTAGACTTATTGAGATACTAATGTGGAGAGTTCTCAATATAGATGATTGTAATTTTTTGTGAAAATGTGGAATTAAGTTTAGGAATGAAAAATATTTTATTATTTAAGTTTAGTAATTAAATATAATATTTATTAAAAATAATTCCCAGAGTTTTTAGGTTTTCAGTTTCAGTAATTTGGATATTTATTGTAAAAATTGTGAATTTAAAATTAAGTTTTCTACATTTGCAATTACAGTTTGCCTGAGAGAGAACATCACCTGAAAAATTACTCCATGTCATTAAAGATTATATTCATAACATGAACATATTTATTTCCTTCTTATATTTTTAAATAATATTGAATTCATCGGCATATGCGAAGAAATTGATTTCCTTATGTAAGGATATTACAATGTTTATTATGATCAATCGAGATATGTTTTAGATAGATAAGTACCAACTCGAACTAATATTTTTCTGTAGACATACAATGTATACTATAGATGATGATTTCCGATCAACTTTCAATTCATATAACTGATTTACAATGGTATGAATACGAATTGTATCAAGAGTTTATTCAAAATCTAAAGAAATTACAGAGAGATTTTTTTTTAAGATAATAGATATAGATTTATATAGCAGATATAATTAATGCATATATTTTTTAATAGTTAGAGGGGAAACATTTTGAATATGATATTCTATTTAAATCAGCAGTATTTCTTTTGAGTTTAACCAAAGAGGAGAAAATTTCTAAATCATTAATAGGGTTTTCTATAAGGAGGGCGGAAAGAGAAGGAAAAGATAATTGAAGGTAATTTCAAATTGTGTATTTTTTGGATTGACAAAAGTGAGGAAAATTGTCATCGGATGAATTGTGTGTGCAAATTTATTACTAATTTCTGTATGCAATACTGTGGAGTGAAAAGAAGGAGACGAAATTGTTTATGAATGGATTCCATGTTTGCTCTTGCAACCACAGAAATGTCTAATATTTTAACAACTATTTTTAAAATGAAGTAGTAGAATGGATTTCAGAAGTTAATTTGGTAATTCCATCTCCTCTCCATTTTTTTATGTTTAAGAATTGAAGTTTTTCAAAATGGAACCAGTCTGCACGATCGATAATGAAAACACACTTTGAAGATCTTCAATTTAATAATTAAAAAGTGATCATTTCCATAAGGATAATTTTCCTTATTCAAATAAGAGTGAGTTTTTAAAGAAAGAATCAGATAGACATGAGAGAAGGAATTATGAGTAGAAAATTGATTGAGAGTATCGTCAAATTTAGGTTTCATTTAGATTCATTTAAAAATCGTTAAACATATTTTTAGATTAGTCGTAAAAAAATTTGATTCGGAGGAAAGTAAGCAGAAATAATATGAAATGAAATAATATGGATGATACTGTAATATAATCACTAACGTCTGAATAATCTTGATTGAAGAGGTCCTAGTTGCTGATATGTTTAAGGAATTTTATTCTGTTAAGTTTCGGAAGATTTAGAGAAGGTATTGATGAAGGTGGATTGATCATGTTGATGACGATGAGTGTAGAGTTATTATAGATTTCCTTTTCCGATATAAAAGTAGGGCAAGATGTATCAAATAAATTATGATTAAGATTGTTTTCGTAGCACTTAACATTTTAATGGTTGATTGCAGAATTCGTTTGGGATCAACATGGGAGAGTTTGAACAGTTATCGCATTCGACACACTTTTATTGTGTCATTATAATGACGACAGTTTTTGCATCTTGTGAAGGAAATCGGATGAAGGTATCGGATGAAGGAAAGGGTTAGATTACGTTCATATCCAACACAAATGTCGTTGGCAGATAGAGTGAAGAAAATGTCAATATAGTTAACCCATGATAAAATTCAGAAGTGGAACAAGGCCTCGCACTTTTATAAAAAATGTAATTTAATAATAAGGTATAAGTTATATATAGTATAATAGCCAATTGCTTTAACTTTAAAACCGAATGAAATAAATATTATTGAAATAATCTATTTTAGAAACCACATTTTAATTTTTATACTTAAATAAAATTATTCAAAAACTAAATTTCAGAGAAAAAAAAACACAAACCCATCCGTAGTTTCCCGCCGATCACAATCAAACTGGATTTCATAGGTGGGAGACGTTAAAATAAATTTGTAAATAACGAATTTACAGAACTTTCATAGCGTTATATTGTTCACCGCCATCTTCGCTGCTCTTACGCCTACTTGGAATTCTAATTTTAGTGCCCAAATCGGAAAAACGAATTATTTGGATTTTTATTTTGTCGACGGCCAACGACCAACAACAACCACTGCTAGGTCCCGCTACTAAGCCACAACTTCATTTCGTCTTTCGGGACGAATTCTTCACGCAGAGTTCAACAAGGAGAACGAGGTAAGAGGCGAAGAGAATTATTAATAATTGATTTAAAGATCACTCAGAAGAATATTTGTGATTTTTTTGTGCGATTTTTTATTGTTTCGCATAATTACTCGTTGACCATAAAAATACAAGTTGTTGCACATTAAACCAAGAAGGTTTACTTAAATTTTGTGGCATTCCCAGAAAGAATTATTCTTTCAGTGCTTTTCAATTTTCAATTCATTTCGAAATCAAATTAGTTTAAGTTTTATTGATTTCTTGATAATCCGTATTGTTTTAATATGTCCGTATTAGAAACCTTCATTCAGGTATCCGATGACAATGTTGTCATTGAAAGCGAATTCAACAAGATTCCGTTGATCGAACATGCTCCTTTCACTCTTGAAGTGGAAAAGGAATAGTTGAAGGCTGTGTGGTTAGATGTTAAGTCATCATACAAGACGTTCTTACATCGACAATCCATTGCCAAAACAGACGAAACTACATCAGACTTAACCACTATGCCAGCTAAGTGTCGTACTTGTTATGAGACTTATGTGCGATGTATGGGGAAATAGGAAATTTAACCCAAGAATGTAACAAATCAATTACCGAGCCCAAAGAAATTGATTTTTTCATCCCCATGCAAGTGTCTAGTCACAACGATAATCTGCCTCCGATGCGTATCTAGATTTTTTTATGGTGCACAATGTCGACTTTACTTCTTAATACTTTTGCAATATTAATGGGTTACTGATGAACTGGAAAGGAAAGGTAGGAAATTTTAATAATTTTATTCGAAAATTTAATACTAAAACGGAACTTTGAACCATCTGTGTAAAAAATAGTCATTTTATGTTATTCTTTGAATTCAAGGAATTAAGAACAATAGGCAGTTGAAAGTGAATTATATTTAGTTATAGTGTGTAAGAAAGTATTAAGTGTAGACTTATTGAGATACTAATGTGGAGAGTTCTCAATATAGATGATTGTAATTTTTTGTGAAAATGTGGAATTAAGTTTAGGAATGAAAAATATTTTATTATTTAAGTTTAGTAATTAAATATAATATTTATTAAAAATAATTCCCAGAGTTTTTAGGTTTTCAGTTTCAGTAATTTTGATATTCATTATAAAAATTGTGAATTTAAAATTAAGTTTTCTACATTTGCAATTACAGTTTGCCTGAGAGAGAACATCACCTGAAAAATTACTCCATGTCATTAAAGATTATATTCATAACATGAACATATTTATTTCCTTCATATATTTTTAAATAATATTGAAGTGATCGGCATATGCGAAGAAATTGATTTCCTTATGTAAGGATGTTACAATGTTTATTATGATCAATCGGGATATGTTTTAGATAGATAAGAACCAACTCGAACTAATATTTTTCTGTAGACATACGATGTATACTATAGATGATGATTTCCGATCAACTTTCAATTCATGGTTGGAATACGAATTGTATCAAGAGTTTATTCAAAATCTAAGGAAATTACAGCAAGATGTTTTTTCTAGGATAATAGATATAGATTTATATAGTAGATATAATTAATACATATATTTTTTAATAGTTGGAGGGGAAAAATTTTGGATATGATATTCTATTTAAATCAACAGTATTTCTTTTGAGTTTAACCAAAGAGGAGAAAATTTCTAAATTATTAATAGGGTTTTCAATAAGGAGGGCGGAAAGAGAAGGAAAAGATAATTGAAGGTAATTTCAAATTGTGTATTTTTTGGATTGACAAAAGTGAGGAAAATTGTCATCGGATGAATTGTGTGTGCAAATTTATTACTAATTTCTGTATGCAATACTGTGGAGTGAAAAGAAGGAGACGAAATTGTTTATGAATGGATTCCATGTTTGCTCTTGCAACCACAGAAATGTCTAATATTTTAACAACTATTTTTAAAATGAAGTAGTAGAATGGATTTCAGAAGTTAATTTGGTAATTCCATCTCCTCTCCATTTTTTTATGTTTAAGAATTGAAGTTTTTCAAAATGGAACCAGTCTGCACGATCGATAATGAAAACACACTTTGAAGATCTTCAATTTAATAATTAAAAAGTGATAATTTCCATAAGGATAATTTTCCTTATTCAAATAAGAGTGAGTTTTTAGAGAAAGAATCAGATAGACATGAGAGAAGGAATTATGAGTAGAAAAATGATTGGGAGAGTCGTTATTCAAATTTAGGTTTCATTTAGGTTCATTTAAAAATAATTAAACATATTTTCAGATTAGTCGTAAAAAAATTTGATTCGGAGGAAAGTAAGCAGAAATAATATGAAATGAAATAATATGGATGATACTGTAATATAATCACTATAGTCTGAATAATCTTGATTGAAGAGGTCCTAGTTGCTGATATGTTTAAGGAATTTTATTCTGTTAAGTTTCGGAAGATTTAGAGAAGGTATTGATGAAGGTGGATTGATCATGTTGATGACGATGAGTGTAGAGTTATTATAGATTTCCTTTTCCGATATAAAAATAGGGCAAGATGTATCAAATAAATTATGATTAAGATTGTTTTCGTAGCACTTAACATTTTAATGGTTGATTGCAGAATTCGTTTGGGATCAACATGGGAGAGTTTGAACAGTTACCGCATTCGACACACTTTTATTGTGTCATTATAATGAAGACAGTTTTTGCATCTTATGAAGGAAATCGGATGAAGGTATCGGATGAAGGAAAAGGTTAGATTACGTTCATATCCAACACAAATGTCGTTGGCAGATAGAGTGAAGAAAATGTCAATATAGTTAACCCATGATAAAATTCAGAAGTGGAACAAGGCCTCGCACTTTTATAAAAAATGTAATTTAATAATAAGGTATAAGTTATATATAGTATAATAGTCAATTGCTTTAACTTTAAAACCGAATGAAATAAATATTATTGAAATAATCTATTTTAGAAACCACATTTTAATTTTTATACTTAAATAAAATTATTCGAAAACTAAATTTCAGAGAAAAAAAACACAAACCCATCCGTAGTTTCCCGCCAATCACAATCAAACTGGATTTCATAGGTGGGAGATGTTAAAATAAATTTGTAAATAACGAATTTACAGAACTTTCATAGCGTTATATTGTTCACCGCCATCTTCGCTGCTCTTACGCCTACTTGGAATTCTAATTTTGGTGCCCAAATCGGAAAAACGAATTATTTGGATTTTTTATTTTGTCGACGGCAAACGACCAAAGCCATCACTGCTAGGTCCCGCTACTAAGCCACAACTTCATTTCGTCTTTCGGGACGAATTCTTCACGCAGAGTTCAACAAGGAGAAAGAGGTAAGGGGCGAAGAGAATTTTTAATAATTGATTTAAAGATCACTCAGAAGAATATTTGTAATTTTTTTGTGCGATTTTTTATTGTTTCGCATAATTACTCGTTGACCATAAAAATACAAGTTGTTGCACATTAAACCAAGAAGGTTTAATTAAATTTTGTGGCATTCCCAGAAAGAATTATTCTTTCAGTGCTTTTCAATTTTCAACTCATTTCGAAATCAAATTAGTATAAGTTTTATTGATTTCTTGTTAATCCGTATTGTTTTAATATGTCCGTATTAGAAACCTTCATTCAGGTATCCGATGACAATGTTGTCTTTGAAAGCGAATTCAACAAGATTCCGTTGATCGAACATACTCCTTTCACTCTTGAAGTGGAAAAGGAAGAGTTGAAGGCTGTGTGGTTAGATGTTAAGTCATCATACAAGACGTTCTTACATCGACAATCCATTGCCAAAACAGACGAAACTACATCAGACTTAACCACTATCCCAGCTAAGTGTCGTACTTGTTATGAGACTTATGTGCGATGTATGGGGAAATAGGAAATTTAACCCAAGAATGTAACAAATCAATTACCGAGCCCAAGGAAATTGATTTTTTCATCCCCATGCAAGTGTCTAGTCACAACGATAATCTGCCTCCAATGCGTATCTAGATTTTTTTATGGTGCACAATGTCGACTTTACTTCTTAATACTTTTGCAATATTAATGGGTTACTGATGAACTGGAAAGGAAAGGTAGGAAATTTCAATAATTTTATTCGAAAATTTAATACTATAACGGAACTTTGAACCATCTGTGTAAAAAATAGTCATTGTATGTTATTCTTTGAATTCAAGGAATTAAGAACAATAGGCAGTTGAAAGTGAATTATATTTAGTTATAGTGTGTAAGAAAGTATTAAGTGTAGACTTATTGAGATACTAATGTGGAGAGTTCTCAATATAGATGATTGTAATTTTTTGTGAAAATGTGGAATAAAGTTTAGGAATGAAAAATATTTTATTATTTAAGTTCAGTAATTAAATGTAATATTTATTTAAAATAGTTCCCAGAGTTTTTAGGTTTTCAATTTCAGTAATTTGGATATTTTTCGTAAGAATTGTGAATTTATAATTAAGTTTTCTACATTTGCAATTACAGTTTGCCTGAGAGAGAACATCACCTGAAAAATTACTCCATGTCATTAAAGATTCTATTCATAACATGAACATATTTATTTCCTTCTTATATTTTTAAATAATATTGAAGTCATCGGCATATGCGAAGAAAGTGATTTCCTTATGTAAGGATATTACAATGATTATTATGATCAATCGGAATATGTTTTAGATAGATAAGAACCAACTCGAACTAATATTTTTCTGTAGACATACAATGTATATTATAGATGATGATTTTCGGACCAACATTCTATTCATATAACTGATTTACAATGGTATGAATACGAATTGTATCAAGAGTTTATTCAAAATCTAAGGAAATTACAGCAAGATGTTTTTTCTAGGATAATAGATATAGATTTATATAGTAGACATAATTAATGCATATATTTTTTAATAGTTGGAGGGGAAAAATTTTGGATATGATATTCTATTTAAATCAGTAGTATTTCTTTTGAGTTTAACCAAAGAGGAGAAAATTTCTAAATTATTAATAGGGTTTTCAATAAGGAGGGCGGAAAGAGAAGGAAAAGATAATTGAAGGTAATTTAAAATTGTGTATTTTTTGGATTGAAAAAAGTGAGGAAAATTATCATCGGATGAATTTTGGGTGCAAATTCATTACTAATTTCTGTATGAAATTCGGTGGAGTGAAAAGAAGGAGACCAATTTGTTAATGAATGGATTCCATTTTTACAGTTGCAACCACAGAAATGTCAAATATTTTACCAACTTTATACATTATACTATTGCAATATTAATGGGTTACTGATGAACTGGAACTAAGAAAGGTAGATGTCCTTTGTTTTAATAACTTTATTCGAAAATATAATTCTAATACATTATAATAATAATTATTAGAATTTTTAGATTTTCAGTTGTAGTAAGTTGGATATTATTCGCATTTAAAATTATGTTTTTTACATTTGCAATTACAGTTTGCCTGAGAGAGAACATTACCTGAAAATTACTCCATGTCATTAAAGATTCTATCCATATCATGAACATATTTATTTCCCTCTTGGATTTTTAAATAATATTGAAGTCATCGGCATATGCGAAGAAGTTGATGTCCTTATGTAAGTATATTACAATGTTTATTATGAGCTATCGGGATATGTTTTAGATAGATAAGAACCAACTCGAACTAATATTTTTCTGTAGACATACAATGTATACTATAGATGATGATTTCCGATCAACTTTCAATTCATGGTTGGAATACGAATTGTATCAAGAGTTTATTCAAAATCTAAGGAAATTACAGCAAGATGTTTTTTCTAGGATAATAGATATAGATTTATATAGTAGATATAATTAATACATATATTTTTTAATAGTTGGAGGGGAAAAACTTTGGATATGATATTCTATTTAAATCAACAGTATTTCTTTTGAGTTTAACCAAAGAGGAGAAAATTTCTAAATCATTAATAGGGTTTTCTATAAGGAGGGCGGAAAGAGAAGGAAAAGATAATTGAAGGTAATTTCAAATTGTGTATTTTTTGGATTGAAAAAAGTGAGGAAAATTATCATCGGATGAATTTTGGGTGCAAATTCATTACTAATTTCTGTATGAAATTCGGTGGAGTGAAATGTAGGAAACGAAATTGTTTATGAATGTATTCCATTTTTACAGTTGCAACCACAGAAATGTCTAATATTTTAACAACTATTTTTAAAATGGAGTAGTAGAATGGATTTCAGAAGTTAATTTGGTAATTCCATCTCCTCTCCATTTTTTCATGTTTAAGAATTGAAGTTTTTCAAAATGGAACCAGTCTGCACGAACGATAATGAAAACACACTTTGAAGATCTTCAATTTAATAATTAAAAAGTGATAATTTCCATAAGGATAATTTTCCTTATTCAAATAAGAGTGAGTTTTTAGAGAAAGAATCAGATAGACATGAGAGAAGGAATTATGAGTAGAAAAATGATTGGGAGAGTCGTTATTCAAATTTAGGTTTCATTTAGGTTCATTTAAAAATAATTAAACATATTTTCAGATTAGTCGTAAAAAAATTTGATTCGGAGGAAAGTAAGCAGAAATAATATGAAATGAAATAATATGGATCACTAACGTCTGAAAAATCTTGATTGAAGAGGTCCTAGTTGCTAATATGTTTAAGGAATTTTATTCTGTTAAGTTTCGAAAGATTTAGAGAAGGTATTGATGAAGGTGGATTGATCATGTTGATGACGATGAGTGTAGAGTTATTATAGATTTCCTTTTCCGATATAAAAGTAGGGCAAGATCTATCAAATAAATTATGATTATGATTGTTTTCGTAGCACTTAACATTTTAATGGTTGATTGCAGAATTCGTTTGGGATCAACATGGGAGTGAGTGAATAGTTACCGCATCCGATATACTTTTATTGTGTCCTCATAATGAAGACAGTTTTTGCATCTTATGAAGGAAATCGGATGAAGGTATCGGATGAAGGAAAGGGTTAGATTACGTTCATATCCAACACAATTGCCGTTGGCAGATAGATCGAAGAAAATGTCAATATTGTTAACCCATGATAAAATTCAGAAGTGGAACAAGGCCTCGCACTTTTATAAAAAATGTAATTTAATAATAAGGTATAAGTTATATATAGTATAATAGTCAATTGCTTTAACTTTAAAACCGAATGAAATAAATATTATTGAAATAATCTATTTTAGAAACCACATTTTAATTTTTATACTTAAATAAAATTATTCAAAAACTAAATTTCAGAGAAAAAAAATACAAACCCATCCGTAGTTTCCCGCCAATCACAATCAAACTGGATTTCATAGGTGGGAGATGTTAAAATAAATTTGTAAATAACGAATTTACAGAACTTTCATAGCGTTATATTGTTCACCGCCATCTTCGCTGCTCTTACGCCTACTTGGAATTCTAATTTTGGTGCCCAAATCGGAAAAACGAATTATTTGGATTTTTTATTTTGTCGACGGCAAACGACCAAAGCCATCACTGCTAGGTCCCACTACTAAGCCACAACTTCATTTCGTCTTTCGGGACGAATTCTTCACGCAGAGTTTAACAAGGAGAAAGAGGTAAGGGGCGAAGAGAATTATTAATAATTGATTTAAAGATCACTCAGAAGAATATTTGTGATTTTTTTGTGCGATTTTTTATTGTTTCGCATAATTACTCGTTGACCATAAAAATACAAGTTGTTGCACATTAAACCAAGAAGGTTTAATTAAATTTTGTGGCATTCCCAGAAAGAATTATTCTTTCAGTGCTTTTCAATTTTCAACTCATTTCGAAATCAAATTAGTATAAGTTTTATTGATTTCTTGTTAATCCGTATTGTTTTAATATGTCCGTATTAGAAACCTTCATTCAGGTATCCGATGACAATGTTGTCTTTGAAAGCGAATTCAACAAGATTCCGTTGATCGAACATACTCCTTTCACTCTTGAAGTGGAAAAGGAAGAGTTGAAGGCTGTGTGGTTAGATGTTAAGTCATCATACAAGACGTTCTTACATCGACAATCCATTGCCAAAACAGACGAAACTACATCAGACTTAACCACTATGCCAGCTAAGTGTCGTACTTGTTATGAGACTTATGTGCGATGTATGGGGAAATAGGAAATGTAACCCAAGAATGTAACAAATCAATTACCGAGCCCAAGGAAATTGATTTTTTCATCCCCATGCAAGTGTCTAGTCACAACGATAATCTGCCTCCAATGCGTATCTAGATTTTTTTATGGTGCACAATGTCGACTTTACTTCTTAATACTTTTGCAATATTAATGGGTTACTGATGAACTGGAAAGGAAAGGTAGGAAATTTCAATAATTTTATTCGAAAATTTAATACTAAAACGGAACTTTGAACCATCTATGTAAAAAATAGTGATTTTATGTTATTCTTTGAATTCAAGGAATTAAACCCAAGGAAATTGATTTTTTCATCCCCATGCAAATGTCTAGTCACAACGATAATCTGCCTCCAATGCGTATCTAGATTTATTTATGGTGCCCAATGTCGACTTTACTTCTTAATACTTTTGCAATATTAATGGGTTACTGATGAACTGGAATTAAGGAATTATTTCAGTAATTAAATATAATATTTATTAAAAATAATTCCTAGAGTTTTTAGATTTTCAGTTTCAGTAATTCGGATATTATTCGAAAGAATTGTGCATTTAAAATTAAGTTTTCTACATTTGCAAATACAGATTGCCTGAGAGGGAACATCAATTGATTCTAAAGATTCTATTCATGTGATGAATATATTTATTTCCTTCTTGTATTTTTAAATAATATTGAAGTCATCGGCATATGCGAAGAAATTGATTTCCTTATGTAAGGTATTACAATATTTTAGATAGATAAGAACCAACTCGAACTAATATTTTTCTTAGACATACATGTGGGATTGGGAAAGGAACAAGACGGACAGACACGCAGAAACACCAGAAGCGGACGGACATATTAACAAGACGCAATTTGGGAGATAAAGACAAAAGACGAATAACGGAAGTAACAATTAACGAATATGACGCGGAACGCACTTAGATCAGAAACAAAAAGAAATGAAGCTGTACAGTCATTGAGAGTTCGCCGTCAGAGTCAGTTGTCGTAGTCTTTAAAGTCGTGTGTGAAAATACTTATTGTTAAACTTTAATAAAATACTTATAATAATATTTGAATGAACTTAAACTAAATAAATGAAATATATGAACTTAAAATATTGAAATACGGTTTATTTAATCATTAAATTAATAAACTAGACATAATAATATAATTTGATAGGACTTAACGTCTACAATATTAGACTGAAGGTTAAGTTCCTACAAATTTTGGGGGCTCGTCCGGGATTGACCCAATTAAAGTGAAACAATAAGACAATAAGTGAAGGAGTGAACATAAAAATCGCGCAGCGTTCAAATTTCGTCATCAGTAGAAGCGAATCATCCATTCGCAGCAGAATCGCAAAGTAACGACGTCACGCCGAGCAGAATTGTTTCCAAGGAGATTGACGAGTTCAAGTTTGTCATCAGTAGAAGCAAACAGAAGATTTGCAGCAGAGCCGAAAATCTACGACGTCACGCCGATCATATTTGTTACCAAGGAGAAAAAGCAACGCTAAGCTAAAGAGAAGCGAAGCCGAGCAGAGAGAAGAGAAGAAAGGAGAACAAAGCATAGTAGAAAAGTGCAACAAGTGTAGAGAAGCGGAATAAATACTATATTCTAATAATGGATGTAAGCGGCATACTGGCTTTGACTGTGGAAGGGTTGAAGCTGCAATTGGAAGGGTTGGGTTTATCGACGAATGGACGGAAGACCGAACTACAGACCAGACTATTGGAACACTTCGGCCTTTCGAGAGCGGACACGGAGGATGTGTTCTCAGACGCTAGTTCGAATCCAGAATCTTCTCTTCGCGGTGGTCGAAATCAGCAGTCAACATTCACATTGAGAGACGTAGAGGATTCTCTATCATCCTTTTCTGGAAGCGGTTACCCAGCGGTTGAAGACAACTCATTCACTGTTCACTGGAACGACTTACAAATGTTCATTTATTCCAAACACCTGCTTAAGGGTGCAGCGAAAATTTTTGTAAGAAGCCAAGTAGGCATTAAAGATTGGCGATCGCTAAAATCCGCACTAGTTAATGAATTTGGAGCACAACTTTCATCTGTAGAAATCCACAAAATTTTGAGAAATCGACGCAAGAGGCCACAGGAGAGCTTCAGAGAATATTTATATAATCTGATGGAGATTGGAATGCCGATCAGTCTAGACGACGAAAGCCTGATGGAATATTTCATCGAAGGGATACCAGATTCAAGGTCCAATAAAACCGTGTTGTACCAGGCGCGCTCGATCGAGGATTATGAGAAGATCCGTAGTTCCACTCAGCAGTCATCAAACTCGAGAGGACTTCAGCAGCAGCCACAGAAAACTAGCGATGTCCGACAGAACCCTGAAAGGAAGTATTTCAAATGTGGTGACAAGAATCATATTGCGAAAGATTGCTCGTTATCAGGCTATCGTTGTTTTAAGTGTCAGCAGCCAGGACACAGAGCGTTTGAATGTAGAGCCGAAGTGAAGAGAGACCTGAAAAGCGAGAGCAAACAGCTTAACGTGGCAACGATAGGAACCAATGAGACACCGATATTATTGAAGAGCAACCGATTATTCAAAGATGTAGACGTGAGGGGAGTCAATGTGTCAGCACTAATCGATACCGGCAGCGATATCTGCATCATCAGATACGATGTTTTAATGAGACTAGGCGATATTGAATTGACTGGAGAAAAGAAAATTTTACAGGGGCTCGGACAGAAGAGAGTGTCGACAGTCGGAAGCTTTGTTGTTCTAGTAATTATCGATGATATTAATTTGGAGATCCAATTCCATGTCATGCGAGAGAAGGACATGTTATATTCCGCAATTATAGGCAACGACATTCTTCGACAAGTAGATGTGATCATCAGTTCAGATGAAGTTATGTTTAAAAGTAAAATGGTAGATAGTGTGTCAAAGAAGAACGAACAACGAGATGAAGGGAAGATTGAAGAGAATAAAGAACGACGCATTTCGAGTATTGATGAACTAAAGCTTGAATTCAAAGAAATATGTTTATCAACATCAGTCGATGATTTAAGTGGCGCTCCAACGCACTTATCTCACCTTGACGGGAAAACAGAAAAATCAGCATTGACATTAATCAATAATTACAAGCCGCAGAAGAAGAGAGATTCACCAGTTGTAATGAAAATAATTTTGAAAGACGAAGTTCCAGTGTATCAGAGACCGAGAAGACAATCGTACATGAATCAATGTGCAGTTCAAGAACAGGTGAAAGAGTGGTTGAAAGAAGGGATAGTGAAGCCAAGCTACTCAGAATATGCATCGCCGATTGTGCTTGTCACTAAGAAAGATGGTTCGAAGAGATTATGCTGCGATTATCGAAAGCTGAACGAAAAGATTATTCGAGATAATTTTCCGATGGTGCTCATTGACGATGTATTGCAGAGGCTTCAAGAAGCAAAGGTTTTCACGACGTTGGATTTGCGTAATGGTTTTTTCCACGTACCCATAGAAGCATCGTCGCAGAAGTATACGTCTTTCGTAACACATAATGGGCAATATGAATTTCGATATGTCCCGTTTGGAATATCGAATTCGCCGGCAGTCTTTTGTAGATACATTCTTGCAATCATCCGTGAGTTGATCCAAAATGGATTGATAGTAGTTTATATGGATGATATAATAATCCCATCGAAAGACGAACTAGAAGGGTTAGACAAATTGAAGACAGTGCTGAAAGTTGCCGAGGAATACGGGCTGCGTATTAAGTGGAGTAAATGCCAAATTTTGATGAGGAGAGTAAACTTTTTGGGCTATATCGTCGAGAACTCAACTGTGAAGCCATCAGCAGAGAAGATGAAAGCGGTTAGTGAATTTCCGGAGCCGAAGGACAAGAAATCGCTTCAACGATTCTTGGGACTGACTTCATATTTCCGACGTTTCATATCAAATTTCGCTTTGATAGCAAAGCCACTCACTGATCTACTAAAGAAGGAAGCTCATTTCAAGATTGACGATTTAGAACGAATAGCGATTCAACAGTTGAAGACAGCATTAGTTACTGCACCGGTCTTGATGTTGTATGATCCAAAGGCAACAACCGAGATTCATACAGACGCGTGTATGTACGGCTATGGTGGTGTACTTTTACAGAAAAACATTGACGACCAACAGTTTCACCCGATTCAGTTCATGAGCAGAAAGACGTCACCAGTTAAGCAGAAGTACCATTCGTATGAGCTGGAAGTACTTGCGATTATAGAGTCGTTGAAAAAGTGGAGGATGTACGTCATGGGTTCGAGATTCAAAATTGTGACGGATTGCAACGCCTTCGCCATGACGATGAAAAAGGTTGATGTGCCACTGCGAGTGTCGAGATGGGCGATGTTTCTTCAAGGTTTCGATTACGAAATAGAGCATCGTTCAGGATCCAAAATGAAGCATGTGGATGCGCTTAGTAGAATTTCGTGTCTCATGATCGAGGATTCCCTTCGTCATCGAATTAAGGAAGTGCAGTTTCAGGACGAGTGGATTAAGGCAGTGGGGAAGGTGTTAGAGAAAGAAGGTTATGACGATTATTTCATAAAATTCGACGTTTTGCACAAGGATCCCATTAAGGAACTTGTTGTAATTCCAACAACGATGGAGCAGGAGATAATTAAAATGTCACACCGACAAGGACATTTTGGAGTGAAGAAGACTCAAGACGTGATTGAGAAGACTTTCTACATACCCAGTTTGACTTCCAAGGTTGAAAGGGTCATGAAGGGCTGTGTAGAGTGTATCATCACCGAAGCTAAGACGGGTAAGAAGGAAGGATTTCTGAACCCTATCTGGAAATCAGATCAGCCGCTAGGAACATACCATATAGACCACGTAGGACCTCTGGAACAGACGCATAAACGATACAATCATCTGTTGGTAGTTGTTGACGCGTTCTCGAAATTCGTCTGGCTTTATCCAACGAAAAGTACAGGGACGAATGAGGTGATCGAAAGATTGGAGAAACAGGCGGTGATTTTTGGTAACCCTAGAAGAATCATATCGGACAGAGGAACGGCTTTTACTTCGAATGCGTTTGCCGAGTACTGTCGAAGAGAAGACATACAACATTTATTGATCGCGACAGGTGTGCCTCGAGGTAATGGTCAAGTGGAGCGGATCCACAAGATAGTCATTCCGATGTTGTCTAAGCTCTGTATAGAGAAGCCGCAGAACTGGTACAAACATGTGGATCGCATTCAGCAAACAATTAATAATTCGCCTCCACGAAGTACAAAGGTGTCTCCATTCCGAATATTAACTGGACTCGATATGCGCATTAACGCTAACGAAGATATCAGAAAGTTGATGGAAGAGTCAGCGATAGAGGAGCTCAATGCAGAAAGAGATTTGGTTCGCGAAGAAGCGTGTGAGAACATTGCTGAGATTCAGAAAGAGAACAGGAAGAACTTCAACAAGAAGAGAGTGGAAGAAACGGCCTACAAAATCAATGAACTCGTAGCCATTAAGCGTACGCAGTTTGGACAAGGTTTGAAGTTGAAACCGAAATATCTTGGCCCGTACCGAGTGTTGAAAGCATTAGACCACGGCAGATATTCTGTTGAGCGAGTTGGGGAATTCGATGGACCACGGTACACCAATACAGTAGCAGAATTTATGAAGAGATGGAATCATTCATTCGGGTCGAATGAAAGCTCAGGATGGCCGAATGTGGGATTGGGAAAGGAACAAGACGGACAGACACGCAGAAACACCAGAAGCGGACGGACATATTAACAAGACGCAATTTGGGAGATAAAGACAAAAGACGAATAACGGAAGTAACAATTAACGAATATGACGCGGAACGCACTTAGATCAGAAACAAAAAGAAAAGAAGCTGTACAGTCATTGAGAGTTCGCCGTCAGAGTCAGTTGTCGTAGTCTTTAAAGTCGTGTGTGAAAATACTTATTGTTAAACTTTAATAAAATACTTATAATAATATTTGAATGAACTTAAACTAAATAAATGAAATATATAAACTTAAAATATTGAAATACGGTTTATTTAATCATTAAATTAATAAACTAGACATAATAATATAATTTGATAGGACTTAACGTCTACAATATTAGACTGAAGGTTAAGTTCCTACAAATTTTGGGGGCTCGTCCGGGATTGACCCAATTAAAATGAAACAATAAGACAATAAGTGAAGGAGTGAACATAAAAATCGCGCAGCGTTCAAATTTCGTCATCAGTAGAAGCGAATCATCCATTCGCAGCAGAATCGCAAAGTAACGACGTCACGCCGAGCAGAATTGTTTCCAAGGAGATTGACGAGTTCAAGTTTGTCATCAGTAGAAGCAAACAGAAGATTTGCAGCAGAGCCGAAAATCTACGACGTCACGCCGATCCTATTTGTTACCAAGGAGAAGAAGCAACGCTAAGCTAAAGAGAAGCGAAGCCGAGCAGAGAGAAGAGAAGAAAGGAGAACAAAGCATAGTAGAAAAGTGCAACAAGTGTAGAGAAGCGGAACAGTAGGAGAAGCGGGACGAAGGAGAAGCGAAACGCAGGAGAAGCGGAACGTAGTAGAAGCAGAACGGCGAGTGGAAGACAAATTTTGAAAGAAGCAGAGTTGAAGAAGAAGAAGCTGTGACGGTGAAGCGGCAAACGAAGAAGCGAGAAGAATCGAATTTGGCAAGAGAAGCGACGAGAACGAGACGAGTGAAGCAAGATCAACGAGAGGAAGAGTAGAATCGACGAGAAGAAACATAACCAAAACGAAGACGAAGCAAGAAGCAGTAGAAGGAAGTTCGCAAGTTTGTGTATAATATTTATCGTAGTTTTATTTACATTAGATATATTAGTACTTATTTATATTATCACTAAATTTTATACTTAAATACTATATTCTAATAATGGATGTAAGCGGCATACTGGCTTTGACTGTGGAAGGGTTGAAGCTGCAATTGGAAGGGTTGGGTTTATCGACGAATGGACGGAAGACCGAACTACAGACCAGACTATTGGAACACTTCGGCCTTTCGAGAGCGGACACGTAGGATGTGTTCTCAGACGCTAGTTCGAATCCAGAATCTTCTCTTCGCGGTGGTCGAAATCAGCAGTCAACATTCACATTAAGAGACGTAGAGGATTCTCTATCATCCTTTTCTGGAAGCGGTTACCCAGACGTGAATCAGTGGGTGCGCGAGTTTGAAGACAACTCATTCACTGTTCACTGGAACGACTTACAAATGTTCATTTATTCCAAACAGCTGCTTAAGGGTGCAGCGAAAATTTTTGTAAGAAGCCAAGTAGGCATTAAAGATTGGCGATCGCTAAAATCCGCACTAGTTAATGAATTTGGAGCACAACTTTCATCTGTAGAAATCCACAAAATTTTGAGAAATCGACGCAAGAGGCCACAGGAGAGCTTCAGAGAATATTTATATAATCTGATGGAGATTGGAATGCCGATCAGTCTAGACGACGAAAGCCTGATGGAATATTTCATCGAAGGGATACCAGATTCAAGGTCCAATAAAACCGTGTTGTACCAGGCGCGCTCGATCGAGGATTTAAAACAGCAAATTAAAATTTATGAGAAGATCCGTAGTTCCACTCAGCAGTCATCAAACTCGAGAGGACTTCAGCAGCAGCCACAGAAAACTAGCGATGTCCGACAGAACCCTGAAAGGAAGTGTTTCAAATGTGGTGACAAGAATCATATTGCGAAAGATTGCTCGTTATCAGGCTATCGTTGTTTTAAGTGTCAGCAGCCAGGACACAGAGCGTTTGAATGTAGAGCCGAAGTGAAGAGAGACCTGAAAAGCGAGAGCAAACAGCTTAACGTGGCAACGCTAGGAACCAATGAGACACCGATATTATTGAAGAGCAACCGATTATTCAAAGATGTAGACGTGAGGGGAGTCAATGTGTCAGCACTAATCGATACCGGCAGCGATATCTGCATCATCAGATACGATGTTTTAATGAGACTAGGTGATATTGAATTGACTGGAGAAAAGAAAATTTTACAGGGGCTCGGACAGAAGAGAGTGTCGACAGTCGGAAGCTTTGTTGTTCAAGTAATTATCGATGATATTAATTTGGAGATCCAATTCCATGTCATGCGAGAGAAGGACATGTTATATTCCGCAATTATAGGCAACGACATTCTTCGACAAGTAGATGTGATCATCAGTTCAGATGAAGTTATGTTTAAAAGTAAAATGGTAGATAGTGTGTCAAAGAAGAACGAACAACGAGATGAAGGGAAGATTGAAGAGAATAAAGAACGACGCATTTCGAGTATTGATGAACTAAAGCGTGAATTCGAAGAAATATATTTATCAACATCAGTCGTTGATTTAAGTGGCGCTCCAACGCACTTATCTCACCTTGACGGGAAAACAGAAAAATCAGCATTGACATTAATCAATAATTACAAGCCGCAGAAGAAGAGAGATTCACCAGTTGTAATGAAAATAATTTTGAAAGACGAAGTTCCAGTGTATCAGAGACCGAGAAGACAATCGTACATGAATCAATGTGCAGTTCAAGAACAGGTGAAAGAGTGGTTGAAAGAAGGGATAGTGAAGCCAAGCTACTCAGAATATGCATCGCCGATTGTGCTTGTCACTAAGAAAGATGGTTCGAAGAGATTATGCTGCGATTATCGAAAGCTGAACGAAAAGATTATTCGAGATAATTTTCCGATGGTGCTCATTGACGATGTATTGCAGAGGCTTCAAGAAGCAAAGGTTTTCACGACGTTGGATTTGCGTAATGGTTTTTTCCACGTACCCATAGAAGCATCGTCGCAGAAGTATACGTCTTTCGTAACACATAATGGGCAATATGAATTTCGATATGTCCCGTTTGGAATATCGAATTCGCCGGCAGTCTTTTGTAGATACATTCTTGCAATCTTCCGTGAGTTGATCCAAAATGGATTGATAGTAGTTTATATGGATGATATAATAATCCCATCGAAAGACGAACTAGAAGGGTTAGACAAATTGAAGACAGTGCTGAAAGTTGCCGAGGAATACGGGCTGCGTATTAAGTGGAGTAAATGCCAAATTTTGATGAGGAGAGTAAACTTTTTGGGCTATATCGTCGAGAACTCAACTGTGAAGCCATCAGCAGAGAAGATGAAAGCGGTTAGTGAATTTCCGGAGCCGAAGGACAAGAAATCGCTTCAACGATTCTTGGGACTGACTTCATATTTCCGACGTTTCATATCAAATTTCGCTTTGTAGCAAAGCCACTCACTGATCTACTAAAGAAGGAAGCTCATTTCAAGATTGACGATTTAGAACGAATAGCGATTCAACAGTTGAAGACAGCATTAGTTACTGCACCGGTCTTGATGTTGTATGATCCAAAGGCAACAACCGAGATTCATACAGACGCGTGTATGTACGGCTATGGTGGTGTACTTTTACAGAAAAACATTGACGACCAACAGTTTCACCCGATTCAGTTCATGAGCAGAAAGACGTCACCAGTTGAGCAGAAGTACCATTCGTATGAGCTGGAAGTACTTGCGATTATAGAGTTGTTGAAAAAGTGGAGGATGTACGTCATGGGTTCGAGATTCAAAATTGTGACGGATTGCAACGCCTTCGCCATGACGATGAAAAAGGTTGATGTGCCACTGCGAGTGTCGAGATGGGCGATGTTTCTTCAAGGTTTCGATTACGAAATAGAGCATCGTTCAGGATCCAAAATGAAGCATGTGGATGCGCTTAGTAGAATTTCGTGTCTCATGATCGAGGATTCCCTTCGTCATCGAATTAAAGAAGCGCAGTTTCAGGACGAGTGGATTAAGGCAGTGGGGAAGGTGTTAGAGAAAGAAGGTTATGACGATTATTTCATAAAATTCGACGTTTTGCACAAGGATCCCATTAAGGAACTTGTTGTAATTCCAACAACGATGGAGCAGGAGATAATTAAAATGTCACACCGACAAGGACATTTTGGAGTGAAGAAGACTCAAGACGTGATTGAGAAGACTTTCTACATACCCAGTTTGACTTCCAAGGTTGAAAGGGTCATGAAGGGCTGTGTAGAGTGTATCATCACCGAAGCTAAGACGGGTAAGAAGGAAGGATTTCTGAACCCTATCTGGAAATCAGATCAGCCGCTAGGAACATACCACATAGACCACGTAGGACCTCTGGAACAGACGCATAAACGATACAATCATCTCTTGGTAGTTGTTGACGCGTTCTCGAAATTCGTCTGGCTTTATCCAACGAAAAGTACAGGGACGAATGAGGTGATCGAAAGATTGGAGAAACAGGCGGTGATTTTTGGTAACCCTAGAAGAATCATATCGGACAGAGGAACGGCTTTTACTTCGAATGCGTTTGCCGAGTACTGTCGAAGAGAAGACATACAACATTTATTGATCGCGACAGGTGTGCCTCGAGGTAATGGTCAAGTGGAGCGGATCCACAAGATAGTCATTCCGATGTTGTCTAAGCTCTGTTTAGAGAAGCCGCAGAACTGGTACAAACATGTGGATCGCATTCAGCAAACAATTAATAATTCGCCTCCACGAAGTACAAAGGTGTCTCCATTCCGAATATTAACTGGACTCGATATGCGCATTAACGCTAACGAAGATATCAGAAAGTTGATGGAAGAGTCAGCGATAGAGGAGCTCAATGCAGAAAGAGATTTGGTTCGCGAAGAAGCGTGTGAGAACATTGCTGAGATTCAGAAAGAGAACAGGAAGAACTTCAACAAGAAGAGAGTGGAAGAAACGGCCTACAAAATCAATGAACTCGTAGCCATTAAGCGTACGCAGTTTGGACAAGGTTTGAAGTTGAAACCGAAATATCTTGGCCCGTACCGAGTGTTGAAAGCATTAGACCACGGCAGATATTCTGTTGAGCGAGTTGGGGAATTCGATGGACCACGGTACACCAATACAGTAGCAGAATTTATGAAGAGATGGAATCATTCATTCGGATCGAATGAAAGCTCAGGATGGCCGAATGTGGGATTGGGAAAGGAACAAGACGGACAGACACGCAGAAACACCAGAAGCGGACGGACATATTAACAAGACGCAATTTGGGAGATAAAGACAAAAGACGAATAACGGAAGTAACAATCAACGAATATGACGCGGAACGCACTTAGATCAGAAACAAAAAGAAAAGAAGCTGTACAGTCATTGAGAGTTCGCCGTCAGAGTCAGTTGTCGTAGTCTTTAAAGTCGTGTGTGAAAATACTTATTGTTAAACTTTAATAAAATACTTATAATAATATTTGAATGAACTTAAATTAAATAAATGAAATATATGAACTTAAAATATTGAAATACGGTTTATTTAATCATTAAATTAATAAACTAGACATAATAATATAATTTGATAGGACTTAACGTCTACAATATTAGACTGAAGGTTAAGTTCCTACAAATTTTGGGGGCTCGTCCGGGATTGACCCAATTAAAGTGAAACAATAAGACAATAAGTGAAGGAGTGAACATAAAAATCGCGCAGCGTTCAAATTCGCAGCAGAATCGCAAAGTAACGACGTCACGCCGAGCAGAATTGTTTCCAAGGAGATTGACGAGTTCAAGTTTGTCGTCAGTAGAAGCAAACAGAAGATTTGCAGCAGAGCCGAAAATCTACGACGTCACGCCGATCATATTTGTTACCAAGGAGAAAAAGCAACGCTAAGCTAAAGAGAAGCGAAGCCGAGCAGAGAGAAGAGAAGAAAGGAGAACAAAGCATAGTAGAAAAGTGCAACAAGTGTAGAGAAGCGGAACAGTAGGAGAAGCGGGACGAAGGAGAAGCGAAACGCAGGAGAAGCGGAACGTAGTAGAAGCAGAACGGCGAGTGGAAGACAAATTTTGAAAGAAGCAGAGTTGAAGAAGAAGAAGCTGTGACGGTGAAGCGGCAAACGAAGAAGCGAGAAGAATCGAATTTGGCAAGAGAAGCGACGAGAACGAGACGAGTGAAGCAAGATCAACGAGAGGAAGAGTAGAATCGACGAGAAGAAACACAACCAAAACGAAGACGAAGCAAGAAGCAGTAGAAGGAAGTTCGCAAGTTTGTGTATAATATTTATCGTAGTTTTATTTACATTAGATATATTAGTACTTATTTATATTATCACTAAATTTTATACTTAAATACTATATTCTAATAATGGATGTAAGCGGCATACTGGCTTTGACTGTGGAAGGGTTGAAGCTGCAATTGGAAGGGTTGGGTTTATCGACGAATGGACGGAAGACCGAACTACAGACCAGACTATTGGAACACTTCGGCCTTTCGAGAGCGGACACGTAGGATGTGTTCTCAGACGCTAGTTCGAATCCAGAATCTTCTCTTCGCGGTGGTCGAAATCAGCAGTCAACATTCACATTGAGAGACGTAGAGGATTCTCTATCATCCTTTTCTGGAAGCGGTTACCCAGACGTGAATCAGTGGGTGCGCGAGTTTGAAGACAACTCATTCACTGTTCACTGGAACGACTTACAAATGTTCATTTATTCCAAACAGCTGCTTAAGGGTGCAGCGAAAATTTTTGTAAGAAGCCAAGTAGGCATTAAAGATTGGCGATCGCTAAAATCCGCACTAGTTAATGAATTTGGAGCACAACTTTCATCTGTAGAAATCCACAAAATTTTGAGAAATCGACGCAAGAGGCCACAGGAGAGCTTCAGAGAATATTTATATAATCTGATGGAGATTGGAATGCCGATCAGTCTAGACGACGAAAGCCTGATGGAATATTTCATCGAAGGGATACCAGATTCAAGGTCCAATAAAACCGTGTTGTACCAGGCGCGCTCGATCGAGGATTTAAAACAGCAAATTAAAATTTATGAGAAGATCCGTAGTTCCACTCAGCAGTCATCAAACTCGAGAGGACTTCAGCAGCAGCCACAGAAAACTAGCGATGTCCGACAGAACCCTGAAAGGAAGTGTTTCAAATGTGGTGACAAGAATCATATTGCGAAAGATTGCTCGTTATCAGGCTATCGTTGTTTTAAGTGTCAGCAGCCAGGACACAGAGCGTTTGAATGTAGAGCCGAAGTGAAGAGAGACCTGAAAAGCGAGAGCAAACAGCTTAACGTGGCAACGCTAGGAACCAATGAGACACCGATATTATTGAAGAGCAACCGATTATTCAAAGATGTAGACGTGAGGGGAGTCAATGTGTCAGCACTAATCGATACCGGCAGCGATATCTGCATCATCAGATACGATGTTTTAATGAGACTAGGCGATATTGAATTGACTGGAGAAAAGAAAATTTTACAGGGGCTCGGACAGAAGAGAGTGTCGACAGTCGGAAGTTTTGTTGTTCAAGTAATTATCGATGATATTAATTTGGAGATCCAATTCCATGTCATGCGAGAGAAGGACATGTTATATTCCGCAATTATAGGCAACGACATTCTTCGACAAGTAGATGTGATCATCAGTTCAGATGAAGTTATGTTTAAAAGTAAAATGGTAGATAGTGTGTCAAAGAAGAACGAACAACGAGATGAAGGGAAGATTGAAGAGAATAAAGAACGACGCATTTCGAGTATTGATGAACTAAAGCGTGAATTCGAAGAAATATATTTATCAACATCAGTCGTTGATTTAAGTGGCGCTCCAACGCACTTATCTCACCTTGACGGGAAAACAGAAAAATCAGCATTGACATTAATCAATAATTACAAGCCGCAGAAGAAGAGAGATTCACCAGTTGTAATGAAAATAATTTTGAAAGACGAAGTTCCAGTGTATCAGAGACCGAGAAGACAATCGTACATGAATCAATGTGCAGTTCAAGAACAGGTGAAAGAGTGGTTGAAAGAAGGGATAGTGAAGCCAAGCTACTCAGAATATGCATCGCCGATTGTGCTTGTCACTAAGAAAGATGGTTCGAAGAGATTATGCTGCGATTATCGAAAGCTGAACGAAAAGATTATTCGAGATAATTTTCCGATGGTGCTCATTGACGATGTATTGCAGAGGCTTCAAGAAGCAAAGGTTTTCACGACGTTGGATTTGCGTAATGGTTTTTTCCACGTACCCATAGAAGCATCGTCGCAGAAGTATACGTCTTTCGTAACACATAATGGGCAATATGAATTTCGATATGTCCCGTTTGGAATATCGAATTCGCCGGCAGTCTTTTGTAGATACATTCTTGCAATCTTCCGTGAGTTGATCCAAAATGGATTGATAGTAGTTTATATGGATGATATAATAATCCCATCGAAAGACGAACTAGAAGGGTTAGACAAATTGAAGACAGTGCTGAAAGTTGCCGAGGAATACGGGCTGCGTATTAAGTGGAGTAAATGCCAAATTTTGATGAGGAGAGTAAACTTTTTGGGCTATATCGTCGAGAACTCAACTGTGAAGCCATCAGCAGAGAAGATGAAAGCGGTTAGTGAATTTCCGGAGCCGAAGGACAAGAAATCGCTTCAACGATTCTTGGGACTGACTTCATATTTCCGACGTTTCATATCAAATTTCGCTTTGTAGCAAAGCCACTCACTGATCTACTAAAGAAGGAAGCTCATTTCAAGATTGACGATTTAGAACGAATAGCGATTCAACAGTTGAAGACAGCATTAGTTACTGCACCGGTCTTGATGTTGTATGATCCAAAGGCAACAACCGAGATTCATACAGACGCGTGTATGTACGGCTATGGTGGTGTACTTTTACAGAAAAACATTGACGACCAACAGTTTCACCCGATTCAGTTCATGAGCAGAAAGACGTCACCAGTTGAGCAGAAGTACCATTCGTATGAGCTGGAAGTACTTGCGATTATAGAGTCGTTGAAAAAGTGGAGGATGTACGTCATGGGTTCGAGATTCAAAATTGTGACGGATTGCAACGCCTTCGCCATGACGATGAAAAAGGTTGATGTGCCACTGCGAGTGTCGAGATGGGCGATGTTTCTTCAAGGTTTCGATTACGAAATAGAGCATCGTTCAGGATCCAAAATGAAGCATGTGGATGCGCTTAGTAGAATTTCGTGTCTCATGATCGAGGATTCCCTTCGTCATCGAATTAAAGAAGCGCAGTTTCAGGACGAGTGGATTAAGGCAGTGGGGAAGGTGTTAGAGAAAGAAGGTTATGACGATTATTTCATAAAATTCGACGTTTTGCACAAGGATCCCATTAAGGAACTTGTTGTAATTCCAACAACGATGGAGCAGGAGATAATTAAAATGTCACACCGACAAGGACATTTTGGAGTGAAGAAGACTCAAGACGTGATTGAGAAGACTTTCTACATACCCAGTTTGACTTCCAAGGTTGAAAGGGTCATGAAGGGCTGTGTAGAGTGTATCATCACCGAAGCTAAGACGGGTAAGAAGGAAGGATTTCTGAACCCTATCTGGAAATCAGATCAGCCGCTAGGAACATACCACATAGACCACGTAGGACCTCTGGAACAGACGCATAAACGATACAATCATCTCTTGGTAGTTGTTGACGCGTTCTCGAAATTCGTCTGGCTTTATCCAACGAAAAGTACAGGGACGAATGAGGTGATCGAAAGATTGGAGAAACAGGCGGTGATTTTTGGTAACCCTAGAAGAATCATATCGGACAGAGGAACGGCTTTTACTTCGAATGCGTTTGCCGAGTACTGTCGAAGGGAAGACATACAACATTTATTGATCGCGACAGGTGTGCCTCGAGGTAATGGTCAAGTGGAGCGGATCCACAAGATAGTCATTCCGATGTTGTCTAAGCTCTGTATAGAGAAACCGCAGAACTGGTACAAACATGTGGATCGCATTCAGCAAACAATTAATAATTCGCCTCCACGAAGTACAAAGGTGTCTCCATTCCGAATATTAACTGGACTCGATATGCGCATTAACGCTAACGAAGATATCAGAAAGTTGATGGAAGAGTCAGCGATAGAGGAGCTCAATGCAGAAAGAGATTTGGTTCGCGAAGAAGCGTGTGAGAACATTGCTGAGATTCAGAAAGAGAACAGGAAGAACTTCAACAAGAAGAGAGTGGAAGAAACGGCCTACAAAATCAATGAACTCGTAGCCATTAAGCGTACGCAGTTTGGACAAGGTTTGAAGTTGAAACCGAAATATCTTGGCCCGTACCGAGTGTTGAAAGCATTAGACCACGGCAGATATTCTGTTGAGCGAGTTGGGGAATTCGATGGACCACGGTACACCAATACAGTAGCAGAATTTATGAAGAGATGGAATCATTCATTCGGGTCGAATGAAAGCTCAGGATGGCCGAATGTGGGATTGGGAAAGGAACAAGACGGACAGACACGCAGAAACACCAGAAGCGGACGGACATATTAACAAGACGCAATTTGGGAGATAAAGACAAAAGACGAATAACGGAAGTAACAATTAACGAATATGACGCGGAACGCACTTAGATCAGAAACAAAAAGAAAAGAAGCTGTACAGTCATTGAGAGTTCGCCGTCAGAGTCAGTTGTCGTAGTCTTTAAAGTCGTGTGTGAAAATACTTATTGTTAAACTTTAATAAAATACTTATAATAATATTTGAATGAACTTAAACTAAATAAATGAAATATATAAACTTAAAATATTGAAATACGGTTTATTTAATCATTAAATTAATAAACTAGACATAATAATATAATTTGATAGGACTTAACGTCTACAATATTAGACTGAAGGTTAAGTTCCTACATACAATGTAGACTATAGGTGATGATTTTCGGACCAACATTCTATTCATATAACTGATTTACAATGGTATGAATACGAATTGCATCAAGAGTTTATTCAAAATCTAAGGAAATTACAGCAAGATGTTTTTTCTAGGATAATAGATATAGATTTATATAGTAGATATAATTAATGCATATATTTTTTAATAGTTGGAGGGGAAAAATTTTGGATATGATATTCTATTTAAATCAGTAGTATTTCTTTTGAGTTTAACCAAAGAGGAGAAAATTTCTAAATTATTAATAGGGTTTTCAATAAGGAGGGCGGAAAGAGAAGGAAAAGATAATTGAAGGTAATTTCAAATTGTGTATTTTTTGGATTGAAAAAAGTGAGGAAAATTATCATCGGATGAATTTTGGGTGCAAATTCATTACTAATTTCTGTATGAAATTCGGTGGAGTGAAAAGAAGGAGACCAATTTGTTAATGAATGGATTCCATTTTTACAGTTGCAACCACAGAAATGTCAAATATTTTACCAACTTTATACATTATACTTTTGCAATATTAATGGGTTACTTATTCGAAATTATAATTCTAATACATTATAATAATAATTATTAGAATTTTTAGATTTTCAGTTGCAGTAAGTTGGATATTATTCGCATTTAAAATTATGTTTTTTACATTTGCAATTACAGTTTGCCTGAGAGAGAACATTACCTGAAAATTACTCCATGTCATTAAAGATTCTATCCATATCATGAACATATTTATTTCCTTCTTGGATTTTTAAATAATATTGAAGTCATCGGCATATGCGAAGAAGTTGATGTCCTTATGTAAGGATATTACAATGTTTATTATGAGCTATCGGGATATGTTTTAGATAGATAAGAACCAACTCGAACTAATATTTTTCTGTAGACATACAATGTATACTATAGATGATTTTCGGACCAAGTTTCTATTCATATAACTGATTTACAATGGTATGAATACGAATTGTATCAACAGTTTATTCAAAATCTAAGGAAAATTTTTACCGGAAATCGATCGGTCTCTGCATGGTTGATCAAATTTGCAGTCTGAACATAGAACAAAAGCGATATAGAAAGATGTCACCTATAACCACATTTGAAAAGTTTCTGTTAGTATTTTAATTTCTCCAACTAGGTCAACACAGATAATAAGCGTGTAATGAACTTAATTCCACCGATACTTCATAAGCACAGGCTCATGGACACGTATAATTGGTTGCATCAAGAAACGTCAGATATATTCGTTATATAAAAAATACTTAGAAGTTTCTCATCAAAATAAAAATATATAAAGATAATAAAATGGAACACAAGGTTGAGGAAAGTTATTTATTCACCTTCTATGTAACAATAAACTGAAAGGACCAATATTTGTTCAATTAAAAAGGGATGGTTGATTTGTTTCCGGTTTGTAAAGTAACGTGGACATTAATTAAATATTGAGAGAAAATATGGAGAGTTCACTTGAAAACGATAAAATACTTCACGACGTATAACCACTGTCGGGTTATTATTTATGTATTGCACAAATAACTGTTATCTTCTGTTGCTTTGTTCTTACACGAAACATCTGATAACGTGTAATTGCCCTGTATTGTTAATTCCCTTGTCTCTGATATCTTTCAGAGAACATTGTAAAAACATTGCATATTTTTATATCGGACCTGATTTCTGGTCCGATTTTGATGAGTTTTTCCAGAATCATTTTATTGGTTTAAGTTATACGTGTAATCAAAAATTATTCGGGATCTAGAGTTCGAAAATTTGCTTGTACAATTTGTATTTGAAACCCGATTATGATGGGATTTTTGCAGGTTAAGCCAATCAAATTTTATGTTATTTTATCAAGAAGGACTTTATTTATGTTTAGAATTATACTGATTATTTGTAAGTTTAGCTTAGTATTTTTGTCAAAATATTTAAAAAGCATAATGTTATTAGAGCGTTTTTCAGAGAACACAACTATTAAAAACATGTTCGAATTTTTTAAACACCATTCCCGCAGAATATTGAGAAAAATCTACATATAAAACAATCAAGACAAAACAATTATTTTAATATATTTAGGAATGAAACATAAATGTGAAAAGTATATTAACTAAAATTAATTATTTATGACATTTCCCACTTAATTTGGTCTTTGGAAATCTCGGTGTATTTCTCTGTGAAACTTGTGCATTCATTTTTAATGGAGTCCTAATTCGAGAAGCATTAGCGACAACAGCCTTGTTTAATATCCTATGCGGTGTGTTAGGTAGTATTTGTTTTTGAGATCTGGGGTTGTTTGGACTTCTTCCAATTTTTTGATTAATATTATGGCGGAAATTTCTAGATTCAATATTCGAATGATTTTCTTTTACATTTAATATATTCAATTTAGAACATCTTGGGGTCAATAGTATTTTTTGAATCTTTGGATCAGAAACAGAGATTTTGCACGGTAAATTCTTATTCTCCGTTAAACTACTTCTTTTTAGTTGACCTTCATTTGCTTCACATGAAATCGACTTTGTATACAGATTTTCTTCACAATTGTTTTCAGGATTTAAAATGTGAATTGCATTATCTATATCAACATCATTACTGTATTTAGCACCCAATCCATCAAATAACTTTGCTTTAGCCAATACCATCCCTGCATTTTGAGCGCGTAATCGGGCAATGGAAGCACGCCCATTTATTTCTTCATCGATTGAAGTTGATATATGCAGGGCTTTAGCAAGAGACTTTTTTGTGCCCGACGTAGTTTTTATTGTTGCATTTGGAGTTCGAATGCTGGACATCTTCCGAGGATTAGACTTTGGGGGACACATTGGAGTGATTAATTTATCAGGAGTGGAAATGCTTTCATTTCTAGGTGTACTTCGATTATCATGATGTTTGTATATTTTGTTAACTTTCTTAATTGCTTTCTCTTCAAAGTTGAAAAAATTATTATGATGTTTACTTTTAATATCTATAGATGTTGAATCAAAGAAAAAAGATTGACCATCAGTCCATTGTTCGTGGAAATCATTATTTTCCTGATCTTTATTATATTCTCTATTAATGTCAATAGATAGGGCACAATGCTGGTTAAGTAAACCAGTATTCAATGTATTTGGACGACCTCGTTTTAAATTACTTTTAGCATAAAAGCAATTTTGAGGTGCTTCAATTGTTAAATCATTGTTTAAGTTTATTGATGCTTTTTTTGTAGTCGAACTTATATGCCATGTCGGATTACGAGAAAGTCTAACTTTTTCTTGTGAACGTTTCCGAATTGTACCAATTTTTCTTTCACTAGGAGAACGTATAACTCTATGCTCACTGCTACGTCGTATTTTTAATCCATAACTTAATCTTTGTGCAAGCTCATCTGTTATATGAGATGATAACGTGTTTTCTGTAATTTTTTTATATTTGTTGAAGACACGTTTTGGACCTTTCAACTCTTCATAAATAGATGAAATAGATGTATTTGTTGAAGAATTTTGAAGATCTCCAAATTCTTCAGATATTCGGGTTTCAATTTTAGCAACGCGTTCCTTCATTGCTTCGCACTCATGCTTTGAAATACGTACATAATCATCAAACATGTCAGTACAATAATTTTGAGAAACTCTATTCGTAAATCTTGTATTTCCCACAGTAAATTCAGAATTTGGCATTGAAATAATTGGAGATAAATGCTTGGAAGATATTTTGATATTTTCTTCATTAATTTCTTCTTCATTTTTTATTCCGTTAAAACATTTAGTTTTTTTTTTCGACCATCCCGAACCAACGATGCTCCACCGACGCTCCATAGATGTAACCACAACATTATTTGGCATATTTTTCATTTCACGACGACCTCCTAAACTCAAACGAGATTTTTTTACATCTCTATAAAAAAAAATATGTATATATAACACAAGTATTAGAAAGTATTATATAAAAAAAAAACAATCTAATTTAGCAAACATTTAAAAAACATGTCAACTTACTTAATTTGTGGTGTATTTGGGAAAAGTCCACCACTATTATTTGGAAGAAGAGCCAGTAAATCCTTCCTAAAAAAAAGTAAATAAAAAATAAAGTATATTTATATTTTGTCCTCTACGGAAATTATGTGAATATATACTCTAGTTACTTTTTCTTGGCACTGAAGGCACAAACTGGCTCTGTAAACTTTCGTTTCTTTGTTGATTTTAAACTTGGTGTGGCGACTGTTTGTTGTACTTTATCTATGTCAAAGGGATAGGATACACACTTATTGTCGGGAGTATTTTCCAAGTTCTCGGAACTACCTTTTGTTGACCCTACCATTTTTCTTATGCCGTTGAACATATCTGTAAATTATACAAAATTTGTAGTTATATTACAACATGTCAATTTAAACACAATTACGAGATAGCGAACCGCTGCGTCTCTTTTTTTTCTTCTGTATAGCTTCAGCCTCTCCAAAGGAAGGAGGTTGGTACGGTGAACGGTGAATATCGTTATCATTTTTGATTTTATCAATAATGTATTTTGGAATTGTGCCTATCGAATTAGCATTATCAATTAGTAGTTGGACCGTTTTAACATGATTATTAAAGCGGTGACTGTTTATGCCCGAGAAAGGCATAAGTCCTGGAGTGAAGATAATGGCTAAGTTCTCAGATGACATTTTATTCAAATGTGAACTAAGGGAAACTGTTTGAAGAAACTGCATAAAAAACGAAAGAGTGTTAACTTTAATAGGTGGTAGTAGCAGACATGTCAAGAGAATAGCTTTTATATAATCTTCGCCAATTAGTAAACTTCGCAAAAGAGTCTCTTGAATTGAAGGTGGTATTAAAGGTTCTGGTAGTTCCCGAAAGAATGATTTCACAACATTCGCTACATCAATAACATGATGTGCCTTTCCTAGGGACATTCCGGCCTCTAAACTTATCTACAAATTTCATAAGAGGATTTTTTTTTTTTTAAAAAACAAAAAAAAAAAAAAAGAGTATAATTAGATTATATAAAGATTTATACTTATCAAATTATTATTCATTATATATCAATACTATAGATTACTTACTCTAATTTCTTTTTGCCTAATAGACGATCCTGCTTTTCGGAAGATTCCTTCAGTTTCAACGTGCTCTAAAATACGATTACAAGCATCGGCTACAAATTTCGGAATTTGCACAACACAGCCATTCGCAAGAATTACATCAGTTTGTTCCAATAAATGCAAGTCCGTTTGGAATATTCGTTTTCGACATACCTTGCTCTAAAATGTACAATATATGTACAATATACACTGTGTTTACATTTCGTCATACCTGAACGAACTTGGATTTCTTATCCTTTCGATACTTAACGCCAATATCTTTGAGTTCATTTATAATTAAAACTGCAATCTTATCTCTATTGTTAATATCATTCACTTGCATTTTCGATTTTTGATCAAACATAAATAAAAACCAACAATAAACAATTCTTTTAAAACGAAATATTGTTTCCCCCGCTAAGGTGCCAGCGACTAGATCAAATATTAAATCATAATTTCGTTCGAGTCTCGATCTACAAAACGGCTGAAATTTTTCAAAAATGGCGTCCTAAATTCGATATTCAAGAAGCTCTGAAGAGTTCTATGTTATGTACTAAACACATTGGAAATGTCAACAGGATGATTTCTCTTTCAGAATATTTATACACACTTCTATTTATATGAGTTTTATGATTTTATATAGGTAATTTGTCCATTTATATTTACATAACTGTATTTAATTAAACCAACTAGTATATATTTTTTACAAACATTTATATATATATATATACATATATATGTCTTTATGAAAATATTTTCCAAGGGCAATATATTTGATCATAACACAACTTCATAACCATATATCACTATAAAGCTATTTTTATGACGAGCATCAACGCAGCAAAGTTTCTACTTGCGAAGCTAACTGATGTATCAAAATCGCTATACATTTCTTAATTAGTGGATAAATGTTTAGAGATATATTTATAGGTCATTTTCACAACCAAGTCTTTGTCATTCTCGAAGGGTACCCCAGAAATAATGGGCCATTTCTTATATATTTATTCAAATTCACCCTGTAGAAAATTCCTCTGTGTGTTGATTTTGACATGGGTAGCACAGATTCATTTAAAATAGTTGTCTCAATTCAACCCGGGATGGGCATTGCCATTGCCACCCAAGGATTGGGCTGGTTTATAGTAGAGAAATAAATTATATTTTGGTCGAAAGCTTATATAAAATGCTTTTTTCACAAAGATTTTGTTTTGTGGAAGAAGCTGTAGGTAATGAACAATGTTTGTCTTAGAAAGTATTGTCATAATGGCCCTAACGCAAACTTGGTATCTGTCTATATTATTTCCAACAAATTATGGTATTACTTTTAGATTATGAATAACAAATGGTTAACGACTAACTGATTACTTCAGTTTCTCGTTCTATGTAAGTGATCCTGTTATCTCTTTTATAAATAAAAAATTTAAAAAAAATATATATGTAAATAAGAACTTTGGTTCAGCCCATTCTATATTAGTTGTCGTAATTTGCAATGTACAGTAGAGTATAGTATACTTGCGTATACACTCAATGAGTAATTTATTAGAGATTTAAATAAAAGGATTGAGTTAGACAAATCGAAGCCATTCAATTGCGTCCTCGTTGTGGTAAACATTTGCAGGAGTGCTTGAAATTAGTTCTGTGCTGTTACGTACATTTGGCTCTAAGTTCAGATACCTTTACTTGGGGGCAAATGAAGCACTACATAGATGTACAGATTAATCCAAAAATATTCGATTAATCACCCAATATGTAAAATTGTACATTTTCAGGGTAACAGATTTGCTTTTCAAGGAAGTATTTATTGTGTGTAATACACATAGTGTCTTATTTTATATGAGATGTTTTCACATGCTTACAATAATAACAAACAGTAATCGATTTCTGTTTAACTTTGGTAGCTTAACTCATCATTCCAACAAAAGGGATTCATTTATCGAGTACAAATATTATAACATACCAATAGTACATGATCGGAAGGCAAAACGTTACATGAAGAATGATTTTAGTGTAGCTGCATCAACACGAAAAATATCAACTATTGAATCGTTTGTTCAGCAGAAGATAAATAAATATCTCAAAAAATATAAATGAATAACTTCAAATAATATAAAAAACTTGTACAAAATTTATATTTTGATTTAAACTTTTCATTCGACAATTCATTATTAAAATGTATCTATGCATATTTTACCAATAACACCACAATAATACCATACGGACTAATGACGGTCCAATGTAATCATTAAAATGTATCTATGCATATTTTACCAATAACACCACAATAATACCATACGGACTAATGACGGTCCAATTTCGAATGTGTTCGATGGGACGAAAATTTAGCAATTTATGTTATTGTGTTAATTTTACTTATAATATAAAACTCAAGTCTAGTTATGAAGTATTTCTAAGAGGATATACAATACAATGTAATTTAGGATATATTTACTAACTATGAAAGTACATGCAATATTATTATTATATTATTTGTATGTAAGCATGCAAAAAGGTATATAATTATGTAGGTGGGTATGAAGGTATTACATGTGGTTGAGTATTAAAGTATAATTATCAGTATATTGAAAACATGTGTATTTAAATATCTTAACACTTGTTGTAATTTTTAAAATGTAGTCGAATATATGTGTATATGTGTGTAATACATGAATTACATAAATAAACGAAAAAAAAGAAATTGGTCGATTTTTCTATTTGCTTTATTAAATTTTTTTTTATTTCTATTATTTGTAATTTGTGAAAAGATTTTGGTTTAGAAACTTTTAATTATTTTATCAATATTTTAAAAATTTTTCTTTCCTCTTTTATTAGTTGTTTTAACTTTGATTTATTCTTTCTCTCTTATTTTTTTGGTTCAAAAATATATGGGCTTTAATGTTGACGATTTCGCTTGTTTTGATTCCAGATTGTTGTGGTCAGTACGAGAGAATAGTAGTTAGAAATGCCATTTGAATATGAACTGGCTAAAATCACTCTCTATAGCATTCGCTCTTACTTTGTTTCTACGAACGATACAAAAATATGTCCGGACCGGGAGAAGAGAGAAGAAATATCAAAACGGCACTCACTGTAATACATTTTTAAAAGATGAACACATTTGTAATGGAGGGTTAATCTCGAGTACAACCACATTATTTTCCTTTTTGTTTTAGTTTTTCACATTCAGTTATTTATTTAATTTTTATAACTATAACTCAGCTATTGTTTCCGTTTTGCTTAATTTCTTCACATTCTGTATTTTTGATTTATTTTTGTTTTAATTATGAGTTTTTTTATATATTGGATAGGCTTTTCCCCTTGGGCAAATCATCTATTGTTCAAGTACGGTTTGATAGACGGGCATCATACTCATTCTGCATACACTCAATCCATTCTTTGGAATAATCCACATTTAATGCCTGTTTACACTTTTGGGTATCGTTCTGTCCGCACCATGATGAATAAATTCATCACATTAAATTTTTTATGAGATCTTGTCCTTTCCTGTCAAATCGTTTTGATTAACAATAGCTGTTTGAAGACTTAACGTCTTCTTGCTGGTCCAGATGGACGATGAATTTCAAGAAGTGATCCATTCATAAACTGCTACAGTTCTGAATGTATGAACACACGCTTAAGCTATATGCCTTCGCCGTTATATAGGGAACACATCTTAACCTTTTTTTTTGTTTTTCAATAAATCCCTTAAAGTTTATCACTTGCAATAATTTCTCTTGTTCCATTCTGGAGTCTGTTTTGATTTTGTTATTTTTTTATTCTCTTTTAGAAATAAAAATGGCGTAGAAATATAGGAATCAAGCTTTGATTGATATGATAGCTCTAACAATTTCTTCATAAATATATGGATACATTACACACTCATAATCCAAATGGACCAAATGTCATCTCAAGGGACTAAATACTAATTCGGCAGAGTATTTGTAGCTTTGAGTAATGTAATTCCCTTATATGATAGCTCTAACAATTTCATTATAAATATATGGATACATTACACACTCATAATCCAAATGGACCATGTATCATCTCAAGGGACTAAATACTAATTCGGCAGAGTATTTGTAGCTTCGAGTAATGTAATTCCCTTAAAATGATTTAAGAGCCTTTGCCGATGTTAGAAAATATTGTTTCTTTTGGTTTTGGCGCCAAACATGTTTTTAAATAGTTTATAAATTGTATAGAATTTGAAAAAATCAAAGATTTCGCTCTATACCTATCATTTCCGAGTTTTTAAACCCCCATCTTCCAAGAATTCAAAAAACCTGAGCATAGTTTTAATGGTATGTGTATATGATTCATATACTCATAATTTTTGGGATACGCATTCAATTGAAAGTTTCCATAAATAGGATTTCACTTTTGAAACATGATAGCATATGAATGTGTATCTATTTAAGAATATTAATTATTTCTTAAACTAAAATCGCAATTTTAATACTCAATTTTATTAATGATCGAATGCAGTAATGTATAGCTTATTGTAAATTTTATACTAAAAAGGAAATTAAAACAAAAATACATTTTGCGATATGAGGATACATTTAAAGATACGTGGATATATGTCATTTATATCTAAAATAATGCAGCCGATGTTATTACAATATTGTTATATTGATTTTTATCATTATATGCATGTACAAAACAATACATATATGTTTTATGTATCTTACTTATGTGAGAACTTTATACGTTATCCTTTTTTTAGTTCAGAATACAATGAGCAAGACAGAAGAAAATTAAATGGATGTATATGATACATGTTAGTGTTGTACATATATTGTTTGAATTTCATATATATTTAAATTTCTTTCTCGTCTTCATTAATAAATTGAATTATAAAAGATTTTCATATAAAAACTTCAAACGTACAAGAATAAATAAATACACAAATAGAATTTACTTTGGTTATGCTGGAGACATATTGATATATGAATGCTTTTCGTGTATTTGGCAAGAACACAGTGTACGATTTCATCAAAGACAGTGGCAATATAAAACAGAACAATTTTAAGAGGAATTCTTAAAATTGTCTGTCATGATATTTTGGAGGACCTCTCTTTAATAGTCCAGAATAAAAATAGAATTTTTGTGAAAATTGCAAGTTCCCCTCACAGACCTGTCTCTGTTGTATTTATCTCAGTCATAGCCACGACTGCCATTTTGATCACTAAGATTGGTGTAAGTTTTAGGTTTGAAGGGGGGACATTTTTAATTGGATTTTCGGATTTTTAAAAAAAACATATTTTGACTAGATTTAACTGAAAAACATAACAGAAAATATGCTGAAAAATATAACAATTGAATCTAAAAATAATTTTAAATAAATTCGTAAAATTCGACTGTTTTGACATTTTATTAATTTTCTTTTAAAAAACCGTGTAAATTAATACAGACGTAAATTTCTGTATACAGGGCACATCTTATATATGGATCCATTACGTAATGGTCTTGAAAAATGTCTTCTATGACAAATATTTTAGTTTCTGACTGGGAACAAGGGTTGGTACTTTTGTACGGAAGGACGGCTTGAAAAAGTATCCATGTATGTTATAAGATAATACTTTCCTAGCTAGAAGGAAGTTTTCTGAAAAAAAATTTCATCAAAACTTCTATTGGAGCGGCGTTATAGTTAATGTGGTAAATTAAGAACTAATTGAAAATATTGAACGTAGTAGACAGTTAACAGGGAAAATTGCGAAGAAAAGTATATGCTATATAATTGATGCTATTTAGAGTGGGATTTGTCATGTATTTCACTAGTTTCGTTACTCAATTGCACACAAAAGTTCCAATTGTGCATGAAAAAGCACTCACTCCAGTTGTTCGATTAAAGCGATTCGAGTATTGTTGATTTCAATAATATACCTGAGGCTTCTATACAAACGTATAATTTTTCAATCATCGGAAGAATATAAAGAATGCTACTAAGTATGATACGTAACCAACCTTTCCCTCAGAGTGTTTTCGATGTAATTCTATTTATGAAATGCGTTTTAATGTAATTTTGCATTTTTAACATATTTTATTATGTTTCGAAAATAATTTAAAAATGGAAAAATTAATTAATATTTGTAACCCACAACGTGAATATAAATCTATAGAAACTATAAAATATATCCTGTTATCATTTTTTAGATTTAGTTTTAAATATCTGAAACGATAATAAACGTATTAATATATTTCTGTAAATCATATCTATAGTTTTGTTTGAACTTCGAAGATCTTTAACTAATATAACGAATTCCAGCGGTGGGTTAAAAAAGACTAAGTCAGGCATTTCGTATTATTTGAACAATTTAATTGGGGCTCGAGCTTCATAATTAAGCATATGCGTGTACCGCGATGCACTGAGAGTGATTCAAATACGCAGTCAGTCATATAAAGCGAATTGTTAAATTTGACTATTAATTATGTTTAAGTTTATTAATTTTCGGAACGAGCTGCAATTAAAATGTGGGTTGAAGTCAACTTAAAACATACGGAAAATCATTTCTAAAGTATTTAAGAACGTAACATCTGTGTCGGCTTAAAAGCTGAAGTAGTTTCAGAGAAAATTAAAATATGATAATGATAACAAAAAAAAAAAATTATTATTAAATTTTTAATTTATTTTAAAGTCGATATAAATGTAGGAAAATAAAAAAATAAGCTCACAGCCCGGCACATCATTCCACAGTCAGTTCGTTTACTCGAATAAAAGGAATGAACATTGTTTATACAGAATCGAATGCTTTGTCTTCAATTCTGGTTTCTAAATACTCGTGTATTTTCGTATTATATGTGAGAATTTCAGTAATCATTATACTTACCCAGAGCACCAAAGAATAAAAGTAAAAACGAAGCAACAGAAATAGAGATATTACAACAATAATAGCACCGGAGAATGAAGGAGAACAATTTGTTTTAATGGATGGGATGTTGAACAGCTCCTGGGTATGGGGTGTATTAATTGATACCCTGAATAAGAATATCTGATTCAGAATAACAAAAATCGTATCTGATAAGCTTTTAAATAGATATGTTGGTTTTGGTTTCTGAAACAAGTCTTCGACATTCAAACAAACGAAACTAAATATACAGCAAAATACTAAAATAATATTTTAATTTTGGTACTCTAGACATCTTAAGAGAATTATTTGCTTATGGGCGATAATATCAGTTATATATTTTAGGTTTTTATGTGGTCTTTAGGGCGCCAGATTGTGCGATAAACTGTGGAGACATATTTTATGGTTCTTATTATTGCAGTCAGGCACATGCTGTTTACATAAAAACTAAAAGATAGTCTAGGCCAGGAGAATGTTTTGTGAATGGATTGCTTTTGTCATCTTCCACAGAATTGAATGTCCCTTAAAAAATAAGACAATTTAGTATAAATATATCCAGAGATGGATATTCAGGAAAACAATGGAATATAGATTAAGCAGTACATAAAATAATGAACCGTTTAATCTATGTTTCACTATTTTAATGATAATCAAATATAACATATTTTAAACCCTTATGAGTATAAAAGGAAAAAATAATACACTCTTGATAATAAATTATATGTTCATCTATTTAACCAAACTATAACGGCAATTTACTCCGTTTTGTACAAAAGAAAGCAAAGCTTCATCCCACTGCCACGAAAATAAAATTCAGTTAAAAAAAAGCTGTTTTCCGACTGTTGAAAACTAAACAAATCTCTGTTATTTTGAAAACTTTCTAAATCCAAAAATATTTCAAAATATTTCTAGTGCACTTTGGAACATATTAGATTGCAACTAGTTCATGAAGTTGTCGAAGCAGTATGTTTTCAACATTCATTTCGATGAATATGACGCTTATCAAAAAAACGCGAATAAATCGTAGGATATATATTTTAGTTTACAAAGAAGGAATAGCCAACATTCAACTATTCTTTATATATGTAACAAGAAGAAAATAATGTATACGTAATAACATTTGTAAGCAGCGTTGCTGGTTACAAAAATATGTTTCGGATTATAGATGTAGATTTTGATTTTTAATTTATTAGAATACGGTCCGGGTAAGACAGCTTGAGCGTCTATTTATTTTTATTATTATAATATACCAGCCGCCGGAGCTAAAATGTCTACAAGCGTTTATAGGTTTTTTTGTGGTTTATTCGTCGACTTCTCGATGGTAATTGACATACTCGTACAAATGTTCCTTTATTTATACATAATCAATGTGTATTACAGTGGATGTACTATTATGGTGACTTCTATTATGTACTTATAATTTATTTCCACAAGTATGGCCTGGATGAAGTAGTAAATAAATGCATATCTTGTGTAATATTCCGGAGAGTTCGGAGATTTAATCGGTATAAAAAATATAGCCAATATTTTAATAACACTAATTTCTTTTTATTATAATTCTTTTTTATCATATTAAAGCTTGCGTGTTGGAAAAATTACGAAAACATTTTAATGATATTGGATATGAAAAGTGAAGTGTGCTGAAGTCACATCCTTAGCACTCACGAAGTTTCATTAATTCCTAATAAATTTTTAATCTATTTTATATTTTCAAAATTCATTATTCATTTATTCAAATTTCGTTAAACAATTTTTATAAAATATTTCCGTAAAGAGAAAATTTCCCAATTTCTCCTACCAAGTCTATTAATTCCTTCGGATGTATGATGTGTAGTATTAAATACTAGTAGTAGTAATGATTTCGTTGACAATTGCTATTTCGTTGAGTTGAATAATGGTATTTCTTGCTTCTTTAGTTATCAGTGATACTTATAGATCCGCTCTAATCAATTTTACTGGGAAA
The DNA here is from genome assembly GCA_947389925.1 of Coelopa pilipes. NCBI lineage: Eukaryota > Metazoa > Arthropoda > Insecta > Diptera > Coelopidae > Coelopa > Coelopa pilipes. Next base: position 15,883,310 of record OX376697.1, read on the forward strand.
AAGCTGAAATAATTTAAACCCAATTTTTGATGTCCTGTTCAACAATTCAACAATTCAATGAGTAAGAAAATGAATAGTAGATTTGTTAGTTTAGGGAAATCTAAAATGGCTGTGGCTTTTTAGTGCTTCGGAGAATATCCAATCTGAATATCCAAGTCTGTAGTGGAAAATTTTGTACTGGCTTAGCTTGATCTGTGGAGGCGAATGTTGTAGCGATATTTGCAGTTATCACATTGGAGTCACCAACTTGGAATAATGTTTGTTAACAAATTTAAAAATTAATTTAATTTTAAAAATGGTTTAAACTTCTAAAGGAAGGTATTAATTTAGCACATGTACAGCTCAGAGGAATTACAAATTTAATAAATGATGATCTTACATATATCAGTAATCAATAATATCATGTGTTTACGTCCGTACCTTCTGGTAAAATTTGGTGTGCAATCCCCAACGAGTGATGTGTTATCGATTAAGAGTAGTGCGATCTCTAGATAACACATTCACCGTTAGCGGTTCATGATGGCCGCCAAATTTGTACTCAAAAGTGGCAGTTCGGACTGCAGCATGGACTTCGACCATGTTTTGCTGTGGTTCACTCTGCCACTTTCATCTCGATCGTTGAACAACGCACATCACAACGAAGTCCAGCACAACGAAGCCGCAACACACCACAGCGAAGCCGCAGCAAAACCACAACGCAGCCGAACATTTTCCACGTCGAAGTAAGAAATTCCAATTTCCATTCCCCTTAAGAAAAAACAAATTGCTCCTGCTTTCGTTTTATTCCAGAAGCGAATACCACAACGTCCACCTGCCAACAGTACAACTAGTAGCAGCCAGCTACTACTACGGATCCAAACCCTCCGAATCAACAACATCGGTACCAGCAGCAACAGCACACATAACCTCCCCATCAATCAGCGCCACCAGACTCATCCGAGCAGAACATTGGTCCTTCGAGCCGGATCCTTCCGATATCCAGCATTTGCATTTGGTGAGTCCGTGTTCCGCATTCAATTTCAACACAAATTTCATTCAAATTTCAACACACTATATATATATATATTTATATATATATATATATATATATATATATATATATATATCCATATATTCCATTTCAAATATAATATAATTATATATTTATTCATACCTACCAATATATATATAGATCTACAATTGTGAGTGTTTTTCCGCGCCAATTTTATTTCGGGACCTCTTATATACCTCCGGTGTTAACAAGTCTTTACCGTTCGAATTGTTCGAACTGTTTTTTCTGCATAACGTTTTTCGCGTGAACGGATTTATGATCAATCTCGATTTTTCTACAGTTGTTTTGTAACATCGTTTTCTAAAATAATTATTCTTTTGGTGAATCGAACTAATCTTTTGTGAGTGATTCTCCGCGCCAATTTTCTTTCGGTACTTTTATTTACCCCCGGTGTCAATAAGTCTTCGCAGTTCGATTTTCTTTGCGCTGCTGGTTTTTCATTTGATTTTTTCGTGACTATTTCTTGTTGCTTGATATCACTGTCCCAACGGCGTGCAGTACAAGCAACCTCATTCCTTTTCCGATTACGAATTCAATCAAAGTTTCTCCTCTTGACAAATAAAAGGAAATTAATTATCAATGAAAAAACAAAATTCCTTTTTGTTTTTTTTTTTTTTTTTTTGTAAATTGCTACTCCTCTCCTACGAGTGAATAAACACAGTCCTTCCTAGTTCATTCCGAGACAAGTTCTTATACCACATTTTTTGAAAGAAATTCAGCATTTTCCCTAATTTTTTAAATTTTCTGTTCCGTTCATTTTCAATCCTTTTGAGGTTCAAATCAAATCTTTTTTTTGAATCTGGTCCTTTCTTCTGCCAACATTTTATTGGCAGCTCGTCCATCCAGCTCATTTAGATTACGATTCCATTTCCAATTCCTCGCTTGGTATAACTCTCCAGGCCGTTCAGTCCATTCGATTTCCTATTCGAAGCTCTTGTCGGCACCTCCATAATTTCTTTTCCAGTCAATCCATCCGAGACATCCATTATGGCTGCCTTAAACAATTTTATCCGTCTTACCGATAACCTAATGGAGTTCGATTTGGATTTTCCGACACCATGCTTGACGACCATACTGTTTACTCGCTGGAAGTTCATCGCGAGGAAATTAAATCCGTCTGGGGTCAAGTCAAGGGGACTTACGGTGCTTGGTTAAGCGATCTCTACGAGAAGCGCAGATCAAGCGAAACCCTTGAACAAGGCGATGAGTTTTCGGAGGTTGAAACCGTCAAAGCACGGTACAATAGTGCGTACCGCACCTACGTTCGCTGTGTGGCGAACATTGGAGAACGGATGGCTGCGTTAAATACGGCCAACCTTCCAGTCTATCCACCCGTGGAAAGGGTTACGGATACCAGTAATTTCCATCTGCCTCCATGTGATACGGAGGTATTTGATGGAGATTACATTGCATGGCCGACTTTCAGGGATATGTTTACCGCCATTTATATCCCCAATTCCAGGTTGAGTCCCGTAGAGAAGCTGTTCCACCTGAATAAAAAACCAGAGGGGAAGCGCGAGACATCGTAAAGAAGGCTCCGCTGACCAACGATGGTTTCTTATTGGCATCGAACAACCTCAGTGACCGGTTTGAAAATAAGAGGATACTCGTCAACAGTCAGTTGCATATCCTCTTCAACCTACCTGCACTATCGACAGAATCCGGAAAGTCGATCAAAACTTTGCAACGAGATATCAATTCATGCATCGTCGCGCTAAGGATGTACGACATCGATATCTCTGGGTGGGATCCAATATTCCTCTTCATCTGTTCCACGCGGCTCCCAGACGTCACATTAACGTTGTGGGAGCAGTCCTTGAAGGACAAATCCCAAATTCCGATGTGGACCGAGATGGATTCCTTTTCGACATCGCGATATCAAACGTTGGAATCCGTCTCCGACATCCGAGGCCTCCATAGTGGTAGAGCGCTTTCTCTGACCACGTCCCATCCACATCCAGCACGCAATCCCGGTATGGTTCGCAACCCTCCAAGGCGTGTTAGTACCTATCACGCCAACATAAGCGTTCCCCAGTGCAAGCTCTGTCCGAATATACAGCATACGATCCGAAATTGTCCGAAGTTTCTACAAATGTGTCCATCTGAGAGAATGTAAACATGGCATCTGCATCAATTGCTTCGCACGAGCCCATTCTCTCAGCGATTGCACTAGTAAGCAAAACTGCTTCAAGTGCAATCGGAGGCACAACACGCTGTTACACAGCGAGTCTGGCGATGGTCCATCCGCCTCAACATCCGCTTCCAGTTCTAATCCTCACCCCAGAGGAGCGATGAACAGTAACTCTTCCAATCGTCCAATACAGTCCACTCAATCCGATTCAGGTCCGCAAAACATTCAAACGTGCTTCGTCTCCAGTGCCATGAACGTTATGTTAGGAACTGCAATGGTTCAAATCAACCATCAGGGCATCCCATATCCTGCGAGGGCCCTCATAGACACCGGGTCTGAGGGGAGTTTCATGTTAGAGCGCCTCTTCCGCATTCTCAAACTACCCTTTAAGTCCATCCACGCGCAGATTTCTGGCCAGAATCATGCCATATCCGCGAAATCGCAAAAGGTATGCTCGTTCATACTGAGCTCTCCAAACAATTCAGAAGTTAAGTTGGAGGCTTCCGAGATGGTGCTTCCTCATCTAATGGGGAAGTTACCGACGTGTTGCCTTTTACCTGGACAGCTTACCAAGCTTCCGAATGTCCCCTTGACAGACCCGACGTTCCATATGAGCTCTCACATCGACATCTTGATCGGTGGGAACCTAGTTCCGTCGGTTCTGCGGGACGGGATCCAACGGAAGGTATGCGGCTCACTGATTGCTCAGGAGACCATCTTCGGATGGATCCTAACCAGCCCCATTTCTAATTCTAATAATCCAGTGACAAAATTTGTCTCGTTCTTCAACGAAGTTTCCTTAGACCAGCAAATCTCCAAGTTCTGGGAAATTGAAGAACTTCCAAGTAATCGTCATCTAACTCTGTCTGACAAAATTTGTGAAGACTTGTTCTCCAGAACCACTCGTCGCACAAAAGAGGGTCGTTATGTCGTTTCTCTCCCTTTTAAAGAGGGTTTTCTGAAGGACCTTCAGCTCGGGCGCTCTCGAGACATCGCGAGGGCCCAATTCATGAGGAACGAAGTAAGACTAGCGAAAAACCCTAGTCTGAAAATCGAATACGATAACGTTCTGAAAGAATATGGGGACTTAGGTCACATGACAAAGGTCTTCAGTCCGAACTATAGTGAATTTCCTATGCACTATTACCTTCCACATCATACAGTTTTCAAACCCGAGAGCACCAGTACCAAAGTATGAGTGGTATTTAACGCCTCCAGTGCCAGTCCAGTGGCCAGTCCAGTGGCCTAAGTCTAAATGACATTCTGCACACGGGTCCAGAGCTGCAATCCGATTTGACGCAATTAATCCTGAAGTGACATCTATTCCGTTTTGTCCTCAATGGGGACATCCAGAAGATGTATAGACAGATTCTGGTAGATTCCCATCATACTCCGTTTCAGGGAATTCTCTTCCGAGACTCGCCTTCAACTCGCCTTCCAATTCAAGATTACGAATTGAGGACGGTCACATTCGGTCTGAATTGTGCACCGTATCTAGCCATTCGTTGCCTGCACCAACTTGCCACCGACGTGGCACGTCGCATCCGATCGCCAGTACATATTGCGAAACTGCATGTATGTTGATGATGCATTAATTGGCAGACACAGCATTGAGGGTGCAGTCACAGCGCGGAAAGAAGTCACATCCGCACTTGAATCCGCCGGCTTCTCCATGAGAAAATGGGCTTCCAACTCCTACCAAATTCTCCAAGATCTTCCAAAGGACCACCTTCTATGTAAAGATTTCTTCCAATTCGACGAGAGCAGTCATGCAAAAACTCTCGGGGTTAGGTGGAACGTACGGTCTGACATCTTCTATTTCTCTACGAAACCATTGAAGAATCAAATCACCTTCACGAAACGGGATGTTTTGTCCGAAATATCGAAACTTTTCGATCCTGCGGGCTGGCTGGCACCATGCATCGTCCTTGCAAAGATTTTGATGCAACAAATTTGGCTGTCCAAGACTGGGTGGTACGATCCGTAGCACGAAAATTGTTCAGATGCGTGGAATCAATTCCTGCAATCGTATCCAGAAATCAATAATATCCATCTACCCCGGTGGATACAGTACACTCCCGACTCCGAGGTCGAGATTCATGCATTTTGCGATGCCTCTGAAAAGGCGTATGCCGCCAACATATATGTCCGAATCAAATCCGAGTTCAGTCCTGTCTTAGTACATCTCCTAACAGCCAAAACAAAAGTAGCTCCAGTGAAAACACTGTCTTTTCCGAGGCTGAAATTGTGTGGTGCCGTCCTAATGGCTGAAATGGTAGAGTCCATAATACCACAGCTCGGCTTAAAACAGCACAAAACATTATTTTGGACCGTCTCCACCATCGATTTAGCAAGTTGACGACATTCTCGAGCGCTCCTCCTGCTATGCAAGAGCATTGCGGGTGTTGTCATATACATTCCGCTTCTTTCATCGATCTCATAGTGCGCATAAATCATCATGTTCCTACTCCTTCACGGTGATCAGCAGCACAGAGAAAAACAGCACTCGAATGCGTTTGATCCTGCTGAGTCAACGACTGATCTACTCAGAAGAGTATAAACTACTTAAAAATAAAAATACGATTCCATCGTCGAGCTCCCTGCTCAACTTAAATCCATTCCTCGATGGTTCGGGTGTGCTTCGAGTCTGACTCGTCTCCTCACCAGCTATGTCGTATGACGACCGCCATCCAATTATATTACCGTACAATTGCGAATTCTCACGTCTCTTAGTTCGTTTTTCACATGAGATCTCTCTCCACGGGGGAAATCAATTGGTTTTTAAACTTTTACGCCTGCAATTTTGGATTCCAAGAGCCAAAAACTCATAAAAACGACAATTCACAATTGCAAACCTTGCGTACTCCATCGTAAGAAGGTTTGCAATCAGTTAATGGGCGCACTTCCTCCAGAACGCACCACTTATGAACGCCATTTTACACGTACCGGCTTAGATTTCGCGGGTCCATTCGAAATCAAGAACTACACCGGTAGAGCTTGCCTGATTACCAAGGGTTACGTATGCGTGTTTGTTTGCTTCTCCACGAAAGCAATCCATCTAGAGACAACCAACACTCTTTCCACGCCTACTTTCCTAGCAGCATTCCAAAGATTCGTCTCCCGACGTGGATGTCCACTGACATTATATTCCGACAATGGAAAAACCTTTGTAGGCGCTTCCCGAGAACTGTCGCGTGACTTTCTAAAGGTCTCTCGATCTACGGTTTGCACTCAATTCGCCCAGCAGAATCTCACTTGGAACTTCATTCCACCAGGAGCTCCTCACATGGGTGGCCTCTGGGAAGCTGGCGTGAAGAGCTTCAAGACACACTTCAAGAAGGTAGCAGGAATGTTCAAATATACCTTTGAAGATTTTTCCACAATTCTCTCAAGGATTGAAGCGTGTCTCAATTCACGTCAGAATTCTGCTATGTCCGAAGATCCGTCGGACATGTCCGCATTAACACCTGGGCATTTCCTGATCGGCAGTCCGCTCCTAGCTCCGAGTGAACCGCAAATTGATGACAAGCCTGTGTCCATTATAAATCGGTGGCAGAAGCTGAAAGCTCTCCAGCAACACTTCTGTACTCGTTGGAAAGACGAGTATCTAAAGGAGTTGCACAAAAGGAATAAGTGGAAGAGTCCAGAACCCAATCTCCGAGTCGATTCTCTGGTCGTTATCCAAGATGATAACCTGCCCCGCAAGAATGGCGACTTGGCAGGATATCCAAGATCCATTTAGGAAAAGACAAGCGGGTCCGTGTGGCTGAAATTTATACAGCGCGCGGCACGATCACGCGACCAGTCATGAAATTAGTGGTTCTACTATTATCGTACTTTCACTCTCCTACGTCTCCGTCCTGCCCTTGTTGTTTTTTTTTCCCCGCAACCAGTCCTATAGCTGTCTGTTTCTTTTCCTCATAGTCGAAACATGCCGAACAAAATAATCTTCACGATCAAGAAGACGTCATCTTCAGAGCGCCATTGCTCTCGGAATCAGCTAACTGCAAAGAAGGCCTTCCGATGCCGCATCTGCAGTCGGAATCATGCGCTTCGCCATTGTCCGGTATTTTCCGAGGCCAATACGGAGAAGCGCATGCGACTAGTGCTCCTGCACAACTATTGCTCAAACTGCCTAGCGCACGAACACTCCCAATGAACATGCGTGAGTAGGACTGGCTGCCACATCTGTCAAGAAAGACACCACACCATGCTTCACTTCCACCAGAGACTCCGATCAAGGAAGTCATCCACGAAGCTCAGCACGAGACCGGCCGAGCCGATCACACTCTCGTCGCTGTTGGGCCAACAGATGGTGACCCTGTGTCCGACTGCGGTGGTGTTGATTCAGCTCGAGGATCAGCGCCATCGCGTAAGAGCTTTTCTCGACCCGTTAGTGGCCATCAGCCGCATTACCGTCGAATCCGTCTAGAAGAGGCACATCCCAACCACAATAGTGGGCAAAGAGGTCGTATGCAGATTAACGATCCAAGCTCACGCAGATAGCAACGTGAAGATAGAAGCGCTATTCAAATTGGTCAAAACCATCGAAAGCCAGTCGCCATCCAAGGCACTGAGCGGATCCGTGAAGTCCAACTTCACGAACATGGTATTGGCTGATCCAAAGTTTGACGAGCACACGCCCATTTCACTCGTGCTAGGAGCAGAGTTTTATCAGAAATGCATCCGTCCTGGTATGCTGCCGGGAGTTAAAGGGCTTCCTCTGGATGGATTTTATCCGGCTCCTGCTCCGGATAGACCACTCAACACGCTATTTGGGTGGACCTTATTCGGCTCCTGCTCCGGATAAACCGCCCAATAACCCTACATCATTCCCACAAATTCCCTTGAATTTTTATTTGTAATGCAATAAAAAAAAAAAAAAAATCATACGAAATTCAATCAGTGTTTGTTTTCCATATTTCGTACTATCACACAGCGGAGCCGAACATTTTCCAAGTCGAAGTAAGTAATTCCAATTTCCATTCCCTTAAGATAAAACGAATTGCTCCTGCTTTCGTTTTATTCCAGAAGCGAACACCACAACGTCTACCTGTCAACAGTACTAGCAGCAACAACACTCTCAACCTCCCCATCAATCAGCGCCACCAGACTCATCCGAGCAGAACAATTCCAAATGCAATTAATATTTTTAATATAATTTGCTTTCTTTACGAAAATGTTCAGAAAACCTTTTCCGTGCTTAAAATGTTATAAATTTAATACAAATCGGTTTACGTAGTCTGATGAATAAACTTACATTATCTGGAAATCGATATGTTAACATTACGCGATGATTACAGTACATTTTTAAACGGTTTATATTCTGAGAAATAAGAGCATGCTCATCGATAAAATAAAACAATTTATTGAATTAACTGAAAATCTATATAGAAAAAGAAATATTACTCACTGACAGAGGTGGATAATGTTGCTGTATAAATATGCAAAATTACCTCAGAAGTATAGGAATCATACATAAATTAACAGCTGCTTATACTGCTGAGGAAAATGAAGTAGATAAGAGAAAGAATAGTCGTTTGATGTAGATGGAAAGGGGAATGTTATTTTTGAGCTGAATCTGAAGCCTCAATTAAATATAAAAATATGTAAATTTAGATCTTTAATAAAAATCGTAAGTAGATCATAAAAACCTTTTGTATTAAGAAGGGTTGTCAAACAAGTAAAATTATTTTTACCCTGCAGTGTATATCATCATTAGGCGTTACTTTAGTTTCCCAATTATGTACTTACATAGCAAATTTAATATTCATTGGGACTCCTTGGTACTGATCGTCCAACACAAAGAACTCCTTGAATAAATATTTATATATATATGAGGAATTCTTTGAACTTTGTTTCTTATACTTTGAATAAATCTTAATTTCAAAATGTTTTAAAACAGAATGTAATAAATAAAAGTCGCCGCATTTTGAACGGATGTCGTAATCGTCCTCAGCTCAGATGCGTCATACATAACTCCTCTTGTTTTCTTAGGATTCTCCTGCTTCTTTTATTCTAAATCTTAATCCTAAAATTACTTTGTCTTACAATTAGAAATGTTGCCTTTAACAATAAGGTAATACTAAGGCCATATGAAAAATGTTTGTGATACTTTAATTCCTTGATTTCTCTCATATTTTCCAAATTTATTATTCATTCATTCAAATTTCGTTAAACAATTTTTCTTAGATATTTATTCCTATCTTATATATTCCCCAATTTCTCCTACCAAGTCTATTAATTCCTTCGGATGTATGATGTGTAGTATTAAATACTAGTAGTAGTAATTATTTCGTTGACAATTGCTATTTCGTTGAGTTGAATAATGGTATTCCTCTTCAGTTATCAGTGATACGTACAGAAATGCTCTAATCACTTTTACTGGGATCTTCAAAACAAATATTTTCCACATGGTCTAAAATTTATTTTAATAGGTCCTGTTTATCTATTTTCAGCATATTTTGGTTTTGCTTGTCTATTGATTTCTGTTTTGTCATATTGATTTTACAGCTTATGTGCCTTGGAAGCTTGTTATTATTGAAATAATTTAAACCCAATTGTTGATGTCCTGTTTAACAATTCAACAATTCAATGAGTAAGAAAATGATTAGTAGATTTGTTAGTTTAGGGAAATCTAAAATAGCTGTGGCTTTTGAGTGCTTTGGAGAATATCCAATCCGAATATCCAAGTCTGTAGTGGACAATTTTGTACTGGCTTAGCTTGATCTGTGGAGGCAAATGTTGTAGCGACATTTGCAGTTATCATATTGGAGTCACCAAATTTGAAACATTTTTGTTAAAAAATTTAATAAATAATTTAAGATTAAAAATGGTTTAACTTCTAAAGGAATGAATTAATTTAGCACATGTATAGGTAAACATTTATGAAACTCAAATTTACAAGTACCATGCTCGGTCATAATATATCTTTTTCCCAATTGCAAAATGTTCCAACAAAATAACAGGTTTAAATTTAGTTCTGTTCTACTATTTTCCCATTTTTCTTTTATATTACACTCAAAATTTCCTCCTTCAAGCTCAAGCAGGAAGCATATTACTTTGTGAAATATTTATATATAAAAAAATCAAAAATTTTTCAGTTAATTGATTTTATTTGATACAGTCAGAAATGGAAAATGGCTAAATGTAAACAGTCAACGCTTTAAAAAATTCATGTAACGAAAATACTCGTAAAATTGAAAATCCCATAAAAAATTGTTTGCTTTTAACAATATAACAATATGTTAATCATTTCTACTATACTTGCAAAGTCTGTGGATTGCAATAATAAAGTCTGAATTTACTGAGTTATGCTTGTTTTTAATTATTTAAAAACACTTATCGCTATAAAAGAGTCTAAATTTAGATTGAAAACATAAAGCATTCGATATAGTCTTCTTAAAAAGTCCTCCTCTTAGTCCTCTTAAAAAAGTGCTTATAACAGCTCAGAGGTATTACAAATTTAAAAAAAGATGATCTTACATATATCAGTAATCAATAATATCATGTTGTCTTTGAACATACGTGTTATATAAATTCCACGAATATACAAGGATATTTTCAGTGGAATTAATCATTCCAAATGCAATTAAAATTTTTAATATAATTTGCTTTATTTACGAAAATGTTCAGAAAACCTTTTCCGTGCTTAAAATGTTATAAATTTAATACAAATCGGTTTACGTAGTTTGATGAATAATCTTGCATTATCTGGAAATCGATATGTTCCAACATTACGCGATGATTACAGTACATTTTTAAACGGTTTATTTTCTGAAAAATGAGAGCATGCTCATCGATAAAATAAAACAATTTATTGTATTAACTGAAAATCTATATAGAAAAAGAAATATTACTCACAGGCAGAAGTGGATAATGTTGCTGTATAAATATGCAAAATTACCTCAGAAGTATAGGAATCATACATAAACGAACAGCTCCTTATACTGCTGAGGAAAATGAAGTATATGGAAAGGGGAATGTTATTTCTGTGCTGAATCTGAAGCCTCAATTAAATATAAAAATATGTAAATTTAGATCTTTAATAGAAATCGTAAGTAGATCATAAAAACCTTTTGTATTAAGAAGGGTTGTCAAACAAGTAAAATTATTTTTACCCTGCAGTGTATATCATCATTAGGCGTAACTTTAGTTTCCCAATTATGTACTTACATAGCAAATTTAATATTCATTCGGACTCCTTGGTACTGATCGTCCAACACAAAGAACTCCTTGATTAAATATTTATATATATATGAGGAATTCTTTGAACATTGTTTCTTATACTTTGAATAAATCTTAATTTCAAAATGTTTTAACACAAAATGTAATAAATAAAAGTCGCCGCATTTTGAACGGATGTCGTAATCGTCCTCAGCTCAGATGCGTCATACATAACTCCTCTTGTTTTCTTATGATTCTCCTGCTTCTTTTATTCTGAATCTTAATCCTAAAATTACTTTGTCTTACAATTAGAAATGTTGCCTTTAACAATAAGGTAATACTAAGGCCATATGAAAAATGTTTGTGATACTTTAATTCCTTGTTTGCTCTCATATTTTCCAAATTTATTATTCATTCATTCAAATTTCGTTAAACAATTTTTCTTAGATATTTATTCCTATCTTATATATTCCCCAATGATGTGTAGTATTAAATACTAGTAGTAGTAATTATTTCGTTGACAATTACTATTTCATTGAGTTGAATAATGGTATTCCTTGCTTCTTTAGTTATCAGTGATACTTATAGAAACTCTCTAATCACTTTTACTTGGATCTTCAAAACTAATATTTTCCACATGGTCCAAAATTTATTTTTATAGGTCCTGTTTATATATTTTCAGTATATTTCGGTTTTGTTTATCTATTGATTTCTGTTTTGTCATGTTGTTTTAACAGTTTGTGTGCCTTGGAAGCTTGGTATTATTGAAATAATTTAAACCCAATTTTTGATGTCCTGTTTAACAATTCAACAATTCAATGAGTAAGAAAATGATTAGTAGATTTGTTAGTTTAGGGAAATCTAAAATGGCTGTGGCTTTTGAGTGCTTTGGAGAATATCCATTCTGAATATCCAAGTCTGTAGTGGAAAATTTTGTATTGGCTTAGCTTGATCTGTGGAGGTAAATGTTGTAGCGACATTTGCAGTTACCACATTGGAGTCACCAAATTGGAAACATTTTTGTTAAAAAATTTAAAAAATAATTTAATTTTAAATATGGTTTAACTTCTAATAAAAGGAATTAATTTAGCACATGTATAGGTAAACATTTATGAAACTCAAATTAACAAGTACCATGCTCGGTCATAATATATCTTTTTCCCAATTGCAAAATGTTCCAACAAAATAACAGGTTTAAATTTAGTTCTGTTCTACTATTTTCCCGTTTTCTTTTATATTACACTCAAAATTTCTTCCCTCAAGCTCAAATAGCAAATATTTTAATTTCTGAAATATTTATATACAAATAACTCAAACATTTTCCAGTTAATTGATTTTATTTGATACAATCAGGAGTGGAAAATGGCAAAATGTAAACAGTCAACGCTTTAAAAAATTCATGTAACGAAAATACTCGTAAAATTGAAAATCCCATAAAAAATTGTTTGCTTTTAACAATATAACAATATGTTACTCATTTCTACTATACTTGCAAAGTCTGAGTGATTGAAATAATAAAGTCTGAATATACTGAGTTATGCTTGTTTTTAATTATTTAAAAACACTTATCGCTATAAAAGAGTCTACATTTAGATAGAAAACATAAAGCAGACATATATCATTCGATATAGTCAACAATTAAATAATTCTTCAGTATTTCCTCTTGAAATAGTGCTTATAACAGCTCAGAGGTATTACAAATTTAAAAAAAAATATATGTTCTTTCATATATCAGTAATCAATAATATCATGTCTTCTTTGAACATACGTGTTTTATAAATTCCACGAATATACAAGGATATTTTCAGTGGAATTAATCATTCCAAATACAATTAAAATTTTTAATATAATTTGCTTTCTTTACGAAAATATCCAGAAAACCTTTTCCGTGCTTAAAATGTTATAAATTTAATACAAATCGGTTTATGTAGTTTGATGAATAATCATTATTTGGAAATCGATATGTTCCAACATTAGGCGATGATTACAGTACATTTTTAAACGGTTTATTTTCTGAAAAATGAGAGCATGCTCATCGATAAAATAAAACAATTTATTGAATTAACTGAAAATCTATATAAAAAGAGAAATATTACTCACAGGCAGAAGTGGATAATGTTGCTGTATAAATATGCAAAATTACCTCAGAAGTATAGAAATCATACATAAATTAACAGCTCCTTATACTGCTGAGAGAAATGGAGTAGCTAAGAGAGTAGTTTGATGTAGATGGAAAGGGGAATGTTATTTCTGAGCTGAATCTGAAGCCTCAATTGAATATAAAAATATGTAAATTTAGATCTTTAATAGAAATCGTAAGTAGATCATAAAAACCTTATGAATTAAGAAAGGTTGTCAAACAAGTAAAATTATTTTTACTCTGCAGTATCATCATTAGGCGTAACTTTAGTTTCTCAATTATGTACTTACTTAGCAAATTTAATATTCATTGGGACTCCTTGGTACAGATCGTCCAACACAAAGAACTCCTTGAATAAATATTTATATATATATGAGGAATTCTTTGAACTTTGTTTCTTTGTTTTTTTTTTATACTTTGAATAAATCTTAACTTCAAAATGTTTTAAAACAGAATGTAATTAATAAAAGTCGCCGCATTTTGAACGGATGTCGTAATCGTCATCAGCTCAGATGCGTCATACATAACTCCTCTTGTTTTCTTAGGATTCTCCTGCTTCTTTTATTCTAAATCTTAATCCTAAAATTACTTTGTCTTACAATTAGAAATGTTGCCTTTAACAATAAGGTAATACTAAGGCCATATGAAAAATGTTTGTGATACTTTAATTCCTTGATTTCTCTCATATTTTCCAAATTTATTATTCATTCATTCAAATTTCGTTAAACAATTTTTCTTAGATATTTATTCCTATCTTATATATTCCCCAATTTCTCCTACCAAGTCTATTAATTCCTTCGGATGTATGATGTGTAGTATTAAATACTAGTAGTAGTAATTATTTCGTTGACAATTGCTATTTCGTTGAGTTGAATAATGGTATTCCTCTTCAGTTATCAGTGATACGTACAGAAATGCTCTAATCACTTTTACTGGGATCTTCAAAACAAATATTTTCCACATGGTCTAAAATTAATTTTAATAGGTCCTGTTTATCTATTTTCAGCATATTTTGGTTTTGCTTGTCTATTGATTTCTGTTTTGTCATATTGATTTTACAGCTTATGTGCCTTGGAAGCTTGTTATTATTGAAATAATTTAAACCCAATTGTTGATGTCCTGTTTAACAATTCAACAATTCAATGAGTAAGAAAATGATTAGTAGATTTGTTAGTTTAGGGAAATCTAAAATAGCTGTGGCTTTTGAGTGCTTTGGAGAATATCCAATCCGAATATCCAAGTCTGTAGTGGACAATTTTGTACTGGCTTAGCTTGATCTGTGGAGGCAAATGTTGTAGCGACATTTGCAGTTATCATATTGGAGTCACCAAATTTGAAACATTTTTGTTAAAAAATTTAATAAATAATTTAAGATTAAAAATGGTTTAACTTCTAAAGGAATGAATTAATTTAGCACATGTATAGGTAAACATTTATGAAACTCAAATTTACAAGTACCATGCTCGGTCATAATATATCTTTTTCCCAATTGCAAAATGTTCCAACAAAATAACAGGTTTAAATTTAGTTCTGTTCTACTATTTTCCCATTTTTCTTTTATATTACACTCAAAATTTCCTCCTTCAAGCTCAAACAGGAAGCATATTACTTTGTGAAATATTTATATACAAAAAAATCAAAAATTTTTCAGTTAATTGATTTTATTTGATACAGTCAGAAATAGAAAATGGCAAAATGTAAACAGTCAACGCTTTAAAAAATTCATGTAACGAAAATACTCGTAAAATTGAAAATCCCATAAAAAATTGTTTGCTTTTAACAATATAACAATATGTTAATCATTTCTACTATACTTGCAAAGTCTGTGGATTGCAATAATAAAGTCTGAATTTACTGAGTTATGCTTGTTTTTAATTATTTAAAAACACTTATCGCTATAAAAGAGTCTAAATTTAGATTGAAAACATAAAGCATTCGATATAGTCTTCTTAAAAAGTCCTCCTCTTAGTCCTCTTAAAAAAGTGCTTATAACAGCTCAGAGGTATTACAAATTTAAAAAAAGATGATCTTACATATATCAGTAATCAATAATATCATGTTGTCTTTGAACATACGTGTTATATAAATTCCACGAATATACAAGGATATTTTCAGTGGAATTAATCATTCCAAATGCAATTAAAATTTTTAATATAATTTGCTTTATTTACGAAAATGTTCAGAAAACCTTTTCCGTGCTTAAAATGTTATAAATTTAATACAAATCGGTTTACGTAGTTTGATGAATAATCTTGCATTATCTGGAAATCGATATGTTCCAACATTACGCGATGATTACAGTACATTTTTAAACGGTTTATTTTCTGAAAAATGAGAGCATGCTCATCGATAAAATAAAACAATTTATTGTATTAACTGAAAATCTATATAGAAAAAGAAATATTACTCACAGGCAGAAGTGGATAATGTTGCTGTATAAATATGCAAAATTACCTCAGAAGTATAGGAATCATACATAAACGAACAGCTCCTTATACTGCTGAGGAAAATGAAGTATATGGAAAGGGTAATGTTATTTCTGTGCTGAATCTGAAGCCTCAATTAAATATAAAAATATGTAAATTTTGATCTTTAATAGAAATCGTAAGTAGATCATAAAAACCTTTTGTATTAAGAAGGGTTGTCAAACAAGTAAAATTATTTTTACCCTGCAGTGTATATCATCATTAGGCGTAACTTTAGTTTCCCAATTATGTACTTACATAGCAAATTTAATATTCATTCGGACTCCTTGGTACTGATCGTCCAACACAAAGAACTCCTTGATTAAATATTTATATATATATGAGGAATTCTTTGAACATTGTTTCTTATACTTTGAATAAATCTTAATTTCAAAATGTTTTAACACAAAATGTAATAAATAAAAGTCGCCGCATTTTGAACGGATGTCGTAATCGTCCTCAGCTCAGATGCGTCATACAGAACTCCTCTTGTTTTCTTAGGATTCTCCTGCTTCTTTTATTCTAAATCTTAATCCTAAAATTACTTTGTCTTACAATTAGAAATGTTGCCTTTAACAATAAGGTAATACTAAGGCCATATGAAAAATGTTTGTGGTACTTTAATTCCTTGCTTTCTTTCATATTTTCCAAATTTATTATTCATTCATTCAAATTTCGTTAAACAATTTATCTTAGATATTTATTCCTATCTTATATATTCCCCAATTACTCCTACCAAGTCTATTAATTCCTTCGGATGTATGATGTGTAATATAAAATACTAGTAGTAGTAATTATTTCGTTGACAATTGCTATTTCGTTGAGTTGAATAATGGTATTCCTCTTCAGTTATCAGTGATACGTATAGAAACGCTCTAATCAATTTTACTGGGATCTTCAAAACTAATATTTTCTACATGGTCTAAAATTTATTTTTATAGGTCCTGTTTATCTATTTTCAGTATATTTTGGTTTTGCTTGTCTATTGATTTCTGTTTTGCCATGATGGAATCACCAATTGGAAACATTTTTGTTAAAAAATTTAAAAAAATAATTTAATTTTAAAAATGGTTTCAACTTCTAAAGGAATGAATTAATTTAGCACATGTATAAGTAAACATTTATGAAACTCAAGGAAACAAGTACCATGCTCGGTCATAATATATCTTTTTTCCAATTGCAAGTCCCTCTGAAAATATCGAAAAATGTTCCAACAAAATAACGGGTTGAAATGTAGTTCTGTTCTACTATTTTCCCATTTTTCTTTTATATTACACTCAAAATTCCTCCTTCAAGCTGAAATAGGAAAGATTTTACTTTGTGAAATATTTATATACAAATTAATCAAAAATTTTTCAGTTAATTGATTTTATTTGATACAGTCAGAAATGGAAAATAGCAAAATGTAAACAGTCAACGCTTTCAAAAATTCATGTAACGAAAATACTCGTAAAATTGAAAATCCCATAAAAAATTGTTTGCTTTTAACAATATAACAATATGTTAATCATTTCTACTATACTTGCAAAGTCTGTGTGATTGAAATAATAAAGTCTGAATTTACTGAGTTATGCTTGTTTTTAATTATTTAAAAACACTTATCGCTATAAAAGAGTCTAAATTTTGATTGAAAATATAAAGCATTCGATATAGTCAACATATTAAAAAATTCTTCAGTATTTCCTCTTAAAAAAGTGCTTATAACAGCTCAGAGGTATTACAAATTTAAAAAAAGATGATCTTACATATATCAGTAATCAATAATATCATGTTGTCTTTGAACATACGTGTTATATAAATTCCACGAATATACAAGGATATTTTCAGTGGAATTAATCATTCCAAATGCAATTAAAATTTTTAATATAATTTGCTTTATTTACGAAAATGTTCAGAAAACCTTTTCCGTGCTTAAAATGTTATAAATTTAATACAAATCGGTTTACGTAGTTTGATGAATAATCTTGCATTATCTGGAAATCGATATGTTCCAACATTACGCGATGATTACAGTACATTTTTAAACGGTTTATTTTCTGAAAAATGAGAGCATGCTCATCGATAAAATAAAACAATTTATTGTATTAACTGAAAATCTATATAGAAAAAGAAATATTACTCACAGGCAGAAGTGGATAATGTTGCTGTATAAATATGCAAAATTACCTCAGAAGTATAGGAATCATACATAAACGAACAGCTCCTTATACTGCTGAGGAAAATGAAGTATATGGAAAGGGGAATGTTATTTCTGTGCTGAATCTGAAGCCTCAATTAAATATAAAAATATGTAAATTTAGATCTTTAATAGAAATCGTAAGTAGATCATAAAAACCTTTTGTATTAAGAAGGGTTGTCAAACAAGTAAAATTATTTTTACCCTGCAGTGTATATCATCATTAGGCGTAACTTTAGTTTCCCAATTATGTACTTACATAGCAAATTTAATATTCATTCGGACTCCTTGGTACTGATCGTCCAACACAAAGAACTCCTTGATTAAATATTTATATATATATGAGGAATTCTTTGAACATTGTTTCTTATACTTTGAATAAATCTTAATTTCAAAATGTTTTAACACAAAATGTAATAAATAAAAGTCGCCGCATTTTGAACGGATGTCGTAATCGTCCTCAGCTCAGATGCGTCATACATAACTCCTCTTGTTTTCTTATGATTCTCCTGCTTCTTTTATTCTGAATCTTAATCCTAAAATTACTTTGTCTTACAATTAGAAATGTTGCCTTTAACAATAAGGTAATACTAAGGCCATATGAAAAATGTTTGTGATACTTTAATTCCTTGTTTGCTCTCATATTTTCCAAATTTATTATTCATTCATTCAAATTTCGTTAAACAATTTTTCTTAGATATTTATTCCTATCTTATATATTCCCCAATGATGTGTAGTATTAAATACTAGTAGTAGTAATTATTTCGTTGACAATTACTATTTCATTGAGTTGAATAATGGTATTCCTTGCTTCTTTAGTTATCAGTGATACTTATAGAAACTCTCTAATCACTTTTACTTGGATCTTCAAAACTAATATTTTCCACATGGTCCAAAATTTATTTTTATAGGTCCTGTTTATATATTTTCAGTATATTTCGGTTTTGTTTATCTATTGATTTCTGTTTTGTCATGTTGTTTTAACAGTTTGTGTGCCTTGGAAGCTTGGTATTATTGAAATAATTTAAACCCAATTTTTGATGTCCTGTTTAACAATTCAACAATTCAATGAGTAAGAAAATGATTAGTAGATTTGTTAGTTTAGGGAAATCTAAAATGGCTGTGGCTTTTGAGTGCTTTGGAGAATATCCATTCTGAATATCCAAGTCTGTAGTGGAAAATTTTGTATTGGCTTAGCTTGATCTGTGGAGGTAAATGTTGTAGCGACATTTGCAGTTACCACATTGGAGTCACCAAATTGGAAACATTTTTGTTAAAAAATTTAAAAAATAATTTAATTTTAAATATGGTTTAACTTCTAATAAAAGTAATTAATTTAGCACATGTATAGGTAAACATTTATGAAACTCAAATTAACAAGTACCATGCTCGGTCATAATATATCTTTTTCCCAATTGCAAAATGTTCCAACAAAATAACAGGTTTAAATTTAGTTCTGTTCTACTATTTTCCCGTTTTCTTTTATATTACACTCAAAATTTCTTCCCTCAAGCTCAAATAGCAAATATTTTAATTTGTGAAATATTTATATACAAATAACTCAAACATTTTCCAGTTAATTGATTTTATTTGATACAATCAGGAGTGGAAAATGGCAAAATGTAAACAGTCAACGCTTTAAAAAATTCATGTAATGAAAATACTCGTAAAATTGAAAATCCCATAAAAAATTGTTTGCTTTTAACAATATAACAATATGTTACTCATTTCTACTATACTTGCAAAGTCTGAGTGATTGAAATAATAAAGTCTGAATATACTGAGTTATGCTTGTTTTTAATTATTTAAAAACACTTATCGCTATAAAAGAGTCTACATTTAGATTGAAAACATAAAGCAGACATATATCATTCGATATAGTCAACAATTAAATAATTCTTCAGTATTTCCTCTTGAAATAGTGCTTATAACAGCTCAGAGGTATTACAAATTTAAAAAAAAATATATGTTCTTTCATATATCAGTAATCAATAATATCATGTCTTCTTTGAACATACGTGTTTTATAAATTCCACGAATATACAAGGATATTTTCAGTGGAATTAATCATTCCAAATACAATTAAAATTTTTAATATAATTTGCTTTCTTTACGAAAATATCCAGAAAACCTTTTCCGTGCTTAAAATGTTATAAATTTAATACAAATCGGTTTATGTAGTTTGATGAATAATCATTATTTGGAAATCGATATGTTCCAACATTAGGCGATGATTACAGTACATTTTTAAACGGTTTATTTTCTGAAAAATGAGAGCATGCTCATCGATAAAATAAAACAATTTATTGAATTAACTGAAAATCTATATAAAAAGAGAAATATTACTCACAGGCAGAAGTGGATAATGTTGCTGTATAAATATGCAAAATTACCTCAGAAGTATAGAAATCATACATAAATTAACAGCTCCTTATACTGCTGAGAGAAATGGAGTAGCTAAGAGAGTAGTTTGATGTAGATGGAAAGGGGAATGTTATTTCTGAGCTGAATCTGAAGCCTCAATTGAATATAAAAATATGTAAATTTAGATCTTTAATAGAAATCGTAAGTAGATCATAAAAACCTTATGAATTAAGAAAGGTTGTCAAACAAGTAAAATTATTTTTACTCTGCAGTATCATCATTAGGCGTAACTTTAGTTTCTCAATTATGTACTTACATAGCAAATTTAATATTCATTGGGACTCCTTGGTACAGATCGTCCAACACAAAGAACTCCTTGAATAAATATTTATATATATATGAGGAATTCTTTGAACTTTGTTTCTTTGTTTTTTTTTATACTTTGAATAAATCTTAACTTCAAAATGTTTTAAAACAGAATGTAATTAATAAAAGTCGCCGCATTTTGAACGGATGTCGTAATCGTCATCAGCTCAGATGCGTCATACATAACTCCTCTTGTTTTCTTAGGATTCTCCTGCTTCTTTTATTCTAAATCTTAATCCTAAAATTACTTTGTCTTATAATTAGAAATGTTGCCTTTAACAATAAGGTAATACTAAGGCCATATGAAAAATGTTTGTGATACTTTAATTCCTTGATTTCTCTCATATTTTCCAAATTTATTATTCATTCATTCAAATTTCGTTAAACAATTTTTCTTAGATATTTATTCCTATCTTATATATTCCCCAATTTCTCCTACCAAGTCTATTAATTCCTTCGGATGTATGATGTGTAGTATTAAATACTAGTAGTAGTAATTATTTCGTTGACAATTGCTATTTCGTTGAGTTGAATAATGGTATTCCTCTTCAGTTATCAGTGATACGTACAGAAATGCTCTAATCACTTTTACTGGGATCTTCAAAACAAATATTTTCCACATGGTCTAAAATTTATTTTAATAGGTCCTGTTTATCTATTTTCAGCATATTTTGGTTTTGCTTGTCTATTGATTTCTGTTTTGTCATATTGATTTTACAGCTTATGTGCCTTGGAAGCTTGTTATTATTGAAATAATTTAAACCCAATTGTTGATGTCCTGTTTAACAAAATAAAATAAAAGTCGCCGCATTTGGAACGGATGTCGTAATCGTCATCAGCTCAGATGCGTCATACATAACTCCTCTTGTTTTCTTAGGATTCTCCTGCTTCTTTTATTCTGAATCTTAATCCTAAAATTACATTGTCTTACAATTAGAAATGTTGCCTTTAACAATAAGGTAATACTAAGGCCATATGAAAAATGTTTGTGATACTTTAATACCTTGTTTTCTTTCATATTTTCCAAATTTATTGTTCATTCATTCAAATTTCGTCAAACAATTTTTCTTAGATATTTATTCCTATCTTATATTTTCCCCAATTTCTCCTACCAAGTCTATTAATTCCTTCGGATGTATGATGTGTAGTATTAAATACTAGTAGTAGTAATTATTTCGTTGACAATTACTATTTCATTGAGTTGAATAATTGTATTCCTTGCTTCTTTAGTTATCAGTGATACTTATAGAAACTCTCTAATCACTTTTACTGGGATCTTCAAAACTAATATTTTCCACATGGTCCAAAATTTATTTTAATAGGTCCTGTTTATCTATTTTCAGCATATTTTGGTTTTGCTTGTCTATTGATTTCTGTTTTGTCATATTGATTTTACAGCTTATGTGCCTTGGAAGCTTGTTATTATTGAAATAATTTAAACCCAATTGTTGATGTCCTGTTTAACAATTCAACAATTCAATGAGTAAGAAAATGATTAGTAGATTTGTTAGTTTAGGGAAATCTAAAATGGCTGTGGCTTTTGAGTGCTTTGGAGAATATCCATTCTGAATATTCAAGTCTGTAGTGGAAAATTTTGTATTGGCTTAGCTTGATCTGTGGAGGCAAATGTTGTAGCGACATTTGCAGTTACAGTTTCACATTGGAGTCACCAAATTGGAAACATTTTTGTTAAAAAATTTAATAAATAATTTAAGTTTAAAAATGGTTTAACTTCTAAAGGAATGAATTAATTTAGCACAAATTAACAAGTACCATGCTCGGTCATAATATATCTTTTTCCCAATTGCAAAATGTTCCAACAAAATAACAGGTTTAAATTTAGTTCTGTTCTACTATTTTCCCGTTTTCTTTTATATTACACTCAAAATTTCCTCCTTCAAGCTCAAACAGGAAAGATTTTACTTTGTGAAATAATTATATACAAATAAATCAAACATTTTTCAGTTAATTGATTTTATTTGATACAGTCAGAAATGGAAAATGGCAAAATGTAAACAGTCAACGCTTTAAAAAATTCATGTAACGAAAATACTCGTAAAATTGAAAATCCCATAAAAAATTGTTTGCTTTTAACAATATAACAATATGTTACTCATTTCTACTATACTTGCAAAGTCTGAGTGATTGAAATAATAAAGTCTGAATATACTGAGTTATGCTTGTTTTTAATTATTTAAAAACACTTATCGCTATAAAAGAGTCTACATTTAGATTGAAAACATAAAGCAGACATATATCATTCGATATAGTCAACAATTAAATAATTCTTCAGTATTTCCTCTTGAAATAGTGCTTATAACAGCTCAGAGGTATTACAAATTTAAAAAAAAATATATGTTCTTTCATATATCAGTAATCAATAATATCATGTCTTCTTTGAACATACGTGTTTTATAAATTCCACGAATATACAAGGATATTTTCAGTGGAATTAATCATTCCAAATACAATTAAAATTTTTAATATAATTTGCTTTCTTTACGAAAATATCCAGAAAACCTTTTCCGTGCTTAAAATGTTATAAATTTAATACAAATCGGTTTATGTAGTTTGATGAATAATCATTATTTGGAAATCGATATGTTCCAACATTAGGCGATGATTACAGTACATTTTTAAACGGTTTATTTTCTGAAAAATGAGAGCATGCTCATCGATAAAATAAAACAATTTATTGAATTAACTGAAAATATATATAGAAAAAGAAATATTACTCGCAGGCAGAAGTGGATAATGTTGCTGTATAATATGCAAAATTACCTCAGAAGTATAGAAATCATACATAAATTAACAGCTTCTTATACTGCTGAAAATGGAGTAGCTAAGAGAAAGAATAGTCGTTTGATGTAAATGAAAAGGGGAATGTTATTTCTGAGCGGAATCTGAAGCCTCAATTAAATATATGTAAATTGTATATATGTAAAATAAGTAAATTTAGATCTTTAATAGAAATCGTAAGTAGATCATAAAAACCATTTTAAGAAGGGCTGTTAAACAAGTAAAATTATTTTTACTCTGCAGTGCATATCATCATTAGGCGTAACCAATTATGTACTTACATAGCAAATTTAATATTCATGCGGACTCCTTGGTACTGATCGTCCAACACAAATAACTTCTTGAATAAATATTTATATATATATATATATGAGGAATTCTTTGAACTTTGTTTCTTATACTTTGAATAAATCTTAATGTCAAAATGTTTTAAAACAAAATGTAATAAATAAAAGTCGCCGCATTTTGAACGGATGTCGTAATCGTCCTCAGCTCAGATGCGTCATACAGAACTCCTCTTGTTTTCTTAGGATTCTCCTGCTTCTTTTATTCTAAATCTTAATCCTAAAATTACTTTGTCTTACAATTAGAAATGTTGCCTTTAACAATAAGGTAATACTAAGGCCATATGAAAAATGTTTGTGGTACTTTAATTCCTTGCTTTCTTTCATATTTTCCAAATTTATTATTCATTCATTCAAATTTCGTTAAACAATTTATCTTAGATATTTATTCCTATCTTATATATTCCCCAATTACTCCTACCAAGTCTATTAATTCCTTCGGATGTATGATGTGTAATATAAAATACTAGTAGTAGTAATTATTTCGTTGACAATTGCTATTTCGTTGAGTTGAATAATGGTATTCCTCTTCAGTTATCAGTGATACGTATAGAAACGCTCTAATCAATTTTACTGGGATCTTCAAAACTAATATTTTCTACATGGTCTAAAATTTATTTTTATAGGTCCTGTTTATCTATTTTCAGTATATTTTGGTTTTGCTTGTCTATTGATTTCTGTTTTGCCATGATGGAATCACCAATTGGAAACATTTTTGTTAAAAAATTTAAAAAAATAATTTAATTTTAAAAATGGTTTCAACTTCTAAAGGAATGAATTAATTTAGCACATGTATAAGTAAACATTTATGAAACTCAAGGAAACAAGTACCATGCTCGGTCATAATATATCTTTTTTCCAATTGCAAGTCCCTCTAAAAATATCGAAAAATGTTCCAACAAAATAACGGGTTGAAATGTAGTTCTGTTCTACTATTTTCCCATTTTTCTTTTATATTACACTCAAAATTCCTCCTTCAAGCTGAAATAGGAAAGATTTTACTTTGTGAAATATTTATATACAAATAAATCAAAAATTTTTCAGTTAATTGATTTTATTTGATACAGTCAGAAATGGAAAATGGCAAAATGTAAACAGTCAACGCTTTCAAAAATTCATGTAACGAAAATACTCGTAAAATTGAAAATCCCATAAAAAATTGTTTGCTTTTAACAATATAACAATATGTTAATCATTTCTACTATACTTGCAAAGTCTGTGTGATTGAAATAATAAAGTCTGAATTTACTGAGTTATGCTTGTTTTTAATTATTTAAAAACACTTATCGCTATAAAAGAGTCTAAATTTTGATTGAAAATATAAAGCATTCGATATAGTCAACATATTAAAAAATTCTTCAGTATTTCCTCTTAAAAAAGTGCTTATAACAGCTCAGAGGTATTACAAATTTAAAAAAAGATGATCTTACATATATCAGTAATCAATAATATCATGTTGTCTTTGAACATACGTGTTATATAAATTCCACGAATATACAAGGATATTTTCAGTGGAATTAATCATTTCAAATGCAATTAAAATTTTTAATATAATGTGCTTTCTTTACGAAAATGTTCAGAAAACCTTTTCCGTGCTTAAAATGTTATAAATTTAATACAAATCGGTTTACGTAGTCTGATGAATAATCTTGCATTATCTGGAAATCGATATGTTCCAACATTACGCGATGATTACAGTACATTTTTAAACGGTTTATTTTCTGAAAAATGAGAGCATTTCTCATCGATAAAATAAAACAATTTATTGAATTAACTGAAAATCTATATAGAAAAAGAAATATTACTCACAGGCAGAAGTGGATAATGTTGCTGTATAAATATGCAAAATTACCTCAGAAGTATAGGAATCATACATAAATGAACAGCTCCTTATACTGCTGAGGAAAATGAAGTAGATAAGAGAAAGAATAGTTGTTTGTTATAGATGGAAAGGGGAATGTTATTTCTGTGCTGAATAAAAATATGTAAATTTAGATCTTTAATAGAAATCGTAAGTAGATCATAAAAACCTTTTGTATTAAGAAGGGTTGTCAAACAAGTAAAATAATTTTTACCCTGCAGTGTATATCATCATTAGGCGTAACTTTAGTTTTCCAATTATGTACTTACATAGCAAATTTAATATTCATTCGGACTCCTTGGTACTGATCGTCCAACACAAAGAACTCCTTGAATAAATATTTATATATATATGAGGAATTCTTTGAACTTTGTTTCTTATACTTTGAATTAATCTTAATTTCAAAATGTTTTAAAACAGAATGTAATTAATAAAAGTCGCCGCATTTTGAACGGATGTCGTAATCGTCCTCAGCTCAGATGCGTCATACATAACTCCTCTTGTTTTCTTAGGATTCTCCTGCTTCTTTTATTCTAAATCTTAATCCTAAAACTACTTTGTCTTACAATTAGAAATGTTGCTTTTGACAATAAGGTAATACTATGGCCATATGAAAAATGTTTGTGATACTTTAATTCCTTGTTTTCTCTCATATTTTCCAAATTTATTATTCATTCATTCAAATTTCGTTAAACAATTTTTCTTAGATATTTATTCCTATCATATATATTCTCCAATGATGTGTAGTATTAAATACTAGTAGTAGTAATTATTTCGTTGACAATTACTATTTCATTGAGTTGAATAATGGTATTCCTTGCTTCTTTAGTTATCAGTGATACTTATAGAAACTCTCTAATCACTTTTACTTGGATCTTCAAAACTAATATTTTCCACATGGTCCAAAATTTATTTTAATAGGTCCTGTTTATATATTTTCAGTATATTTCGGTTTTGCTTGTCTATTGATTTCTGTGTTGTCATATTGATTTTACAGCTTATGTGCCTTGGAAGCTTGTTATTATTGAAATAATTTAAACCCAATTGTTGATGTCCTGTTTAACAATTCAACAATTCAATGAGTAAGAAAATGATTAGTAGATTTGTTAGTTTAGGGAAATCTAAAATGGCTGTGGCTTTTGAGTGCTTTGGAGAATATCCATTCTGAATATCCAAGTCTGTAGTGGAACATTTTGTATTGGTTTAGCTTGATCTGTGGAGGCGAATGTTGTAGCGACATTTGCAGTTACAGTTTCACATTGGAGTCACCAAATTTTTTTTGACATTTTTATTAAAAAATTTTAAAAATAATTTAATTTTAAAAATGGTTTAACTTCTAAAGGAAGGAATTAATTTAGCACATGTATAGGTAAACATTTATGAAACTCAAGGAAATAAGTATTATACTCGGTCATAATATACCTTTATCGCAATTGAAAATGTTCCAACAAAATAACAGGTTCAAATGTAGTTCTGTTCTACTATTTTCCCTTTTTCTTTTATATTACACTCAAAATTTCCTCCTTCAAGCTGAAATAGGAAAGATTTTACTTTGTGAAATATTTATATTTCTCTTAAAGAAATAAAATATCGGATGTAACTTCTTATCCTCTTTTCGTTGAAATAGAACTACACCATAACCCAACGAACTGGCATCGCAATGTAATTCTACTTCATCCTTGTAATCATATGTAGTTAACACTGGTGCCTGTACTAACTTTTCTTTTAGCTTTTCAAAGCACTCTCGCTCCTTTTCTTCAAACATAAACTCCTTATCTTTTTTCAATAAATCATATAATGGTTTCGCTATGATTGAAAAATCTTTTACGAATCTGCGAAAATAGGAACATAGTCCCAAAAAACTCTTAAATGTCGGAGCATTTTATGGTATCGGGAAATTCTTTACTGCTTCTAATCCTTTACCATCAGCTTCAATGCCGTCACTTGTTATCCTAAAACCTAAGTACTTAATACTTGATTGAAGAAGTTCACTGATATGATATCCATTCTTAATTCTAACTTATTGTCTACTAATCTTTTCAAAACTTTCTTTAGCGTTTCTAAATGCTCAATTTCATCCTTAGTAGCTACCATAATATCATCCATATAAATGATCACTTTGTTTTCCTTAATCATATCTGCAAAAATCTCATTAATAAATCTCATTTTCATAATCTCATCTCATAATTTTGTTTAATTTCCTGTAATCAATACATAATCTCAAATCTCCTGTCTTTTTCTTTACTAACACTATTGGCGATGCATACTCTGAACTACTTAGCCTAATCACTCCTTCTTTTAAGTATTCATCGAGTAATATCTGTAGTTTTTCTTTTTCCGAATAGGACAACCGTCTTGGGGAACAACTAAAAGGTTTTGTGTTTTCTAGATTTAGCTTCATTTCACACCTGATAGCTGGCTCAACTGGTCTTGGTTTATTCACATAATTACTCTCAATTAATTTAACAATCTGTTTACGAACTGTATATTCAACTTTTTCACCTATCTTATAATCATTTTCTTCATCAATTCGATATTAATTTTCATTATTTCGTTTTCTTCTTCAATTAATATGATTTCCTATTTTCTCATTAATCTTCTTAACTATTTCATTAACTGCAACTTCAGTCACATTATCCTCATCAACTTTTTCTACCGTAACCATTTTCAAAACGTTTGGATTAAACTTTAAATTACACTCATCCAAAAAATCTCGCCCTAATACCACTTCATGACTCATAGATTCGTTCGCTACAATATTTAAATAAAAATTTATTCTTCTTGAATTCTTTAGAACATAACATAAACTTTTTCCATAAACTTCAAGTTTGCTCTTATTGAGGCCAAAATATGTATTCATTACAGGTAATATATTAACTTGTGTTGGAATGCAAGAGATTTTGATCAATGATATGGGACTTCCCGAATCTATGAGGCACGCTAAAATTAAGGGTTGATTAGCTGCATTTGTGAAAAAAATCTTAAAATACTTTACATAATTGTTGCTGCTCATGTTTTTATTCCTTGGACATTTGGCTACCCAGTGATCCTTCACACGCATAGCACGAACCTGGTTCCATTTTGGGGTTTCTGCAGTCCTTCGCATAATGTCCTCTTATGTTGCAATTGTGGCACCGAAATACTGCTTTATCTTTGCCCCCAGAAAATATAATTTTTGTATCCTTGTTAGCGTCGTGTCCTACCGCCAAGCTGATTTCCTCGAACGCTCGTCTAATTTGGGCCACATCTCCAAAGCATTGTATGCGCGCTTGAGTGCGCAGCCTTGATCCGGAATGCCTTCGATGACTCGTTCAATTAGTTCTTCCTTGTCAATATTAATGTTGTGGGACAACATTAATTTTTCATCTAGGTAGGTTCCGAATTTCTCGTTCGCTTTCCAAATTCTCGTTTCAAAATTACGCCTAGCATCTACTTTGGACGTCTTCTCACCAAACATCTGCATTAACTGATTGCTGAGTTCAACAAATGTTTGCAATACCCTTGTGGAGTTTGCGTGTAGCCATACTTTTGCGTTTTCTTTCAGATTACTCACCAGTAACATTCGCATATGATCACTGTTGACGCCATACACTGTTGCTATGTTCGTTAATTGCGTGATCCATTTGCGTGCGAATATTTCGCCACTGTAGTCACTCACTGCTTCTGCTGCCCAGCGACACGAAATTCTGTTTTCGTTGAATAACGGTTTTTCGTATGCTGAGCTCCCTGTTGTTGTCTCTCTATTATTGTTATTTTCTGAATCCTCGTTTTTGTCGCTGTTGCTATCGCGTCCTTCTTCGTCCGTTTCCTTATCTTCGCCGTCGCCTTCGTTGCAGACGCGGTTATTGTTATTGTTTCTGCTTTCGCTGCTCGCCTCCGCTTCAGCACACAGTTGTTGTCGTGACGAGTACATCATTTGTTCCAACTGTACCAACTGCTGTTGAATCCTACTGATGCTTTCTTGTCTTGTTGTTTCTTCCAAAATTATTTGCTGGGAGGAATTTTCTGCTGTACCTTCACTGATTATTTCGCCTGCCAAACTATTAATATTTTCGATCTCCATCAGCGCTTCTGGATTTTCTTGCGCCATATTATTTAGTCGTGCCACTAATTCTGCTTTGCTTCCTTTTGTTGGCAATCCTAACACGGATAGCCACTTTTTCAACTGCGTTATTGGGCACTTGTGAAAATTAATCGAGTTGTTCATTGATTTAATTTAAATTTAGTAAACAAAAATTAATAACATTTATGTTTATTGTTCGGACCACTTCTGAATTGTAGGGGGACTGAGTGTACTCCCTAGAGTGAAACACTTTACTTCTGTTCGGGTTCTTTATTTCTTGTTCACTCATCGACAGCTAGCGCACGACTGATCGCATCGTTCTCGCTCGTGACAGGATTGTTACTCTGCCTTACATTGCTCTCACAAGGAGAGGAGAGAGCAATGTAACAAAGAGCTTAAGAGAGCACGTGAAATGAAGCTAAATCTAGAAAACACAAAACCTTTTAGGAAAAAGAAAAACTACAGATATTACTCGATGAATACTTAAAAGAAGGAGTGATTAGGCTAAGTAGTTCAGAGTATGCATCGCCAATAGTGCTAGTAAAGAAAAAGACAGGAGATTTGAGATTATGTATTGATTACAGGAAATTAAACAAAATTACGATCAAAGATAACTATCCGTTGCCATTAATTGATGATTTGTTAGATAGTTTGTCTAAAAAGAAAGTGTTTACAAAATTAGATCTTAAACATGGACATTTTCACATTTACGTTGACAAGGAAGCCATCATGTATACAGCGTTTATGACACCATTAGGACATTATGAATTTCTAAGAATGCCAATGGGCCTTAAAAATGCTCCGGCGGTGTTTCAGAGATTTATTAATGAGATTTTTGCAGATATGATTAAGGAAAACAAAGTGATCATTTATATGGATGATATTATGGTAGCTACTAAGGATGAAATTGAGCATTTAGAAACGCTAAAGGAAGTTTTGAAAAGATTAGTAGACAATAAGTTAGAATTAAGAATGGATATCATATCAGTGAACTTCTTCAAGCAAGTATTAAGTACTTAGGTTTTAGGATAACAAGTGACGGCATTGAAGCTGATGGTAAAGGATTAGAAGCAGTAAAGAATTTCCCGATACCATAAAATGCTCCGACATTTAAGAGTTTTTTGGGACTATGTTCCTATTTTCGCAGATTCGTAAAAGATTTTTCAATCATAGCGAAACCATTATATGATTTATTGAAAAAAGATAAGGAGTTTATGTTTGAAGAAAAGGAGCGAGAGTGCTTTGAAAAGCTAAAAGAAAAGTTAGTACAGGCACCAGTGTTAACTACATATGATTACAAGGATGAAGTAGAATTACATTGCGATGCCAGTTCGTTGGGCTATGGTGCAGTTCTATTTCAACGAAAAGAGTTACATCCGATATTTTATTTCTCTAAGAGAAATATAAATATTTCACAAAGTAAAATCTTTCCTATTTCAGCATGAAGGAGGAAACTTTGGTTATAATATTAAAGAAAAAGGGAAAATAGTAGAACAGAAAAAGGTATAGGAATCATACATAAATTAACAGCTCCTTATACTGCTGAGAGAAATGGAGTAGCTAAGAGAGTAGTTTGTTGTAGATGGAAAGGGGAATGTTATTTCTGAGCTGAATCTGAAGCCTCAATTGAATATAAAAATATGTAAATTTAGATATTTAATTGAAATCGTAAGTAGATCATAAAAACCTTATGAATTAAGAAAGGTTGTCAAACAAGTAAAATTATTTTTACTCTGCAGTATCATCATTAGGCGTAACTTTAGTTTCCCAATAATGTACTTACATAGCAAATTTAATATTCATTCGGACTCCTTGGTACTGATCGTCCAACACAAAGAACTCCTTGAATATATATATATATGAGGAATTCCGTGAACATTTTTTCTTATACAAAATTGAATAATTTGTACAACAATAAGGTAATACTAAGGCCATATGAAAAATGTTTGTGATACTTTCATTCCTTGATTTCTTTCATATTTTCCAAATTTATTATTCATTCATTCAAATTTCGTTAAACAATTTATCTTAGATATTTATTCCTATCTTATATATTCCCCAATTTCTCCTACCAAGTCTATTAATTCCTTCGGATGTATGATGTGTAGTATTAAATACTAGTAGTAGTAATTATTTCGTTGACAATTGCTATTTCGTTGAGTTGAATAATGGTATTCCTCTTCAGTTATCAGTGATACGTACAGAAATGCTCTAATCACTTTTACTGGGATCTTCAAAACAAATATTTTCCACATGGTCTAAAATTTATTTTAATAGGTCCTGTTTATCTATTTTCAGCATATTTTGGTTTTGCTTGTCTATTGATTTCTGTTTTGTCATATTGATTTTACAGCTTATGTGCCTTGGAAGCTTGTTATTATTGAAATAATTTAAACCCAATTGTTGATGTCCTGTTTAACAAAATAAAATAAAAGTCGCCGCATTTGGAACGGATGTCGTAATCGTCATCAGCTCAGATGCGTCATACATAACTCCTCTTGTTTTCTTAGGATTCTCCTGCTTCTTTTATTCTGAATCTTAATCCTAAAATTACATTGTCTTACAATTAGAAATGTTGCCTTTAACAATAAGGTAATACTAAGGCCATATGAAAAATGTTTGTGATACTTTAATACCTTGTTTTCTTTCATATTTTCCAAATTTATTGTTCATTCATTCAAATTTCGTCAAACAATTTTTCTTAGATATTTATTCCTATCTTATATTTTCCCCAATTTCTCCTACCAAGTCTATTAATTCCTTCGGATGTATGATGTGTAGTATTAAATACTAGTAGTAGTAATTATTTCGTTGACAATTACTATTTCATTGAGTTGAATAATAGTATTCCTTGCTTCTTTAGTTATCAGTGATACTTATAGAAACTCTCTAATCACTTTTACTGGGATCTTCAAAACTAATATTTTCCACATGGTCCAAAATTTATTTTAATAGGTCCTGTTTATCTATTTTCAGCATATTTTGGTTTTGCTTGTCTATTGATTTCTGTTTTGTCATATTGATTTTACAGCTTATGTGCCTTGGAAGCTTGTTATTATTGAAATAATTTAAACCCAATTGTTGATGTCCTGTTTAACAATTCAACAATTCAATGAGTAAGAAAATGATTAGTAGATTTGTTAGTTTAGGGAAATCTAAAATGGCTGTGGCTTTTGAGTGCTTTGGAGAATATCCATTCTGAATATTCAAGTCTGTAGTGGAAAATTTTGTATTGGCTTAGCTTGATCTGTGGAGGCAAATGTTGTAGCGACATTTGCAGTTATCATATTGGAGTCACCAAATTGGAAACATTTTTGTTAAAAAATTTAATAAATAATTTAAGATTAAAAATGGTTTAACTTCTAAAGGAATGAATTAATTTAGCACATGTATAGGTAAACATTTATGAAACTCAAATTTACAAGTACCATGCTCGGTCATAATATATCTTTTTCCCAATTGCAAAATGTTCCAACAAAATAACAGGTTTAAATTTAGTTCTGTTCTACTATTTTCCCATTTTTCTTTTATATTACACTCAAAATTTCCTCCTTCAAGCTCAAGCAGGAAGCATATTACTTTGTGAAATATTTATATACAAAAAAATCAAAAATTTTTCAGTTAATTGATTTTATTTGATACAGTCAGAAATGGAAAATGGCAAAATGTAAACAGTCAACGCTTTAAAAAATTCATGTAACGAAAATACTCGTAAAATTGAAAATCCCATAAAGAATTGTTTGCTTTTAACAATATAACAATATGTTAATCATTTCTACTATACTTGCAAAGTCTGTGGATTGCAATAATAAAGTCTGAATTTACTGAGTTATGCTTGTTTTTAATTATTTAAAAACACTTATCGCTATAAAAGAGTCTAAATTTTGATTGAAAATATAAAGCATTCGATATAGTCAACATATTAAAAAATTCTTCAGTATTTCCTCTTAAAAAAGTGCTTATAAAAGCTCAGAGGTATTACAAATTTAAAAAAAGATGATCTTACATATATCAGTAATCAATAATATCATGTTGTCTTTGAACATACGTGTTATATAAATTCCACGAATATACAAGGATATTTTCAGTGGAATTAATCATTCCAAATGCAATTAAAATTTTTAATATAATGTGCTTTCTTTACGAAAATGTTCAGAAAACCTTTTCCGTGCTTAAAATGTTATAAATTTAATACAAATCGGTTTACGTAGTCTGATGAATAATCTTGCATTATCTGGAAATCGATATGTTCCAACATTACGCGATGATTACAGTACATTTTTAAACGGTTTATTTTCTGAAAAATGAGAGCATGCTCATCGATAAAATAAAACAATTTATTGAATTAACTGAAAATCTATATAGAAAAAGAAATATTACTCACAGGCAGAAGTGGATAATGTTGCTGTATAAATATGCAAAATTACCTCAGAAGTATAGGAATCATACATAAATGAACAGCTCCTTATACTGCTGAGGAAAATGAAGTAGATAAGAGAAAGAATAGTTGTTTGTTATAGATGGAAAGGGGAATGTTATTTCTGTGCTGAATCTGAAGCCTCAATTAAATATAAAAATATGTAAATTTAGATCTTTAATAGAAATCGTAAGTAGATCATAAAAACCTTATGAATTAAGAAAGGTTGTCAAACAAGTAAAATTATTTTTACCCTGCAGTGTATATCATCATTAGGCGTAACTTTAGTTTCTCAATTATGTACTTACATAGCAAATTTAATATTCATTGGGACTCCTTGGTACAGATCGTCCAACACAAAGAACTCCTTGAATAAATATTTATATATATATGAGGAATTCTTTGAACTTTGTTTTTTTTTTTTTTTTTTTATACTTTGAATAAATCTTAACTTCAAAATGTTTTAAAACAGAATGTAATTAATAAAAGTCGCCGCATTTTGAACGGATGTCGTAATCGTCATCAGCTCAGATGCGTCATACATAACTCCTCTTGTTTTCTTAGGATTCTCCTGCTTCTTTTATTCTAAATCTTAATCCTAAAATTACTTTGTCTTATAATTAGAAATGTTGCCTTTAACAATAAGGTAATACTAAGGCCATATGAAAAATGTTTGTGATACTTTAATTCCTTGTTTTCTCTCATATTTTCCAAATTTATTATTCATTCATTCAAATTTCGTTAAACAATTTTTCTTAGATATTTATTCCTATCTTATATATTCCCCAATGATGTGTAGTATTAAATACTAGTAGTAGTAATTATTTCGTTGACAATTACTATTTCATTGAGTTGAATAATGGTATTCCTTGCTTCTTTAGTTATCAGTGATACTTATAGAAACTCTCTAATCACTTTTACTTGGATCTTCAAAACTAATATTTTCCACATGGTCCAAAATTTATTTTAATAGGTCCTGTTTATATATTTTCAGTATATTTCGGTTTTGCTTGTCTATTGATTTCTGTTTTGTCATATTGATTTTACAGCTTATGTGCCTTGGAAGCTTGTTATTATTGAAATAATTTAAACCCAATTGTTGATGTCCTGTTTAACAATTCAACAATTCAATGAGTAAGAAAATGATTAGTAGATTTGTTAGTTTAGGGAAATCTAAAATGGCTGTGGCTTTTGAGTGCTTTGGAGAATATCCATTCTGAATATCCAAGTCTGTAGTGGAACATTTTGTATTGGTTTAGCTTGATCTGTGGAGGCGAATGTTGTAGCGACATTTGCAGTTACAGTTTCACATTGGAGTCACCAAATTTTTTTTGACATTTTTATTAAAAAATTTTAAAAATAATTTAATTTTAAAAATGGTTTAACTTCTAAAGGAAGGAATTAATTTAGCACATGTATAGGTAAACATTTATGAAACTCAAGGAAATAAGTATTATACTCGGTCATAATATACCTTTTTCGCAATTGAAAATGTTCCAACAAAATAACAGGTTCAAATGTAGTTCTGTTCTACTATTTTCCCTTTTTCTTTTATATTACACTCAAAATTTCCTCCTTCAAGCTGAAATAGGAAAGATTTTACTTTGTGAAATATTTATATTTCTCTTAAAGAAATAAAATATCGGATGTAACTTCTTATCCTCTTTTCGTTGAAATAGAACTACACCATAACCCAACGAACTGGCATCGCAATGTAATTCTACTTCATCCTTGTAATCATATGTAGTTAACACTGGTGCCTGTACTAACTTTTCTTTTAGCTTTTCAAAGCACTCTCGCTCCTTTTCTTCAAACATAAACTCCTTATCTTTTTTCAATAAATCATATAATGGTTTCGCTATGATTGAAAAATCTTTTACGAATCTGCGAAAATAGGAACATAGTCCCAAAAAACTCTTAAATGTCGGAGCATTTTATGGTATCGGGAAATTCTTTACTGCTTCTAATCCTTTACCATCAGCTTCAATGCCGTCACTTGTTATCCTAAAACCTAAGTACTTAATACTTGATTGAAGAAGTTCACTGATATGATATCCATTCTTAATTCTAACTTATTGTCTACTAATCTTTTCAAAACTTCCTTTAGCGTTTCTAAATGCTCAATTTCATCCTTAGTAGCTACCATAATATCATCCATATAAATGATCACTTTGTTTTCCTTAATCATATCTGCAAAAATCTCATTAATAAATCTCTGAAACACCGCCGGAGCATTTTTAAGGCCCATTGCATTCTTAGAAATTCATAATGTCCTAATGGTGTCATAAACGCTGTATACATGATGGCTTCCTTGTCAACGTAAATGTGAAAATGTCCATGTTTAAGATCTAATTTTGTAAACACTTTCTTTTTAGACAAACTATCTAACAAATCATCAATTAATGGCAACGGATAGTTATCTTTGATCGTAATTTTGTTTAATTTCCTGTAATCAATACATAATCTCAAATCTCCTGTCTTTTTCTTTACTAGCACTATTGGCGATGCATACTCTGAACTACTTAGCCTAATCACTCCTTCTTTTAAGTATTCATCGAGTAATATCTGTAGTTTTTCTTTTCCGAATAGGACAACCGTCTTGGGGAACAACTAAAAGGTTTTGTGTTTTCTAGATTTAGCTTCATTTCACACCTGATAGCTGGCTCAACTGGTCTTGGTTTATTCACATAATTACTCTCAATTAATTTAACAATCTGTTTACGAACTGTATATTCAACTTTTTCACCTATCTTATAATCATTTTCTTCATCAATTCGATATTAATTTTCATTATTTCGTTTTCTTCTTCAATTAATATGATTTCCTATTTTCTCATTAATCTTCTTAACTATTTCATTAACTGCAACTTCAGTCACATTATCCTCATCAATTTTTTCTACCGTAACCATTTTCAAAACGTTTGGATTAAACTTTAAACTACACTCATCCAAAAAATCTCGCCCTAATACCACTTCATGACTCATAGATTCGTTCGGTACAATATTTAAATAAAAATTTATTCTTCTTGAATTCTTTAGAACATAACATAAACTTTTTCCATAAACTTCAAGTTTGCTCTTATTGAGGCCAAAATATGTATTCATTACAGGTAATATATTAACTTGTGTTGGAATGCAAGAGATTTTGATCAATGATATGGGACTTCCCGAATCTATGAGGCACGCTAAAATTAAGGGTTGATTAGCTGCAATTGTGAAAAAAATCTTAAAATACTTTACATAATTGTTGCTGCTCATGTTTTTATTCCTTGGACATTTGGCTACCCAGTGATCCTTCACACGCATAGCACGAACCTGGTTCCATTTTGGGGTTTCTGCAGTCCTTCGCATAATGTCCTCTTATGTTGCAATTGTGGCACCGAAATACTGCTTTATCTTTGCCCCCAGAAAATATAATTTTTGTATCCTTATTAGCGTCGTGTCCTACCGCCAAGCTGATTTCCGCGAACGCTCGTCTAATTTGGGCCACATCTCCAAAGCATTGTATGCGCGCTTGAGTGCGCAGCCTTGATCCGGAATGCCTTCGATGACTCGTTCAATTAGTTCTTCCTTGTCAATATTAATGTTGTGGGACAACATTAATTTTTCATCTAGGTAGGTTCCGAATTTCTCGTTCGCTTTCCAAATTCTCGTTTCAAAATTACGCCTAGCATCTACTTTGGACGTCTTCTCACCAAACATCTGCATTAACTGATTGCTGAGTTCAACAAATGTTTGCAATACCCTTGTGGAGTTTGCGTGTAGCCATACTTTTGCGTTTTCTTTCAGATTACTCACCAGTAACATTCGCATATGATCACTGTTGACGCCATACACTGTTGCTATGTTCGTTAATTGCGTGATCCATTTGCGTGCGAATATTTCGCCACTGTAGTCACTCACTGCTTCTGCTGCCCAGCGACACGAAATTCTGTTTTCGTTGAATAACGGTTTTTCGTATGCTGAGCTCCCTGTTGTTGTCTCTCTATTATTGTTATTTTCTGAATCCTCGTTTTTGTCGCTGTTGCTATCGCGTCCTTCTTCGTCCGTTTCCTTATCTTCGCCGTCGCCTTCGTTGCAGACGCGGTTATTGTTATTGTTTCTGCTTTCGCTGCTCGCCTCCGCTTCAGCACACAGTTGTTGTCGTGACGAGTACATCATTTGTTCCAACTGTACCAACTGCTGTTGAATCCTACTGATGCTTTCTTGTCTTGTTGTTTCTTCCAAAATTATTTGCTGGGAGGAATTTTCTGCTGTACCTTCACTGATTATTTCGCCTGCCAAACTATTAATATTTTCGATCTCCATCAGCGCTTCTGGATTTTCTTGCGCCATATTATTTAGTCGTGCCACTAATTCTGCTTTGCTTCCTTTTGTTGGCAATCCTAACACGGATAGCCACTTTTTCAACTGCGTTATTGGGCACTTGTGAAAATTAATCGAGTTGTTCATTGATTTAATTTAAATTTAGTAAACAAAAATTAATAACATTTATGTTTATTGTTCGGACCACTTCTGAATTGTAGGGGGACTGAGTGTACTCCCTAGAGTGAAACACTTTACTTCTGTTCGGGTTCTTTATTTCTTGTTCACTCATCGACAGCTAGCGCACGACTGATCGCATCGTTCTCGCTCGTGACAGGATTGTCACTCTGCCTTACATTGCTCTCACAAGGAGAGGAGAGAGCAATGTAACAAAGAGCTTAAGAGAGCACGTGAAATGAAGCTAAATCTAGAAAACACAAAACCTTTTAGTTGTTCCCCAAGACGGTTGTCCTATTCGGAAAAAGAAAAACTACAGATATTACTCGATGAATACTTAAAAGAAGGAGTGATTAGGCTAAGTAGTTCAGAGTATGCATCGCCAATAGTGCTAGTAAAGAAAAAGACAGGAGATTTGAGATTATGTATTGATTACAGGAAATTAAACAAAATTACGATCAAAGATAACTATCCGTTGCCATTAATTGATGATTTGTTAGATAGTTTGTCTAAAAAGAAAGTGTTTACAAAATTAGATCTTAAACATGGACATTTTCACATTTACGTTGACAAGGAAGCCATCATGTATACAGCGTTTATGACACCATTAGGACATTATGAATTTCTAAGAATGCCAATGGGCCTTAAAAATGCTCCGGCGGTGTTTCAGAGATTTATTAATGAGATTTTTGCAGATATGATTAAGGAAAACAAAGTGATCATTTATATGGATGATATTATGGTAGCTACTAAGGATGAAATTGAGCATTTAGAAACGCTAAAGGAAGTTTTGAAAAGATTAGTAGACAATAAGTTAGAATTAAGAATGGATATCATATCAGTGAACTTCTTCAATCAAGTATTAAGTACTTAGGTTTTAGGATAACAAGTGACGGCATTGAAGCTGATGGTAAAGGATTAGAAGCAGTAAAGAATTTCCCGATACCATAAAATGCTCCGACATTTAAGAGTTTTTTGGGACTATGTTCCTATTTTCGCAGATTCGTAAAAGATTTTTCAATCATAGCGAAACCATTATATGATTTATTGAAAAAAGATAAGGAATTTATGTTTGAAGAAAAGGAGCGAGAGTGCTTTGAAAAGCTAAAAGAAAAGTTAGTACAGGCACCAGTGTTAACTACATATGATTACAAGGATGAAGTAGAATTACATTGCGATGCCAGTTCGTTGGGCTATGGTGCAGTTCTATTTCAACGAAAAGAGTTACATCCGATATTTTATTTCTCTAAGAGAAATATAAATATTTCACAAAGTAAAATCTTTCCTATTTCAGCATGAAGGAGGAAACTTTGGTTATAATATTAAAGAAAAAGGGAAAATAGTAGAACAGAACTACATTTGAACCTGTTATTTTGTTGGAACATTTCCAACGCGAAAAAGGTATAGGAATCATACATAAATTAACAGCTCCTTATACTGCTGAGAGAAATGGAGTAGCTAAGAGAGTAGTTTGTTGTAGATGGAAAGGGGAATGTTATTTCTGAGCTGAATCTGAAGCCTCAATTGAATATAAAAATATGTAAATTTAGATATTTAATTGAAATCGTAAGTAGATCATAAAAACCTTATGAATTAAGAAAGGTTGTCAAACAAGTAAAATTATTTTTACTCTGCAGTATCATCATTAGGCGTAACTTTAGTTTCCCAATAATGTACTTACATAGCAAATTTAATATTCATTCGGACTCCTTGGTACTGATCGTCCAACACAAAGAACTCCTTGAATATATATATATGAGGAATTCCGTGAACATTTTTTCTTATACAAAATTGAATAATTTGTACAACAATAAGGTAATACTAAGGCCATATGAAAAATGTTTGTGATACTTTCATTCCTTGATTTCTTTCATATTTTCCAAATTTATTATTCATTCATTCAAATTTCGTTAAACAATTTATCTTAGATATTTATTCCTATCTTATATATTCCCCAATTTCTCCTACCAAGTCTATTAATTCCTTCGGATGTATGATGTGTAGTATTAAATATTAGTAGTAGTAATTATTTCGTTGACAATTGCTATTTTGTTGAGTTGAATAATGGTATTCCTCTTCAGTTATCAGTGATACGTACAGAAATGCTCTAATCACTTTTACTGGGATCTTCAAAACAAATATTTTCCACATGGTCTAAAATTTATTTTAATAGGTCCTGTTTATCTATTTTCAGCATATTTTGGTTTTGCTTGTCTATTGATTTCTGTTTTGTCATATTGATTTTACAGCTTATGTGCCTTGGAAGCTTGTTATTATTGAAATAATTTAAACCCAATTGTTGATGTCCTGTTTAACAAAATAAAATAAAAGTCGCCGCATTTGGAACGGATGTCGTAATCGTCATCAGCTCAGATGCGTCATACATAACTCCTCTTGTTTTCTTAGGATTCTCCTGCTTCTTTTATTCTGAATCTTAATCCTAAAATTACATTGTCTTACAATTAGATATGTTGCCTTTAACAATAAGGTAATACTAAGGCCATATGAAAAATGTTTGTGATACTTTAATACCTTGTTTTCTTTCATATTTTCCAAATTTATTGTTCATTCATTCAAATTTCGTCAAACAATTTTTCTTAGATATTTATTCCTATCTTATATTTTCCCCAATTTCTCCTACCAAGTCTATTAATTCCTTCGGATGTATGATGTGTAGTATTAAATACTAGTAGTAGTAATTATTTCGTTGACAATTACTATTTCATTGAGTTGAATAATAGTATTCCTTGCTTCTTTAGTTATCAGTGATACTTATAGAAACTCTCTAATCACTTTTACTGGGATCTTCAAAACTAATATTTTCCACATGGTCCAAAATTTGTTTTAATAGGTCCTGTTTATCTATTTTCAGCATATTTTGGTTTTGCTTGTCTATTGATTTCTGTTTTGTCATATTGATTTTACAGCTTATGTGCCTTGGAAGCTTGTTATTATT
Source organism: Coelopa pilipes (assembly GCA_947389925.1). NCBI lineage: Eukaryota > Metazoa > Arthropoda > Insecta > Diptera > Coelopidae > Coelopa > Coelopa pilipes. Next base: position 15,925,090 of record OX376697.1, read on the forward strand.
GAAATAATTTAAACCCAATTGTTGATGTCCTGTTTAACAATTCAACAATTCAATGAGTAAGAAAATGATTAGTAGATTTGTTAGTTTAGGGAAATCTAAAATGGCTGTGGCTTTTGAGTGCTCTGGAGAATATCCAATCTGAATATCCAAGTCTGTTGTGGAAAATTTTGTACTGGCTTAGCTTGATCTGTGGAGGCGAATGTTGTAGCGACATTTGCAGTTAGCACATTGGAATCCCCAATTGGAAACATTTTTGTTAAAAAATTTAAAAAAATAATTTATTTTTAAAAATGGTTTCAACTTCTAAAGGAATGAATTAATTTAGCACATGTATAGGTAAACATTTATGAAACTCAAGGAAACAAGTACCATGCTCGGTCATAATATATCTTTTCTCCAATTGCAAGTCGCTCTAAGAAATATCGAAACATGTTCCAATAAAATAACCGATTCAAATGTAGTTATGTTCTACTATTTTCCCTTTTTCTTTTATATTATACTCAAAATTTCCTCCCTCAAGCTCAAATCGGAAAGATTTTACTTTGTGAAATATTTATATACAAATAAATCAAACATTTTTCAGTTAATTGATTTTATTTGATACAGTCAGAAATGGAAAATGGCAAAATGTAAACAGTCATCGCTTTAAAAAATTCATGTAGCGAAAATACTCGTAAAATTGAAAAAACAAAAAATTGTTTACTTTTAACAATATAACAATATGTTAATCATTTCTACTATACTTGCAAAGTCTGAGTGATTGAAATAATAAAGTCTGAATTTACTGAGTTATGCTGGTTTTTAATTATTTAAAAACACTTATCGCTATAAAAAACATTTAGATTGAAAACCTAAAGCAGACATATATCATTCGATATAGTCAACATATTAAATAATTCTTCATTATTTCCTCTTGAAAAAGTGCTTATAACAGCTCAGATATAACAATTTTAAAAAAAGATGATCATTCATATAAATTCCATAAATTCCACGAATATACAAGGATATTTTCAGTGGAATTAATCATTCCAAATGCAATTAAAATTTTTATTATAAATTTCTTTCTTTACGAAAATGTTCAGAAAACCTTTTCCGTGCTTAAAATGTTATAAATTTAATACAAATCGGCTTACGTAGTCTGATGAATAATCTTAGATTATCTGGAAGTAGTTTGATGTAGATGGAAAAGGGAATGTTATTTCTGAGCTGAATCTGAAGATTATATTATAAATTAGATTATAAAAACCATTTTAAGAAGTGCTGTCAAACAAGTAAAATTATTTTTACTCTGCAGTGTATATCATCATTAGGCGTAACTTTAGTTTCCCAATTATGTACTTACATAGCAAATTTAATATTCATTCGGACTCCTTGGTACTGATAGTCCAACACAAAGAACTCCTTGAATAAATAAATATATATATATATATATATTTATCTATATATATATATATATATATATATATATATATATTTATCTATATATATATATATATATATATATATATATTTATCTATATATATATATATATATATATATATATATATAATATAATAAATAAATAAATATATATATATATATATATATATATATATATATATATATATATATATATATATATCTATATATATATATATATATATATATATATATATATATATCTATATATATATATATATGAGGAATTCTTTGAACTTTGTTTCTTATACTTTGAATAAATCTTAATTTCAAAATGTTTTAAAACAAAATGTAATAAATAAAAGTCGCCGCATTTTGAACGGATGTCGTAATCGTCCTCAGCTCCGATGCGTCATAAATAACTCCTCTTGTTTTCTTAGGATTCTCCTGCTTCTTTTATTCTGAATCTTAATCCTAAAACTACTTTGCCTTACAATTTGAACTGTTGCTTTTAAGAATAAGGTAATACTAAGGCCATATGAAAACTGTTTGTGATACTTTAATTCCTTGATTTCTTTCATATTTTCCAAATTTATTATTCATTCATTCAAATTTCGTTAAACAATTTATCTTAGATATTTATTCCTATCTTATATATTCCCCAATTACTCCTACCAAGTCTATTAATTCCTTCGGATGTATGATGTGTAGTATTAAATACTAGTAGTAGTAATTATTTCGTTGACAATTGCTATTTCGTTGAGTTGAATAATGGTATTCCTCTTCAGTTATCAGTGATACGTATAGAAACGCTCTAATCAATTTTACTGGGATCTTCAAAACTAATATTTTCCATATGGTCTATAATTTATTTTTATAGGTCCTTTGGTGACTCCAATGTGATAACTGCAAATGTCTCTACAACATTCGTCTCCACAGATCAAACTAAGCCAGTACAAAATTTTCCACAACAGACTTGGATATTCAGATTGGATATTCTCCAAAGCACTCAAAAGCCACAGCTATTTTAGATTTCCCTAAACTAACAAATCTACTAATCATTTTTTTGCACATTAAATTGTTGAATGTTAAACAGGACATAAAAAATTGGGTTTAAAATATTTCCAAGGCACATAAACTTTTAAATCAAGATGGCAAAATAGAAATCAGTAGACAAGCAAAACCAAAATATACTGAAAATGGATAAACAGGACCTATAAAAATAAATTTTAGACCATGTGAAAACTATTAGTTTTGAAGATCCCAGTAAAATTGTTTAGAGCGTTTCTATAAGTATGACTGATAACTAAAGAAGCAAGGAATACCATTATTCAACTCAACGAACTAGCAATTGTCAACGAAATAATTACCACTACTAGTATTTGATACTACACATCATACATCCGAAGGAATTAATAGACTTGGTAGGAGAAATTGGGGAATATATATGATAGGAATAAATATCTGTAGCAATATGTATATATATATATATATAAGTCACCCTGTCATCGTTCTGTATTCTCCCTTATCCTGTGCATATCCCCGTGAAGATCCCGTTATTCTCGTTCACACTCCTCTATTTCGTAAGCTATTGTCCATCCCTTTCCCACTCATAGTCCGTAAGCATAGCATGTTATTTCATTTTTATCGAGAGCGTCAGAATAAAATGAGAAGTCAAAGTGTGAACACGTAGTTTTACTCAGCCATTACAATTCAGAAGTGGGATGCGATCCACAGAATCCTGACAAATTTTTTGTTTTTTTTTTTTAAATAAATTATGTGCTGAGATATAAAAAGAAAATTAATACGTGAAATAGAGAGAGACAAAGTTCGGTAAAAAATTCGAGTTGTTCGTTGAGGCATCAGAAAAGTGTGAATATTCGGAAACATAAAGTGAAAAAAAAGAAAGAAAAGTGTGAAAAATTAAGACAAAGAGGCGTGAGATAAAGAAAGACAAAGTTTGAAAGTGAGAAAAGTGTGTCAGAAAAGTGTGAATATATGGAAATACAAAGTAAAGAAAAAGACAGAAAAGTGTACATCAAAGAAAGACAAAATTTCGCAATGATCTCCGCAAACGAATGTAATGCGGTACAGCTGCGCAATTGGTTGTCATAGACGAGTTTACTAAGTTTGTAAGACTATACGCAACAAAAACAACAAACACAATGGAAGTTATTCGAGCGTTGGAACACTATTTTAGAGCATATAGTCGCCCAAAGATTATTGTTTCGGACAGAGGCAGTTGCTTTACGTCGGGCGAATTTGAACAATTTTTAAAAAGTAATGATTGTTCGTTGAGGCATAAGAAAAGTGTGAATATTCGGAAAATAAAGTGAAGAAAAGGAAAGAAAAGTGTGAAAAATTAAGACAAAGAGACGTGAGATAAAGAAAGACAAAGTTCGAAAAAAAAGTGTGCATCAAAGAAAGATAAAATTTCGCAATGATCTCCGCTAACGAATATAATGGGGTACAGCTGCGCAAATTGTTGTCATAGACGCGTTTACTAAGTTTGTAAGACTATACGCTACAAAAACAACAAACACAAAGGAAGTTATTCAAGCGTTAGAACACTATTTTAGAGCCAAAGTTTATTATTTCGGACAGAGGCAGTTGCTTTACGTCGGGCGAATTTGAACAATTTTTAAAAAGTAATGATGTGCAACACATAAAAATTGCCACAGGATCTCCTCAGGCAAAAGGGCAAGTAGAAAGAGTTAATAGAAGTTTAGGTCCAATGATTAAACTAGCAAAACCCGAAGAAGGAATTTATTGGGACAAAGTTATAGAAACTGTTGAATATGCCCTTAATAACATAGTTCAAAGAGAGATTGGTGAACTATATTGTTGTACTATTCGGTAAACCCCAACGAGGAAGGTTTGTAGACCTTTTAAAAGATCACCTTAACGATTTAAGAACCAATGTGGATAATCAAAGCCACAGTAATATTAGGAAAAAAGCGTCTTTAGTCCAGAAGAAACTTCAATCGTATAATAAAAAGTATTTCGATAACAAACTTCAGAAACCCACAAAGTATGTAGAAGGTGGTTATGTTATGATTCGAAATTTTGATTCAAATTCTGGTATATCCAAAAAGCTCATTCCAAAGTTCAAAGGTCTGTACAAAGTTAGGAAGGTTTTGAGGCATGATTGGTATGTGCTAGAAGACGTAGAAGGTTTTCAACAGTCAAGAACTCCACATAAAGGTGTATGGGCTGTTAGCAATATGCGTCTCTGGTACAAAGGACGAAGGTTGTCAGATAATAGTTGACACTCGAGATCAGGAGATCTCATGGTCAGGACGGCCGAGTTGTACCAATATGAATATATATGTATAAGTCACTCTGTCATCGTTGTATATTGTTGTATATCCCGTTATCCTCGCTCACACTCCTCTAGTTCGTAAGCTATTGTCCATCCCTTTCCCACTCATAGTCCCTAAGCATAGCATGTAAATTCATTTTTGTCGAGAGCGTCAGAATAAAATGAGAAGTAAAGTGTGAACACGTAGTTTTACTCAGCTATTACATATCTAAGATAAATTGTTTAACAAAATTTGAATAAATGAATAATAAATTTGGGAAATATAAAAGAAATCAAGGAATTAAAGTATCACAAACATTTTTCATATGGCCTAAATTTCTAATTGTAAGACAAAGTAGTTTTAGGATTAGGATTCAGAATAAAAGAAGCAGGAGAATTCTAAGAAAACAAAAGGAGTTATGTATGACGCATCGGAGCTGAGGACGATTACGACATCCGTTCAAAATGCGGCGACTTTTATTTATTACATTTTGTTTTAAAACATTTTGAAATTAAGATTTATTCAAAGTATAAGAAACAAAGTTCAAAGAATTCCTCATATATATATATATGTCTATATATATATATATCTTTTATTCTGAATCTTAATCCTAAAATTACATTGTCTTACAATTAGATATGTTGCCTTTAACAATAAGGTAATACTAAGGCCATATGAAAAATGTTTGTGATACTTTAATACCTTGTTTTCTTTCATATTTTCCAAATTTATTGTTCATTCATTCAAATTTCGTCAAACAATTTTTCTTAGATATTTATTCCTATCTTATATTTTCCCCAATTTCTCCTACCAAGTCTATTAATTCCTTCGGATGTATGATGTGTAGTATTAAATACTAGTAGTAGTAATTATTTCGTTGACAATTACTATTTCATTGAGTTGAATAATAGTATTCCTTGCTTCTTTAGTTATCAGTGATACTTATAGAAACTCTCTAATCACTTTTACTGGGATCTTCAAAACTAATATTTTCCACATGGTCCAAAATTTGTTTTAATAGGTCCTGTTTATCTATTTTCAGCATATTTTGGTTTTGCTTGTCTATTGATTTCTGTTTTGTCATATTGATTTTACAGCTTATGTGCCTTGGAAGCTTGTTATTATTGAAATAATTTAAACCCAATTGTTGATGTCCTGTTTAACAATTCAACAATTCAATGAGTAAGAAAATGATTAGTAGATTTGTTAGTTTAGGGAAATCTAAAATGGCTGTGGCTTTTGAGTGCTTTGGAGAATATCCAATCTGAATATCCAAGTCTGTTGTGGAAAATTTTGTACTGGCTTAGCTTGATCTGTGGAGGCGAATGTTGTAGCGACATTTGCAGTTAGCACATTGAAATCCCCAATTGGAAACATTTTTGTTAAAAAATTAAAAAAAAAAATTTATTTTTAAAAATGGTTTCAACTTCTAAAGGAATGAATTAATTTAGCACATGTATAGGTAAACATTTATGAAACTCAAGGAAACAAGTACCATGCTCGGTCATAATATATCTTTTCTCCAATTGCAAGTCGCTCTAAGAAATATCGAAACATGTTCCAATAAAATAACCGATTCAAATGTAGTTATGTTCTACTATTTTCCCTTTTTCTTTTATATTATACTCAAAATTTCCTCCCTCAAGCTCAAATCGGAAAGATTTTACTTTGTGAAATATTTATATTCAAATAAATCAAACATTTTTCAGTTAATTGATTTTATTTGATACAGTCAGAAATGGAAAATGGCAAAATGTAAACAGTCATCGCTTTAAAAAATTCATGTAGCGAAAATACTCGTAAAATTGAAAAAACAAAAAATTGTTTACTTTTAACAATATAACAATATGTTAATCATTTCTACTATACTTGCAAAGTCTGAGTGATTGAAATAATAAAGTCTGAATTTACTGAGTTATGCTGGTTTTTAATTATTTAAAAACACTTATCGCTATAAAAAACATTTAGATTGAAAACCTAAAGCAGACATATATCATTCGATATAGTCAACATATTAAATAATTCTTCATTATTTCCTCTTGAAAAAGTGCTTATAACAGCTCAGATATAACAATTTTAAAAAAAGATGATCATTCATATAAATTCCATAAATTCCACGAATGTACAAGGATATTTTCAGTGGAATTAATCATTCCAAATGCAATTAAAATTTTTATTATAAATTGCTTTCTTTACGAAAATGTTCAGAAAACCTTTTCCGTGCTTAAAATGTTATAAATTTAATACAAATCGGCTTACGTAGTCTGATGAATAATCTTAGATTATCTGGAAGTAGTTTGATGTAGATGGAAAAGGGAATGATATTTCTGAGCTGAATCTGAAGATTATATTATAAATTAGATTATAAAAACCATTTTAAGAAGTGCTGTCAAACAAGTAAAATTATTTTTACTCTGCAGTGTATATCATCATTAGGCGTAACTTTAGTTTCCCAATTATGTACTTACATAGCAAATTTAATATTCATTCGGACTCCTTGGTACTGATAGTCCAACACAAAGAACTCCTTGAATAAATAAATATATATATATATATATTTATCTATATATATATATATATATATATATATATATATATATATATATTATCTATATATATATATATATATACATATATATATATATATATATATATATATATATATATATATATATATATATATATGAGGAATTCTTTGAACTTTGTTTCTTATACTTTGAATAAATCTTAATTTCAAAATGTTTTAAAACAAAATGTAATAAATAAAAGTCGCCGCATTTTGAACGGATGTCGTAATCGTCCTCAGCTCCGATGCGTCATAAATAACTCCTCTTGTTTTCTTAGGATTCTCCTGCTTCTTTTATTCTGAATCTTAATCCTAAAACTACTTTGCCTTACAATTTGAACTGTTGCTTTTAAGAATAAGGTAATACTAAGGCCATATGAAAACTGTTTGTGATACTTTAATTCCTTGATTTCTTTCATATTTTCCAAATTTATTATTCATTCATTCAAATTTCGTTAAACAATTTATCTTAGATATTTATTCCTATCTTATATATTCCCCAATTACTCCTACCAAGTCTATTAATTCCTTCGGATGTATGATGTGTAGTATTAAATACTAGTAGTAGTAATTATTTCGTTGACAATTGCTATTTCGTTGAGTTGAATAATGGTATTCCTCTTCAGTTATCAGTGATACGTATAGAAACGCTCTAATCAATTTTACTGGGATCTTCAAAACTAATATTTTCCATATGGTCTATAATTTATTTTTATAGGTCCTTTGGTGACTCCAATGTGATAACTGCAAATGTCTCTACAACATTCGTCTCCACAGATCAAACTAAGCCAGTACAAAATTTTCCACAACAGACTTGGATATTCAGATTGGATATTCTCCAAAGCACTCAAAAGCCACAGCTATTTTAGATTTCCCTAAACTAACAAATCTACTAATCATTTTTTTGCACATTAAATTGTTGAATGTTAAACAGGACATAAAAAAATTGGGTTTAAAATATTTCCAAGGCACATAAACTTTTAAATCAAGATGGCAAAATAGAAATCAGTAGACAAGCAAAACCAAAATATACTGAAAATGGATAAACAGGACCTATAAAAATAAATTTTAGACCATGTGAAAACTATTAGTTTTGAAGATCCCAGTAAAATTGTTTAGAGCGTTTCTATAAGTATGACTGATAACTAAAGAAGCAAGGAATACCATTATTCAACTCAACGAACTAGCAATTGTCAACGAAATAATTACCACTACTAGTATTTGATACTACACATCATACATCCGAAGGAATTAATAGACTTGGTAGGAGAAATTGGGGAATATATATGATAGGAATAAATATCTGTAGCAATATGTATATATATATATATATAAGTCACCCTGTCATCGTTCTGTATTCTCCCTTATCCTGTGCATATCCCCGTGAAGATCCCGTTATTCTCGTTCACACTCCTCTATTTCGTAAGCTATTGTCCATCCCTTTCCCACTCATAGTCCGTAAGCATAGCATGTTATTTCATTTTTATCGAGAGCGTCAGAATAAAATGAGAAGTCAAAGTGTGAACACGTAGTTTTACTCAGCCATTACAATTCAGAAGTGGGATGCGATCCACAGAATCCTGACAAATTTTTTGTTTTTTTTTTTTAAATAAATTATGTGCTGAGATATAAAAAGAAAATTAATACGTGAAATAGAGAGAGACAAAGTTCGGTAAAAAATTCGAGTTGTTCGTTGAGGCATCAGAAAAGTGTGAATATTCGGAAACATAAAGTGAAAAAAAAGAAAGAAAAGTGTGAAAAATTAAGACAAAGAGGCGTGAGATAAAGAAAGACAAAGTTTGAAAGTGAGAAAAGTGTGTCAGAAAAGTGTGAATATATGGAAATACAAAGTAAAGAAAAAGACAGAAAAGTGTACATCAAAGAAAGACAAAATTTCGCAATGATCTCCGCAAACGAATGTAATGCGGTACAGCTGCGCAATTGGTTGTCATAGACGAGTTTACTAAGTTTGTAAGACTATACGCAACAAAAACAACAAACACAATGGAAGTTATTCGAGCGTTGGAACACTATTTTAGAGCATATAGTCGCCCAAAGATTATTGTTTCGGACAGAGGCAGTTGCTTTACGTCGGGCGAATTTGAACAATTTTTAAAAAGTAATGATTGTTTGTTGAGGCATAAGAAAAGTGTGAATATTCGGAAAATAAAGTGAAGAAAAGGAAAGAAAAGTGTGAAAAATTAAGACAAAGAGACGTGAGATAAAGAAAGACAAAGTTCGAAAGTGAGAAAAGTGTGTCAGAAAAGTGTGAATATATGGAAATACAAAGTAAAGAAAACGACAGAAAAGTGTGCATCAAAGAAAGATAAAATTTCGCAATGATCTCCGCTAACGAATATAATGGGGTACAGCTGCGCAAATTGTTGTCATAGACGCGTTTACTAAGTTTGTAAGACTATACGCTACAAAAACAACAAACACAAAGGAAGTTATTCAAGCGTTAGAACACTATTTTAGAGCCAAAGTTTATTATTTCGGACAGAGGCAGTTGCTTTACGTCGGGCGAATTTGAACAATTTTTAAAAAGTAATGATGTGCAACACATAAAAATTGCCACAGGATCTCCTCAGGCAAAAGGGCAAGTAGAAAGAGTTAATAGAAGTTTAGGTCCAATGATTAAACTAGCAAAACCCGAAGAAGGAATTTATTGGGACAAAGTTATAGAAACTGTTGAATATGCCCTTAATAACATAGTTCAAAGAGAGATTGGTGAACTATATTGTTGTACTATTCGGTAAACCCCAACGAGGAAGGTTTGTAGACCTTTTAAAAGATCACCTTAACGATTTAAGAACCAATGTGGATAATCAAAGCCACAGTAATATTAGGAAAAAAGCGTCTTTAGTCCAGAAGAAACTTCAATCGTATAATAAAAAGTATTTCGATAACAAACTTCAGAAACCCACAAAGTATGTAGAAGGTGGTTATGTTATGATTCGAAATTTTGATTCAAATTCTGGTGTATCCAAAAAGCTCATTCCAAAGTTCAAAGGTCTGTACAAAGTTAGGAAGGTTTTGAGGCATGATTGGTATGTGCTAGAAGACGTAGAAGGTTTTCAACAGTCAAGAACTCCACATAAAGGTGTGTGGGCTGTTAGCAATATGCGTCTCTGGTACAAAGGACGAAGGTTGTCAGATAATAGTTGACACTCGAGATCAGGAGATCTCATGGTCAGGACGGCCGAGTTGTACCAATATGAATATATATGTATAAGTCACTCTGTCATCGTTGTATATTGTTGTATATCCCGTTATCCTCGCTCACACTCCTCTAGTTCGTAAGCTATTGTCCATCCCTTTCCCACTCATAGTCCCTAAGCATAGCATGTAAATTCATTTTTGTCGAGAGCGTCAGAATAAAATGAGAAGTAAAGTGTGAACACGTAGTTTTACTCAGCTATTACATATCTAAGATAAATTGTTTAACAAAATTTGAATAAATGAATAATAAATTTGGGAAATATGAAAGAAATCAAGGAATTAAAGTATCACAAACATTTTTCATATGGCCTAAATTTCTAATTGTAAGACAAAGTAGTTTTAGGATTAGGATTCAGAATAAAAGAAGCAGGAGAATTCTAAGAAAACAAAAGGAGTTATGTATGACGCATCGGAGCTGAGGACGATTACGACATCCGTTCAAAATGCGGCGACTTTTATTTATTACATTTTGTTTTAAAACATTTTGAAATTAAGATTTATTCAAAGTATAAGAAACAAAGTTCAAAGAATTCCTCATATATATATATATGTCTATATATATATATATATATATATATATATATATCTATATATGTATATATATATATATATATATATATATCTATATATGTATATATACATATATTTATTCAAGGAGTTCTTTGTCCGAATGAATATTAAATTTGCTATGTAAGTACATAATTGGGAAACTAAAGTTACGCCTAATGATGATATACACTGCAGAGTAAAAATAATTTTACTTGTTTGACAGCCCTTCTTAATTCAAAAAGTTTTTATGATCTACATACGATTTCTATTAAAGATCTAAATTTACATATTTTTATATTTAATTGAGGCTTCAGATTCAGCTCAGAAATAACATTCCCCTTTCCATCTATAACAAACAACTATTCTTTCTCTTATCTACTTCATTTTCCTCAGCAGTATAAGGAGCTGTTCATTTATGTATGATTCCTATACTTCTGAGGTAATTTTGCATATTTATACAGCAACATTATCCACTTCTGCCTGTGAGTAATATTTCTTTTTCTATATAGATTTTCAGTTAATTCAATAAATTGTTTTATTTTATCGATGAGCATGCTCTCATTTTTCAGAAAATAAACCGTTTAAAAATGTACTGTAATCATCGCGTAATGTTAGAACATATCGATTTCCAGATAATGTAAGATTATTCATCAGACTACGTAAGCCGATTTGTATTAAATTTATAACATTTTAAGCACGGAAAAGGTTTTCTGAATATTTTCGTAAAGAAAGCAAATTATATTAAAAATTTTAATTGCCTTTGGAATGATTAATTCCACTGAAAATATCCTTGTATATTCGTGGAATTTATAGAACACGTATGTTCAAAGAAGACATGATATTATTGATTACTGATATATGAAAGATCATCTTTTTTTTAAATTTGTTATACCTCTGAGCTGTTATAAACAGTTCTTCAAGAGGAAATACCCGAAGAATTATTTAATATGTTGACTATATCGAATGATGTATGTGTGCTTTATGTTTTCAATCGAAATGTAGACACTTTTATAGCGATAAGTGTTTTTTAAATAATTAAAAACAAGCATAACTCAGTAAATTCAGACTTTATTATTTCTATCACACAGACTTTGCAAGTATAGTAGAAATGATTAACATATTGTTATATTGTTAAAAGCAAACAATTCTTTATGGGATTTTCAATTTTACGAGTATTTTCGTTACATGAATTTTTTAAAGCGTTGACTGTTTACATTTTGCCTTTTTCCATTTCTGACTGTATCAAATAAAATCAATTAACTGAAAAATCTTTGATTTATTTGTATATAAATATTTCACAAAGTAAAATCTTTCCTATTTCAGCTTGAGGGAGAACATCTTGAGTGTAATATAAAAGAAAAAGGGAAAGTAGTAGAACAGAACTACATTTGAACCTGTTATTTTGTTGGAATATTTTTCGATATTTCTTAGAGGGCAATTGGAAAAAAGATATATTATGACCGAGCATGGTACTTGTTTCCTTGAGTTTCATAAATGTTTACCTATACATGTGCTAAATTAATTCATACTTTTAAAAGTTGAAACCATTTTTATATTAAATTATTTTTTAAATATTTTAACAAAAATGTTTCCAATTGAAATGTTTCCAATGAAATAGTAATTATCAACGAAATAATTACTACTACTAGTATTTAATACTACACATCATACATCCGAAGGAATTAATAGACTTGGTAGGAGAAATTGGGGAATATATAAGATAGGAATAAATATCTAAGAAAAATTGTTTAACGAAATTTGAATGAATGAATACTAAATTTGGAAAATATGAGAGAAAACAAGGAATTAAAGTACCACAAACATTTTTCATATGGCCTTAGTATTACCTTATTGTTAAAGGCAACATTTCTAATTGTAAGACAAAGTAATTTTAGGATTAAGATTTAGAATAAAAGAAGCAGGAGAATCCTAAGAAAACAAGAGGAGTTATGTATGACGCATCTGAGCTGAGGACGATTACGACATCCGTTCAAAATGAGGCGACTTTTATGTATTACATTTTGTGTTAAAACATTTTGAAATTAAGATTTATTCAAAGTATAAGAAACAATGTTCAAAGAATTCCTCATATATATATAAATATTTAATCAAGGAGTTATTTGTGTTGGACGATCAGTACCAAGGAGTCCGAATGAATATTAAATTTGCTATGTAAGTACATAATTGGGAAACTAAAGTTACGCCTAATGATGATATACACTGCAGGGTAAAAATAATTTTACTTGTTTGACAACCCTTCTTAATACAAAAGGTTTTTATGATCTACTTACGATTTCTATTAAATATCTAAATTTACATATTTTTATATTTAATTGAGGCTTCAGATTCAGCTCAGAAATAACATTCCCCTTTTCATTTACATCAAACGACTATTCTTTCTCTTATCTACTCCATTTTCAGCAGTATAAGAAGCTGTTAATTTATGTATGATTTCTATACTTCTGAGGTAATTTTGCATATTTATACAGCAACATTATCCACTTCTGCCTGTGAGTAATATTTCTTTTTCTATATAGATTTTCAGTTAATACAATAAATTGTTTTATTTTATCGATGAGCATGCTCTCATTTTTCAGAAAATAAACCGTTTAAAAATGTACTGTAATCATCGCGTAATGTTAACATATCGATTTCCAAATAATGATTATTCATCAAACTACATAAACCGATTTGTATTAAATTTATAACATTTTAAGCACGGAAAAGGTTTTCTGAACATTTTCGTAAATAAAGCAAATTATATTAAAAATTTTAATTGCATTTGGAATGATTAATTCCACTGAAAATATCCTTGTATATTCGTGGAATTTATATAACACGTATGTTCAAAGACAACATGATATTATTGATTACTGATATATGTAAGATCATCTTTTTTTAAATTTGTAATACCTCTGAGCTGTTATAAGCACTTTTTTAAGAGGAAATACTGAAGAATTTTTTAATATGTTGACTATATCGAATGCTTTATATTTTCAATCAAAATTTAGACTCTTTTATAGCGATAAGTGTTTTTAAATAATTAAAAACAAACATAACTCAGTAAATTCAGACTTTATTATTTCAATCACACAGACTTTGCAAGTATAGTAGAAATGATTAACATATTGTTATATTGTTAAAAGCAAACAATTTTTTATGGGATTTTCAATTTTACGAGTATTTTCGTTACATGAATTTTTGAAAGCGTTGACTGTTTATATTTTGCCATTTTCCATTTCTGACTGTATCAAATAAAATCAATTAACTGAAAAATTTTTGATTTATTTGTATATAAATATTTCACAAAGTAAAATCTTTCCTATTTCAGCTTGAAGGAGGAATTTTGAGTGTAATATAAAAGAAAAATGGGAAAATAGTAGAACAGAACTACATTTCAACCCGTTATTTTGTTGGAACATTTTTCGATATTTTTAGAGGGACTTGCAATTGGAAAAAAGATATATTATGACCGAGCATGGTACTTGTTTCCTTGAGTTTCATAAATGTTTACTTATACATGTGCTAAATTAATTCATTCCTTTAGAAGTTGAAACCATTTTTAAAATTAAATTATTTTTTTAAATTTTTTAACAAAAATGTTTCCAATTGGTGATTCCATCATGGCAAAACAGAAATCAATAGACAAGCAAAACCAAAATATACTGAAAATAGATAAACAGGACCTATAAAAATAAATTTTAGACCATGTAGAAAATATTAGTTTTGAAGATCCCAGTAAAATTGATTAGAGCGTTTCTATACGTATCACTGATAACTGAAGAGGAATACCATTATTCAACTCAACGAAATAGCAATTGTCAACGAAATAATTACTACTACTAGTATTTTATATTACACATCATACATCCGAAGGAATTAATAGACTTGGTAGGAGTAATTGGGGAATATATAAGATAGGAATAAATATCTAAGATAAATTGTTTAACGAAATTTGAATGAATGAATAATAAATTTGGAAAATATGAAAGAAAGCAAGGAATTAAAGTACCACAAACATTTTTCATATGGCCTTAGTATTACCTTATTGTTAAAGGCAACATTTCTAATTGTAAGACAAAGTAATTTTAGGATTAAGATTTAGAATAAAAGAAGCAGGAGAATCCTAAGAAAACAAGAGGAGTTCTGTATGACGCATCTGAGCTGAGGACGATTACGACATCCGTTCAAAATGCGGCGACTTTTATTTATTACATTTTGTTTTAAAACATTTTGACATTAAGATTTATTCAAAGTATAAGAAACAAAGTTCAAAGAATTCCTCATATATATATATATATAAATATTTATTCAAGAAGTTATTTGTGTTGGACGATCAGTACCAAGGAGTCCGCATGAATATTAAATTTGCTATGTAAGTACATAATTGGTTACGCCTAATGATGATATGCACTGCAGAGTAAAAATAATTTTACTTGTTTAACAGCCCTTCTTAAAATGGTTTTTATGATCTACTTACGATTTCTATTAAAGATCTAAATTTACTTATTTTACATATATACAATTTACATATATTTAATTGAGGCTTCAGATTCCGCTCAGAAATAACATTCCCCTTTTCATTTACATCAAACGACTATTCTTTCTCTTAGCTACTCCATTTTCAGCAGTATAAGAAGCTGTTAATTTATGTATGATTTCTATACTTCTGAGGTAATTTTGCATATTTATACAGCAACATTATCCACTTCTGCCAGCGAGTAATATTTCTTTTTCTATATATATTTTCAGTTAATTCAATAAATTGTTTTATTGGATATATAGGATTGTTGTTATATAGGATATTTTCAGTGGAATTAATCATTCCAAAGGCAATTAAAATTTTTAATATAATTTGCTTTCTTTACGAAAATATTCAGAAAACCTTTTCCGTGCTTAAAATGTTATAAATTTAATACAAATCGGCTTACGTAGTCTGATGAATAATCTTACATAATCTGGAAATCGATATGTTCTAACATTACGCGATGATTACAGTACATTTTTAAACGGTTTATTTTCTGAAAAATGAGAGCATGCTCATCGATAAAATAAAACAATTTATTGAATTACCTGAAAATCTATATAGAAAAAAAAAATATTACTCACAGGCGGAAGTGGATAATGTTGCTGTATAAATATGCAAAATTACCTCAGAAGTATATGAATCATACATAAATGAACAGCTCCTTATACTGCTGAGGAAAATGAAGTAGATAAGAGAAAGAATAGTCGTTTGATGTAGATAGAAAGGGGAATATTATTTCTGAGCTGAATCTGAAGCCTCAATTAAATATAAAAATATGTAAATTTAGATATTTAATAGAAATCGTAAGTAGATCATAAAAACCTTTTGTATTAAGAAGGGTTGTCAAACAAGTAAAATTATTTTTACCCTGCAGTGTATATCATCATTAGGCGTAACTTTAGTTTCCCAATTATGTACTTACATAGCAAATTTAATATTCATTCGGACTCCTTGGTACTGATCGTCCAACACAAATAACTCCTTGATTAAATATTTATATATATATGAGGAATTCTTTGAACATTGTTTCTTATACTTTGAATAAATCTTAATTTCAAAATGTTTTAACACAAAATGTAATAAATAAAAGTCGGCTCATTTTGAACGGATGTCGTAATCGTCCTCAGCTCAGATGCGTCATACATAACTCCTCTTGTTTTCTTAGGATTCTATTGCTTCTTTTATTCTAAATCTTAATCCTAAAATTACTTTGTCTTACAATTAGAAATGTTGCCTTTAACAATAAGGTAATACTAAGGCCATATGAAAAATGTTTGTGGTACTTTAATTCCTTGTTTTCTCTCATATTTTCCAAATTTAGTATTCATTCATTCAAATTTAATATATATATTACATATATATAATATATATTACATATATGTAATATGTTACATTATCGCGCTACATTTTTATTTGTTTGCACCGACGTTGGTCAGTGTTCATTCTTAACGAAAATCCAGATGGGACCTAAGGCTGAGGTGGACTTCGTGACAAGTGACTTACTGAACAGAGCTACGAATTTGTAGTAGCAGAAAATTGATGGTTTGTCTCAACGGCGAATTGTGGGTCCTTTCAAAAGGTGTCCCAAATATGATGACGTCTCTCATACACATATATGTGGCGCCAAAATTATTTGGTCATAGGGCTGGTCCAAGGTTCTTATTCACACTTGGTTAGTAACCATACAGGAAATATCCCTAGGGATATTCCTGAATAGGTGTGTAGTAAGATCTTAGATTCCAATAAGGATTTGGCCAAAAGCCGCCCATATGTGGTATTAAAGATGGCTGACTTTGCTCCCTGTTTGTGGAACGTATGGGTCTTCCGTGCTTTTCGCCAGCAAGACGACTGAGTTGCATTTGAACTGTGGAAGTGAAACAAACCCTCAAGTCGTGAGGACTGTGCAAATTTCAATAGTTGATTTCAAAGAATTCCAATTAATTTTAATTAAATCTCAAATTTAATTTGTCGAACGAGTTTATTGTCGGAAGAGGCATTAGGAGGCTTTCGGACACTGGATTTTCGTTGGGAAGTACATTGTAGTTATTTTGATTCTAGTCTTGTTTTGTTTGTGTAGAGTTGGCAACTTCTTTATGTTGTCTTTCAGCGTCGCATACCGAGCCTAGTTTGATTAAACAGGTGAATAGATTCTGGTCGGAATCGTGTGAGGGTTCAGTAGTGGAACCCGAAAGTCGGTTGTAGTTTTTTTTTCAGTGTAATTTGTTTTAGTGTATTCGCCATTTCATCCGCATCGAGTGGCGGCGTCCATTTTGCGGTGTAGTGCAAAAATTATTAATTATCATACAATTAATAATTTAAATAAATAATAGGGTACACCCTGTATTGCACTGCACTGAACCCGCCCCCCCGCTCCGTCTGAGCAGCTGGCAATTCCCTTGTCGATCTCCTTCGATCGGTTTTCTTTGACATTTGTCAAATAAAGAAAAAACGCGATTCGTGTGTGTCCGTCGCTCGGTTTGTTTGTTTACATAAAAATAAAATAAAAGAATCCAAACGCGATCGGTGCGCGACGCGCGATAATATATTAGTAGGTGAAGGAGATCGCAACAATTGGCGCCCAACGTGGGGCTCGAAGGAACAAATAGGTGGATCGATCGGTGGATACACTGAGCCCTGTTCAGTTGTTGTTGGTGATTAGTGTCGTATTTTCTATTAGCCGTGTATTCTTTTGACTTTGCGATAATTCTTTCTTTTGTTTATTTTTCTTATAAGAAGGTGGACCAGGTCGTGTCTTCTTGGACAGAGTGTAGGAGCAGGAGTCGCAGCGACGCAAGTAGTTGGTGGTTGTAAATTCACCCCGTTGGTCTTCGTTCCTAGGAGAAACTTGAACATTATTTTTATTAGTTGTGCAAGAATTAATTTTGGTTATACTTACAGGTTTTGTTTTCCTTGTGCAGTGGAAGCGAATCGTGTTCGAAGACTTGGTTGGTTTCGAGACGCGGCCAGTTCACGATTCTCGCTTCATTTTCTTTGGTGAGTCCGTTCCTTTTATTCTGTACGTACAGTTTGAGTTGGTGCAAGCCGCGCGAGACGTGGGTAAATTGAGTGGGAAAATATACATGTATTTTCACCCATAACCCGCGGAGTTTTGTTGTCTGGGTCAGGCGGCTTGGCACCTAGGCTTTTATTTTCTTTATATTTATATTTTTATTTCACATTGTGTTGTATACTTAGTTTTTTTTATTTACTGGTTATTATTTTATTCATTTTATTTCCTTTTTTTTTAAACTCTTTTTCACTCTTTAATTTTCTTGAATTTTCGTTGATTCTGTTTGGCTGTTGTTTCTGTTCTTTGCTGTCAGGATGGAAGTCAACAGGCTGTCACAGGAGGAGTTGGCCTACGAGATGGAATCTCGAGGACTCCCGGTGACGAATGTTGATGGGATGCGGAAGTCCTTGAGGGCGTCGAGGCATCTGGAACGTCTCGGGTCAGTGGACTGCTTCGCTGGATATCCGTTCCACTTTGAGGAAGACCAGGGTGCCGTGGCGTCGAAGATAGCGGAGATCGGTAAGCTGATGGAGACACCGCCGGACAACGAAAAGTCTTCGGAGTATTTAAAGATACTCACGAAGATTGAGTGGTGCCTTGGTCGGCTTAACCGATCGAAGCCTTCGACCCGCGATGAGGTCGAAAAGCAGTCGCAGCTGCGAAATCAACTAATGTTGATTTTGTCAGACTGCAATGAAGCAGCGGGAGTCCTGGAGGAGGAAGCCGAACCCAAGCCCAGGATGGGCTCGGAGGAGTGGCCAGGAGGACGGAAGGCCCTCCTTCGCGAATCTGCCATCGAAGAGGAGACTCAGCAGACAACGGTGGGAAATAGTTTGCGTTTTCTGCGTGAGGGCGTAGTAGGGCATGAGAAGATAGAGAATCTATCTAAGTGGGAAGTGAAGTTCACTGGAGAGAAGAACGGGATTTCGGTTCACGCGTTCTTAGAGCGAGTAGAGGAGTTGTGCGAGGCCCGCCGCGTAAGTGAAGCGCAGTTGTTTAGAGGGGCAGCTGACTTATTCGCAGGAAAGGCACTGATCTGGTTTCGTGCAGTTCGAAAGACTGTGCCGAGCTGGAGAGAACTCGTCGTCGAGTTGAAGGCGGAATTCCTGCCGCCTAATTACGACGAGGTTTTAATGGACGAGATTAGGCGTCGAACTCAAGGTGGGAATGAGTCCATAGGTGTCTTCGTAGCAATTATGAGGGGTCTTTTTGGTAGGCTGTCCGAGTCCCTGTCCGAGAACAGGATGTTGTCTTTGGTCGTAACAAACCTAACTCCGTTTTATCAGACTCAGCTGGGCTTGGCTGAGCCTAAGTCGTTGACGGAGTTAGTCTCGTTAGGCCGAAAGTTAGAGGCCGTCCGGGCGAATGTTGAGGCTTTTGTTCCACCGCCGAGCAGTAAGACCAAGAACTTGCTGGAGCCTGATTTGGCTTACGTCGCCGAGGGCTCCGACGTTTTGGAAGCTGCCGCTCCGCTTCGCGACGAAAGGTTGGACCGACGTATTAAAACGCCGCCCCAACCCGCTTTCCGGTGCTTTAATTGCCGTAGGTTTGGGCATGTTTCGGCTAACTGCAGGAGCGGTATTAGGTGCTACGGGTGTGGACGTGAAGGTGTTTACAAACGCGATTGTCCTCGGTGCTCTCGCGAGTCGGGACAATCGGGTCATTTTGCGCCGAGGTCCGGACCGAGAAGCCCCAGAGGAAATCGCCTCTCGGACTCGGGAAATGCTTCGCGAGCTCCCGCCGACGCAGGGCAGGAGACTCGCCAGCAGTAAAAAGGTTGTCTGCGTGCAACCAGCTGGCTACTAAAGGTGGTAAACCGTCTGCGCAACGGCGTCAGACGGAAGTTAAGTTGAGCTTCACACTGGTAGGAAAAGGAGTAGATAATAGGCCATACTTGGGTGTTAGGATTTTTGGAGTTTCGTTCAGAGGTTTGCTCGATTCAGGGGCAACTCGAACAATTATTGGTTGTCCAGGATGGGACATTTTCAAGGGTTGGGGATTAAATCTTGTATCGTCAGGTGTCTCTAGAGTTGCCCTTGCGGACGGAGAGGTTGTCCCAGTGAAGGGAGTGGTTTCGCTGCCGATCGAGGTAGAGGGCAAGACGGTCCTGTTGGAATGCTTAGTAATTCCTAGACTTCCACAACATCTAATTCTTGGTGTCGATTTTTGGACCAAGGCTGGAATTGTCCCAGACTTGGCCAAAAATCAATGGATGTTTTCAGACCAAGTTGAGGTTTCGTCAGTCGCGACGATAGTGGAAAGATCGGAGTTGTCGGTTGGAGAAGCAGAGTCGCTTGAAGAACTTATCTCTAGGACTTTTAAGTCAATCCCGGAGGGGCTTGGATGTACTCATTTGGTCGGACATCGGATCCGGATTAAGCCAAATGTAGAACCAGTCAAGCAACGGTATTATCCAGTTTCCCCAGCCATTCAGAGACGGATCGATGAAGAGATTGAAGCTATGCTTCAAAAAGACGTGATAGAGGTATCCCATAGTCCTTGGGCGTCTCCAGTGGTGATGATTAGAAAAAAAGATAATAGTTATAGGTTCTGTGTCGATTATAGGACTTTGAATAAAAACACGGAACGCGATAGCTACCCTATTCCTTACGTTTCAGCCACTTTGGATAAGCTGAGAGATGCGAGATATCTCTCTAGCTTAGATATTAAATCTGCGTATTGGCAAATTCCGGTAGAGGAAGAGTCTAGGTCGTTCACTGCATTCACAGTCCCCGGTAGAGGACTGTAT
The DNA here is from genome assembly GCA_947389925.1 of Coelopa pilipes. Classification (NCBI taxonomy): domain Eukaryota; kingdom Metazoa; phylum Arthropoda; class Insecta; order Diptera; family Coelopidae; genus Coelopa; species Coelopa pilipes. Next base: position 15,946,415 of record OX376697.1, read on the forward strand.
CAATTTAAACGGATGCCGTATGGGTTGCACAACGCTCCTGCAACTTGGCAAAGGTTTATTGACACAGTCATAGGGGCTGATTTGGAACCTCATGTCTTCGTTTATCTCGATGACATAATTATTGTCACCAATAACTTTGATAGGCACATGGAAGTCCTGAAGGAGGTGCTCCGAAGACGAGTGTCACCTTGGACTTACGTTCTGGAAGACGAAGACGGAAGAGAGAGAGGGACCTGGCACGTTCGGGACCTGAAGGCCCACTACAAGACAGTTGGGGACGGATGACAGATAGAAGTGGTGCGACATTTAATTGTTCTAGGGACCAATTAAATGTCGTGGAGGTGGGGGTGAGGTTATCGCGCTACATTTTTATTTGTTTGCACCGACGTTGGTCAGTGTTCATTCTTAACGAAAATCCAGATGGGACCTAAGGCTGAGGTGGACTTCGTGACAAGTGACTTACTGAACAGAGCTACGAATTTGTAGTAGCAGAAAATTGATGGTTTGTCTCAACGGCGAATTGTGGGTCCTTTCAAAAGGTGTCCCAAATATGATGACGTCTCTCATACACATATATGTGGCGCCAAAATTATTTGGTCATAGGGCTGGTCCAAGGTTCTTATTCACACTTGGTTAGTAACCATACAGGAAATATCCCTAGGGATATTCCTGAATAGGTGTGTAGTAAGATCTTAGATTCCAATAAGGATTTGGCCAAAAGCCGCCCATATGTGGTATTAAAGATGGCTGACTTTGCTCCCTGTTTGTGGAACGTATGGGTCTTCCGTGCTTTTCGCCAGCAAGACGACTGAGTTGCATTTGAACTGTGGAAGTGAAACAAACCCTCAAGTCGTGAGGACTGTGCAAATTTCAATAGTTGATTTCAAAGAATTCCAATTAATTTTAATTAAATCTCAAATTTAATTTGTCGAACGAGTTTATTGTCGGAAGAGGCATTAGGAGGCTTTCGGACACTGGATTTTCGTTGGGAAGTACATTGTAGTTATTTTGATTCTAGTCTTGTTTTGTTTGTGTAGAGTTGGCAACTTCTTTATGTTGTCTTTCAGCGTCGCATACCGAGCCTAGTTTGATTAAACAGGTGAATAGATTCTGGTCGGAATCGTGTGAGGGTTCAGTAGTGGAACCCGAAAGTCGGTTGTAGTTTTTTTTTCAGTGTAATTTGTTTTAGTGTATTCGCCATTTCATCCGCATCGAGTGGCGGCGTCCATTTTGCGGTGTAGTGCAAAAATTATTAATTATCATACAATTAATAATTTAAATAAATAATAGGGTACACCCTGTATTGCACTGCACTGAACCCGCCCCCCCGCTCCGTCTGAGCAGCTGGCAATTCCCTTGTCGATCTCCTTCGATCGGTTTTCTTTGACATTTGTCAAATAAAGAAAAAACGCGATTCGTGTGTGTCCGTCGCTCGGTTTGTTTGTTTACATAAAAATAAAATAAAAGAATCCAAACGCGATCGGTGCGCGACGCGCGATAATATATTAGTAGGTGAAGGAGACGCAATATATGTAATAAATGTATTAAATAAAAGTCGCCTCATTTTGAACGGATGTCGTAATCGTCCTCAGCTCCGATGCGTCATAAATAACTCCTCTTGTTTTCATTCATTCAAATTTCGTTAAACAATTTTTCTTAAATATTTATTCCTATCTTATATATTCCCCAATTTCTCCTACCAAGTCTATTAATTCCTTCGGATGTATGATGTGTAGTATTAAATACTAGTAGTAGTAATTATTTCGTTGACAATTGCTATTTCGTTGAGTTGAATAATGGTATTCCTCTTCAGTTATCAGTGATACGTACAAAAACGCTCTAATCAATTTTACTGGGATCTTCAAAACTAATATTTTCCACATGGTCTAAAATTTATTTTTATAGGTCCTGTTTATCTATTTTCAGTATATTTTGGTTTTGCTTGTCTATTGATTTCTGTTTTGCCATGATGGAATCACCAATTGGAAACATTTTTGTTAAAAAATTTAAAAAAAAAAATTTAATTTTAAATATGGTTTCAACTTCTAAAGAAATGAATTCATTTAGCACATGTATAAGTAAACATTTATGAAACTCAAGGAAACAAGTACCATGCTCGGTCATAATATATCTTTTTTCCAATTGCAAGTCCCTCTAAGAAATATCGAAAAATGTTCCAACAAAATAACAGGTTCAAATGTAGTTCTGTTCTACTATTTTCCCATTTTTCTTTTATATTACACTTAAAATTCCTCCTTCAAGCTGAAATAGGAAAGATTTAACTTTGTGAAATAATTATATACAAATAAATCAAAAATTTTTCAGTTAATTGATTTTATTTGATACAGTCAGAAATGGAAAATGGCAAAATGTAAACAGTCAACGCTTTCAAAAATTCATGTAACAAAAATACTCGTAAAATTGAAAATCCCATAAAAAATTGTTTGCTTTTAACAATATAACAATATGTTAATCATTTCTACTATACTTGCAAAGTCTGTGTGATAGAAATAATAAAGTCTGAATTTACTGAGTTATGCTTGTTTTTAATTATTTAAAAAACACTTATCGCTATAAAAGTGTCTACATTTCGATTGAAAACATAAAGCACACATACATCATTCGATATAGTCAACATATTAAATAATTCTTCGGGTATTTCCTCTTGAAGAACTGTTTATAACAGCTCAGAGGTATAACAAATTTAAAAAAAAGATGATCTTTCATATATCAGTAATCAATAATATCATGTCTTCTTTGAACATACGTGTTCTATAAATTCCACGAATATACAAGGATATTTTCAGTGGAATTAATCATTCCAAAGGCAATTAAAATTTTTAATATAATTTGCTTTCTTTACGAAAATATTCAGAAAACCTTTTCCGTGCTTAAAATGTTATAAATTTAATACAAATCGGCTTACGTAGTCTGATGAATAATCTTACATTATCTGGAAATCGATATGTTCTAACATTACGCGATGATTACAGTACATTTTTAAACGGTTTATTTTCTGAAAAATGAGAGCATGCTCATCGATAAAATAAAACAATTTATTGAATTAACTGAAAATCTATATAGAAAAAAAAAATATTACTCACAGGCGGAAGTGGATAATGTTGCTGTATAAATATGCAAAATTACCTCAGAAGTATATGAATCATACATAAATGAACAGCTCCTTATACTGCTGAGGAAAATGAAGTAGATAAGAGAAAGAATAGTCGTTTGATGTAGATAGAAAGGGAAATATTTTTTCTGAGCTGAATCTGAAGCCTCAATTAAATATAAAAATATGTAAATTTAGATATTTAATAGAAATCGTAAGTAGATCATAAAAACCTTTTGTATTAAGAAGGGTTGTCAAACAAGTAAAATTATTTTTACCCTGCAGTGTATATCATCATTAGGCGTAACTTTAGTTTCCCAATTATGTACTTACATAGCAAATTTAATATTCATTCGGACTCCTTGGTACTGATCGTCCAACACAAATAACTCCTTGATTAAATATTTATATATATATGAGGAATTCTTTGAACATTGTTTCTTATACTTTGAATAAATCTTAATTTCAAAATGTTTTAACACAAAATGTAATACATAAAAGTCGCCTCATTTTGAACGGATGTCGTAATCGTCCTCAGCTCAGATGCGTCATACATAACTCCTCTTGTTTTCTTAGGATTCTCCTGCTTCTTTTATTCTAAATCTTAATCCTAAAATTACTTTGTCTTACAATTAGAAATGTTGCCTTTAACAATAAGGTAATACTAAGGCCATATGAAAAATGTTTGTGGTACTTTAATTCCTTGTTTTCTCTCATATTTTCCAAATTTAGTATTCATTCATTCAAATTTCGTTAAACAATTTTTCTTAGATATTTATTCCTATCTTATATATTCCCCAATTTCTCCTACCAAGTCTATTAATTCCTTCGGATGTATGATGTGTAGTATTAAATACTAGTAGTAGTAATTATTTCGTTGATAATTACTATTTCATTGGAAACATTTCAATTGGAAACATTTTTGTTAAAATATTTAAAAAATAATTTAATATAAAAATGGTTTCAACTTTTAAAAGTATGAATTAATTTAGCACATGTATAGGTAAACATTTATGAAACTCAAGGAAACAAGTACCATGCTCGGTCATAATATATCTTTTTTCCAATTGCCCTCTAAGAAATATCGAAAAATATTCCAACAAAATAACAGGTTCAAATGTAGTTCTGTTCTACTACTTTCCCTTTTTCTTTTATATTACACTCAAGATGTTCTCCCTCAAGCTGAAATAGGAAAGATTTTACTTTGTGAAATATTTATATACAAATAAATCAAAGATTTTTCAGTTAATTGATTTTATTTGATACAGTCAGAAATGGAAAAAGGCAAAATGTAAACAGTCAACGCTTTAAAAAATTCATGTAACGAAAATACTCGTAAAATTGAAAATCCCATAAAGAATTGTTTGCTTTTAACAATATAACAATATGTTAATCATTTCTACTATACTTGCGAAGTCTGTGTGATAGAAATAATAAAGTCTGACTTTACTGAGTTATGCTTGTTTTTAATTATTTAAAAAACACTTATCGCTATAATAGTGTCTACATTTAGATTGAAAACATAAAGCACACATACATCATTCGATATAGTCAACATATTAAATAATTCTTCGGGTATTTCCTCTTGAAAAGTGCTTATAACAGCTCAGAGGTATAACAAATTTAAAAAAAAGATGATCTTTCATATATCAGTAATCAATAATATCATGTCTTCTTTGAACATACGTGTTCTATAAATTCCACGAATATACAAGGATATTTTCAGTGGAATTAATCATTCCAAATGCAATTAGAATTTTTAATATAATTTGCATTCTTTACGAAATGTTCAGAAAACCTTTTCCGTGCTTAAAATGTTATAAATTTAATACAAATCGGTTTACGTAGTCTGATGAATAATCTTACATTATCTGGAAATCGATATGTTCCAACATTACGCGATGATTACAGTACATTTTTAAACGGTTTATTTTCCTAAAAATAAGAGCATGCTCATCGATAAAATAAAACAATTTATTGAATTAACTGAAAATCTATATAGAAAAAGAAATATTACTCACAGGCAGAAGTGGATAATGTTGCTGTATAAATATGCAAAATTACCTCAGAAGTAGAGGAATCATACATAATTTAACAGCTCCTTATACTGCTGAGGAAAATGGAGTAGCTAAGAGAAAGAATAGTTGTTTGATAAAGAGGGGAATGTTATTTCTGAGCTGAATCTGAAGCCTTAATTGAATATAAAAATATGTAAATTTAGATCTTTAATAGAAATCGTAAGTAGATCTTAAAAACCTTTTGAATTAAGAAGGGCTGTTAAACAAGTAAAATTGTTTTTACCCTGTCCTCTAATTTTGTCGCATTTATGAAAACCCAAAAAACAACTAATTCACTATGCAAAAGTATATGCAGTGTATATCATCATTAGGCGTAACTTTAGTTTCCAAATTATATACTTACATAGCAAATTTAATATTCATTCGGACTCCTTGGTTCTGATCGTCCAACACAAAGAACTCCTTGAGTAAATATTTATATTTATATGAGGAATTCTTTGAACTTTGTTGCTTATACTTTGAATAAATCTTAATTACAGAATGTTTTAAAACAAAATGTAATAAATAAAAGTCACCGCATTTTGTACGGATGATGTAGGTGCATCTTCCTCCATCGGACGAGCAATAGCGACAACAGAATGCTGATAATAAGTTCTGTTATTTTTGTTATAAATTCATTTGTAGTTAAAATGTATATTTTATAAAAGAATTTGATGCAAATTACCACTTTTATTTTCCAGTATTTGGTAACGACGTTGAAGATAGCTTGGTAACGTCGATACAATCTTAAAAATGTGTTACCTACAATCGAAAGATTGAAAGCATTAGGCAACGTAGACTTAAGTTACTCGCTTGAAATTTGAAATTCATGCAGTTGAATCCTACGATATTGTATAAAAGAAATTCATTCAATACTGATTTTTGAGTTGGTTGTAATTGCACTTATGCACCAATAGAAACCCAGAAAAAGTTAGACAGCAGTCAGTACTGGTCTTTGCCCACCTTAGTATTGATTCATAATGCACAAAATTCCTTAGGATCCCTAAGACAAAACTCTATAGGTACCCTTTACCAAGAACATAAAACGAAAATATCTTGTGTAGTACGAAAATTAATAAAAAATATAATTTATATATATAATATATGTAGGGTGTCGAGGAATACGGACGGACAGAACGACGAGAAGCGGACAGACGTACTAGCAACAGGAGAGACACGGACAACAAGTGGGCAAGACGAGACGGATATATGACAAACGAGAAGAGACGAAATGTTAAACGAGAAGAGACGAAACGACAAAACAAAGCAACGACAAAGATACAGACGAATAACAGTAAACTTTGTTTTTGTAAACTAGCATGTAAGAAAATAGTTTGTAAGAACATTGAAAAAATAAAGAGGCAGTTGAATTCTGGACACGCCTCACAAAAATCTCAGAACTACAAAAAGTGTGTACAAACTACAAAGACGCGCAAACTCCTTCAACTTTGGAAGCTACGAACTAGAAAACTACAAAGAGAAGGAGAGAAAGATAGAAGTGAATAGTGTAAAGCAGACAGACGAAAGAGAATTCGCGTACATAAACGAATGAAAAGAAGAACAGAACAGAGTGCACGCAGAAACTATATCACAAGGAGAGTGAAAGAGATAGAACTACGTATACACAAGAAGATCAACAGAAATTTGTCTGCACATCGACCGATTCGTCGGGAAGAAGAAGAAGAAACGTAAACAAAGCAGACTGAACACCAACCGTTTCGAACTGAGAGTAGTAACAGCGAAGGAAAATCATTCAACGCGCGGAGAAGGACAAGAGCAGATTAGTAGAATAGACTTGCTTTGAATAATAATTAATTTGATTTGTATTTAAGTATTTAGTGGTGTATTTTTTAAGTAGTTTTAAAAGTATTCTTATCTACATCTTATATTTTTTATATTTAATCAACAATCTATAATGGACCGGAACAATATTTTGAAATTGACGGTGGACGGCTTAAGAACAAAGCTTGGGGAGTTGGGACTGGACACAACAGGACTAAAGAGTACGCTTCAGGACAGACTCTTCGCCCACTTCGGTTTCGACTCGAATGAGGAAGCGCTTTCAGTTGATGACGACTTTGGTTCCGCGACCACAGAAAATGTACGAATCGATCGACGAGCGTTCACATTGAGGGATATTGAGGACTCGCTGTCAACTTTTTCGGGAGATGGTCACCCAGAGGTAGAAGTGTGGGTCGACGAATTTGAGGCCAACGCGTTGACCGTTCGTTGGAATCTGCTCGAAAAATACATATACGCGAAGCAACTTTTGAGGGGCGCAGCGAAATTGTTTTTGAGAAGTCTGGTAGGTGTGAACGATTGGGGAAGTCTTAAGGCAGCACTGATCAGTGATTTCGAGGAGAAATTGTCAGCGGTCGAGGTGCATCGGTTGTTATCGAATAAGCGGAAGAAAGCAAGCGAAAGTTTGAGGGAATTTTTGTATAGCGTCATGGAGATTGCAAAAGGAATTAAATTAGACGAAAGGAGCATAATCGAATATTTTGTAGACGGGATAGGAGATTCGAAACAGAATAAAATAATTTTGTATCAGTGCCGAACGATAGAGGAATTGAAGGATCAGTTGAAAATGTATGAAAAGTTGTGGGTCAGTACCCAGTACAATAATACACGGACTGTTCCCAATCAACAACATAAGTCCAATCAGAAAGTAGAAGATAGACGTTGTTTCAAGTGTGGTGATCGAAATCACATAGCCGCAGAATGTAAATCTGCTAGTTACAAATGTTTCAAGTGCCATCAATTCGGTCACCGGTCATTTGAATGTAAAACGGACTCTATACCAAGTGTTGTGAAAACAGAAAAGGGCAATTTTCATACACTCACAACGAACAAAGTGGAGCGTAATCGAATTTTTAAAGACATTTCAATTGGCGGTCGCGTATTTTCGGCATTCATTGATACGGGTAGCGATTTTTGTTTGATGCGCTACGACACATTGATGTTATTAGATGATATAGAATTGGAAACCAAAGATGTACAAACATTGTTTGGCATCGGTGATGGCGCCATCAGAACAATGGGAAGTTTCAATATTGCGCTGGAAATAGATGGAGTGGAGTTAAATATTAAATTTTTAGTAGTTAGAGAGAGGGATATTTTGTATGCAGCGGTAATAGGGAATGATGTTTTGGAACAAATAGGCATGTTAATTGGAGAAGAGGGTGTTACTTTTATTGAAAAGATACCAGAGAAAGTTGATAGTGAATTGGAGTCAAAGAAGATAAGCGATTTGAAGAACGAGAAAATCAGATTAAAGTCACAAAAAGCGATTGAAAAAATAAGAAAATTAGACGAAGAATCTAAGATCAATGAACTGAATGATGAATTCAAAGATATGATTTTATCAATAACTGATAGTGGAGAAAATAATCAGATATCAATAGATTTAGAACACCTTGATGAAAATGAGAGGAATATAGTGAAGGGTTTAATATATAATTATAATCCAGCTAAAATCGCGAAGTCACCAATTGAGATGAAGATAGTTTTGAGTGATGAGGTACCAGTTAGTTTGCGACCAAGGCGTTTGTCGAGTGTTGACCAGGCCATTGTTCAAAACCAAGTTGATGAATGGTTGCGAAAAGGTATTATACAGACCAGCTATTCTGAATATGCGGCTCCAGTCGTTCTTACCTCAAAGAAAGACGGTACTAAAAGGTTATGCTGTGATTTTAGGAAGTTAAATGAGAAGATTATAAAGGATAACTTTCCAATGACCCTAGTAGACGATGCCATTGCCAAATTGCAAAAAGGGAAAGTGTTCACAACGTTGGATTTACGTAACGGTTTCTTCCACGTACCTTTAGCAGTAGAATCACGCAAATATACATCTTTTGTGACACCTCACGGCCAGTTCGAATTTTTGTACGTACCGTTCGGCATTTCGAATTCGCCCGCGGTGTTCTCACGGTTTATTTTTGCTGTTTTGAGGGAGCTTATACAAGACGGAACAATCGTGGTATATGTGGATGATATTATTATTCCCACGGAGAATGAGAGAGAGGGTATTAAGAAGTTAGAGAAGGTGTTAAAAGTGGCTCAGGACTATGGTTTACAAATCAATTGGAACAAATGTCAGATTCTACAGAGGAAAGTTAATTTTCTGGGCTACATAGTAGAAAACTCAACGATAAAACCATCTCTTGAGAAAACTAGGGCTATAAATGATTTCCCAGTGCCGCACGGTAGAAAAGTATTAGAGAAAGACAGGTACGAGGATTATTTTTTGAAGCATGGTATTTTACATAAAGACCCGAATAGAGAATTGATTGTAATACCTTCTGCAATGGAAGAAGAGATAGTGAAAGCAGCACATAGACAGGGGCATTTCGCCGCAAAGAAAACACAGGACATAGTAGAGAAGACATTCTTCATTCCGAAGCTGGCTATAAAGGTTAATAATATTGTCAAAAATTGTGTTGAATGTATTATATCGGAAGCAAAAGCGGGTAAAAAAGAGGGTTACCTCAATGCGATTGATAAAGCAGACAAGCCACTTGGTACTTATCACATAGACCATGTTGGCCCAATGGAGAACACGCATAAGAAATACAACCATATACTTGTGGTAGTAGACGCGTTTTCGAAGTTCGTGTGGTTGTATCCAACCAAGAGCACCGGTACTGATGAAGTTCTGGATAGGCTGCAGAAGCAAGCGTTCATATTCGGTAATCCAGAACGGATAATTTCGGATCGTGGGTCAGCGTTTACATCGCATAAATTTGAAGAATATTGTAGAGATCAGAACATTCAGCATTTGCTTATTACGACGGGAATGCCGAGGGGTAACGGGCAGGTCGAACGTGTTCACAAGATTTTAGTTCCAATGTTGACAAAGTTATGTACTGGAAATCCACAACAATGGTATAGACATGTTGAGAGGGTGCAGCAAACTATAAATAATACTCCTCCTCGAAGTACGAAAGTAAGTCCGTTTAAGGTACTAACGGGTATAGAGATGCGTATAGCAGGGAATGAGGACATACGGCGACTAATTGATGAAGCGGTACTACAAGAATTTGAGCACGAACGTGAAGAAATACGACTGACGGCAAAGGACAATATCGCGAAAATCCAAGAAGAGAATAGGAAGACGTAATAATAAGAAGAGGGTGGTAGAAACTGAATACAATATCAATGATTTAGTAGCTATCAAACGTACGCAATACGGGTCTGGCCTCAAATTAAAACCCAAATTCTTTGGACCATACATAGTATTAAAGAAGTTACAGCAAGGGCGATATTATGTCGGAAAAATTGGGAATACTGAGGGACTAAAGCGTACCTACACTGTGGCTGAGTACATGAAGTTGTGGCAACCATCATTCGGGTCGAATGAAATGTCAGAAGGGCCGAATGTAGGGTGTCGAGGAATACGGACGGACAGAACGACGAGAAGCGGACAGACGTACTAGCAACAGGAGAGACACGTACAACAAGTGGGCAACACGAGACGGATATATGACAAACGAGAAGAGACGAAATGATAAACGAGAAGACACGAAACGACAAAACAAAGCAACGACAAAGATACAGACGAATAACAGTAAACTTTGTTTTTGTAAACTAGCATGTAAGAAAATAGTTTGTAAGAACATTGAAAAAATAAAGAGGCAGTTTAATTCTGGACACAAAACGTGAAGCATCAACTTCTTTCTTTCTTTTGTGAACAGTTTATCCTACATATATATTTTCAAATATTATCCAGTATATTTAATTAAATACTAATACTTCTAACATATTTAAAGATAAAATCAGTAATTCACAAAATACTAATATAGATTGATCTAAACATTTTTAAAAATTTTTTTATTTTGTTGTTATTAATTGTAAATGATTTTTTTGTTTGAATATACTTTTTTTGTATTTTAAGTCAGATTTTACTCAACCGACGGATAATTCAGAAATAATTAGAATCGCCATTTGGAAGTGAAATATTTGAGCGGACAGTGCTAATAAAATTTGGTTATCTATAACAATATACCGATATTACCTTTTTTACTACGGGGGTTATAGTTAGTCGATAAAAATTTTTAATTAGAATTGTTTGTGCGGAGATCATTTTATCAACATATTTAGTTTTAGGCAGAAATATGAGGTTTTCGTGCACTTTCACGTTTCACATTTTCTCACAAAATTGCGAACATCCTGACGAAAGATAAGGTTTGATAAACACTTAATGGTCCTGAGATGATAAGTCTGTTTGCAGAGGTTTCGAATTTCCATAACTTCAACACTTCGGCTATAGCAAACGTACAGGAACACTTTTGGATGAACCGTCTGTACCATCCAGCCCATACCTGAAAACCTCGTTGAAGGTTCAATTACTCCTGACTAATCATGTGATGCAGTTTGTTTGTAGATGAGACAGTGTTGCCGCCCCGGTATCCTCTACATCAATATCGTGTAATATCATATCTGTACGATCTAGCCCTTGAGTCTCATAATCCGCAAGCAGAGATTTAAACAGTCTCCAACTGCTGAGCTTGTGGAGAAGTGAGCGATCGATTTAAATCAGTTCCTTCGCCCATAACAACAAACTGAATAAATCTCAGAACCATATTACATCACCACAACTATGAGTATAGCTTTGTCCAAGGCTTTGACCACGTCTTTGACTTAGACAATCCTCTCATTGATGTCCCTCCACATTGCCGTTCCAAGATCTGAGCATTCTGTACCTTCAGAATTACAGATTTCAGTAGAGCTAGAGGCCTTTATATTCATATCCTTAACTTTATCAATAATATTGGATGTTTTTTATGATTGTTCACCATTGAACATCCTTTATTCAACAAACTAACTTTCAGAAGATCAAATTGACATTTAGACATATGATTTATTATATAGGTGTATAAGATGTATCGCGATATTATGGATTTAATTGTCTATGAAGGATTTTCTGAAAAGCAACATAAACTACTCCTCCTTCCTGCTGGCTATTGAAAGCAAGTCAAACCAAATACCATCACGGTTAAATTAGATTATCGTGAGTTTAATCAATGCAAGTTCAGCAGATTTTAGATGCTTATGAATTAATAAATATTATGCTTTTGTATGTTTTTAAGTAAGATTAATTTTTTGTATCGAATTTATATTTCAAACGTATCTGAAAAAATTATGTTTTAATTATTTAAATAAATTTATTTATTAGTATTTTAATGCTAACTTACATATCACTTGATCCATTCATTAAATATATATTTTTCACTTTTAGCATGCCTGTTTATCGCCTTGATTACACATTTCAGATTGTGCAGCAATAGTGCGACGTCTTTTCATCCAGCCTTTGAATGCAGGATCTTCCTCCTATTCTTCACAATATTTTTGGTTTTTAGTGCTTCCGTTTCAATAGAATTTTGTTCATTCATTATTACTAGAAATATATTTTTATTCGAAATAAAGCTACTTTCAAAATCTGCTGTCTACTTATTTTTCTATTCCGATTGTTCTTGAAATGTCCAGTTCTTTCCCTGCGCTATCCTCTTTAGCCTGTTTCGATCTAAATTATTCATGCTGGGAATACGGTGACATATTTTATATAGCTTAAAAGCTTATATTGTCAGATGACAATTGAAAAATTCGATTTAGATTTCTGAATAAAATTCCATTTAATAATTTACTTCGAAATTCGTAAACATCTAATTAATTCGCATTCGAAACTATTCCTATTATTAACAAACTCTTCATATTAATTATGTAATATTATGAAAATTTTAGTATTCATTAATTAGTTCATCCATTCATTCCATTTGAACTTCCCTTACTTCCTTGTCGAAAACAAATGCAGGTTCTTTTCCTCCACACATAAGCATATTTAATGCCGTATTATAAGATATATATATGGCTATATCTACAAGCATCCTATTCATTCTTTCAGCTACTCCATTTGGCTGATGAGTATATTTTATAGCAAGCTGGTTCTTTATACCGCTGGATTTAAGATAATTGCAAAAGTTTTAGCTTACAAGTTGTACTTACTCTTACTCTTGTATTATTAGATAGAATCATTTTAATTTTAAAAAAATATGTAGATATTCCCTTTTTATGTGCAAAAATCGAACAAATATTTTGCTAGTGAAATCACCTATAAATATTGCAAAGTAATATTTCACATGGACCAAAGAGTTCATTATCTTATTTTGTTCAATACATCAATTTTATTTGCATTATATCAATTTCAATTGTCACAATTACTCGTAGATCTAACTGTTACTTTTCTACAGTGTATCCACAATCTATTGATTGAGCAACTCAAATGCAGCTTTTACTTCTATATATCTACTTAGTAATACATCTAGTAAACCAACTGTTAAATTTAAAGTATTTATTCATTCCATCCTAGTAATCAATTTCTTACCGTCATATTCAAGTTGGGCCTTGTTCTTAGCTATTCTCGAAATTTCTGGTCGTGGCATCTCTCCTTGTCGATTCGATGTTGAATTAATCTACGAAATTCGTTTTGTGACTACTTTCATCATCCTTGATGCCATTCTTCTCTACGTTAAAAGCAAACATTTTTTGTATGCATTCATTTTTCTGTTAAAAACGTATATGTTTTTCTAGTTAGGTATAGATTTATAATCCATTGCAGAAAATCGTTTAAATGATCACAGCTTTTTATAAAGGAACAATATTAATGGCTTTTATATAAAAGAATGGAGTGAATAATATTTTCTAAATATTTCTAAGCTTTGAAGAATTATAAATCAATACTTATTTCCAATCATCAATAGTGAATAATATTTTCTAAATATTTCTAAGCTTTGAAGAATTATAAATCAATACTTATTTCCAACCATCAAAAGAGAATTCCGTACGTACAAAGTATATGTAATTCAGTTCTGTTGTTTTTATTATAAATTTCTGTAAATGAAAGTCTATTTTATATATAGTATATTTTTATGTCAATATTTCATGTTTTATAATAAATTTATTTAATTCAGAAAAATTATAAATTAAAGATTCTACGATTGACATTTGAATGAAAAATGTGTTCAAAAATGCAGTCAATCCCTGAAAACCTCGTTGAAGATTCAATTACTCCCTGACTAATCCAGTGATCCAGTCTGTTTGCAGATGAGACAGTGTTGTCGCTGTCGCATCATCTATATCAATATTGTGTATTATCATATCTGTACGATCATAACAACAAATTGAATAAATCCCGGAACCATATTTAATAACTTAAAAAAACCGATGACCAAAACCAAACCGATTAACCATTGGGCTATCGAAGGAAGGACAAAAATTTGTATGGATTTGGTTTCATTTTTATTTTATTATCTGATTCAATTACTATTCGATTCTATTTCCATGTTATTCGATACATAAAGTCACCACAGACATTGAAAAAATTCGTCTCTTACTGAAATAATACTCCCGTTGATGTCCCTTCACATTGCAGTTCCACGATCTTAGAATTCTAATTGCATCTATTTCTGCCGATGTTTCCACCTAATCTCCCGCCGGCGAAGGTTATATTCATACTCATCAATCTGTTTATGATATATTCAATACAAATCTCGTGCTTTACCTACTAACAGAATCCATATGTTTTTACACACGGAACGTAAGTCATTATTGAAGTTTTCTGATGTCAAAGAACCGTGGCAGGACCATCATACCGGACATTCCAGTAATGACCTTTTCGGGGCTCAATTAAACGGAGTACGGCGACGAACCGGGTTGATGTTTAATGCTGAATGATTTCAATTCCAGTAGTTGTTGTATTGTTTACTCGAAAAACCGTTGGAATGTTTTTTAATCTCATACATGATATAGTTACCGACAACAACGACAATTATACTAGTCGACCCGCCAATTTTCGATGCATGATTTATTGTATACATGATTACACGCCGTAATTAAGCATTCCCTTTCGTTACGCATTGACATGACCAGGTATCTGCTTTGCCACAAAGCTTTGGAAGAATAACAAAATTAATTTAACAATAAGAGAAGAAGAATTAACATAAAAAGAATAATTGTATAAGTAATAAAAGTTCTTTGTAATTATTTGGTGTTCCTAGAATATTATTATGTTGGTACACGATTCCTAAGATACTTAACCAGGAGAACTTCCGAATAAATCATCCTAGTTGCAATTTCTTCCGTCGAACGAGTATTAGCTACAGCAGAATGCCGATAATATCCGCCAACAACTTCTATTTCCTGATTAAGGCTCATAGAGGCCTAAAACTAAAGTTTCTAGCGAGGGTCAATCCTGCTGTCACGTAAATGAAATCTCTAGTTAGAAAATTGTTTTCTACACATTTAGTTGGAAGGAGATCTGTACCTTACCATTGATCCTTAATGAGCACAATTATTAAGGAGTCCAAGAACTTAAAACGAAATTTTATCCCTCATCTTGAGTAGTAACAAAATTCCTAAATAAATTAATTTACATTAAATAATATTTTCAAAATTATCCTGTTTATTGATTTAAAAGTTTGTTAATTACTCACATCTCATGGGGGAGGGAGAAAGGAGTTCAAATGTGGTGAAAAAGGTTTGCGTACGGATTAGAACTTCGGACAACTTAAAAGTAATTGAAATGATCAAAAGGAATGACAGAAGTTAAAAGAACTCCGTAACAATTTTCGAGAATAATTCTACAATGTGAGATTTTGAAAGAACTTCGCATTTTTCCTCTATGATTGTTGACGAGGAAAATAATGTATCAGGCCAGAGCGACCATTATATACTATTATCACAAAATATTTATTTGAAGACCTGGAAATCAATGAATGTATTCTAAATTTCAGCAACAATTACACGAATATACATCCATTTAGCTTCAAGCAGTTTAACTTTTTCGACAGGTGGTTTTTGAAAAATCACAATTGCAATATTCAAATTTCATGCTTTTTTCTTTACTTCTATTGCATCTAAAGCTGGTTTCTGTGAGCAATTTGAAAGTAATTTGTATTATGTTTCCAACGAGAAATAAAATTAAAGGACTAAGACTACATGTATGCTAAAGTATTAAATAACATAAAGAAATATTTTTGAATTCGTTTGTTTGTTTTATATGTTGAACTTATATTAATGAAAATTAAAAAGATTATTAAACGATTAAATAAATTTAAAATTTTGATTACAAAATTTGTACAAACTCCTTTTCAAAATTTAAATTTTATATCATTCTACCACAGCCTTATTCGCGGATAATTAATTATGGTTAGAATGTTTGGTAAAAATATTAATTTGTGCAAAATACATCCTTCTTGTCCAATAGACACAGATATTTATTGCAAAAACATCTCGCAATCATTGATATTATAAAAATCCCGGCTATCATACTTCAATTAGCAACATCAATTATTCATTTAACGAATTCTTCGTTTGAATTTCTGAAGTTTTTAACCTTAAATAGTCTTTTCTCCTATGTGTTTCTAATGAAAAATAATAAAAGAAAATCCAAAACGGAGTTTGAAAAGTACGCTGAATAATATATGTAGCAGTAAATAAAAGCATTTTAGTTGTATCTTCAGTTTTATTTTTAAAATATTTGTGACTAAATAATTATTCACAAATAATCGAATATCCTAATAAATTATAGTGTTCTATAATATTTTACGACTACTTATATATTTTTTTTACATTTTTAATTATAAAAAAAAAAATTATATGACATCTGTAGGAAAAAGTTTAAAGGGCACAACAGAATAATATATAATTACATACACTTATATACCAAAATATTTACAAAATGCAAATGAAATGCATAGTTCAAATTTCTAATTATTGTTACTTATATTTAAAGTTCTATAATCTACATAGAACTTCTAAACAGCTAAATATTTCTAAGCAAGATAAAATATTATTACCCTTTATTGCCTACTATCGTTATTATTGATTTAAATCCTTTGATACAACATGTTTCGTATTTTATGAAGTTTAATTTATTTCCACGTCAAATTTTTATTTACATGGTTGTGTATTATTATGTATTTATTGGAACATCAATGTACGAGAAGTACATATTTACAAAATAATATTCATCACGTTGTCAAAATTTAAATTAATCGCCGTTTTGTATTGTTGTCGGTATTTTATTTATATTATATATTTTTATAAGGTGGAAATGTTTTGTTTCGTATATGCACGAATTTTAAAAGTATAAGTCCGCAATTAGAGCAATATTTTATTATTCAACAAACTGTAGAAGATGTATATATAATCTCTTTTTTCCTCATATCAAATAAAACTAACCACAGGATTGGTATAATTGATATTCTATTTGAGCATATAAAACATGAATATTGTAACTTACTTTATATTCCTACTTTTAAAAATGATTCAATCGATTTTTTCGAATTCTCTATTTGTTTGAATATTTGAAGAATTTAATTATATATGTAAAAAAAGCTATGTTTAATATGAAATTTCATTACAGTAGAATTTGGCCTAGAATGATTTATTTCATTTTTTGGCATTGTATTTTAGTTTAATTTTGTTTAGTGAAAAATGAAATCCCTTCAATTTACATTTTAAAATTAATCTTTTTCCGTTTAGTAGGATATCGACCACTGCCGAAAAAAACGTTTTTATTTCAAATTGGCACAATAATTGGTGATAAAATATTGCGGTCTGTTTTAATAAAAATATAAAATTACGTTCAACACTTTGTTGGTGCGTAAAATGTCTGTAAGATAAAAAATTGCTTAATGTTTCATCACAGGGCCGTGTCTCCGACCCCGTGAGTATCCTATAGTCATACAGTGCTTTCTCGCTTTACCATTAATGGTGTTTGGACGGTCACTTCGTCGTCTGACAAAGATATACTACCGCTATGATGACTTCCTAATATATTGCTCTTGCCCAGTCCAACACATATTTTGGCTCTTTGGGTTTGGCCTAAGTGTTGAAGTGCAATTGTAGTGCCTACGTGAGAACCTATAGATTGTACCAGAATATTTTCAGAAGTTGTAAAATCCGCAGAATGAGAATTTTGTGGAATCGTGAGTGATGACTTTGTCGGTGGAAGTTGGTGAAGTGAGGGAATTGGTTGCAAATGCCTTACTGTTATGCTTCCGCTATATCCCGGCCACATGTGATTAGTTGAATGTCTAGGAAGTGTGCATTGTGCAATAGATTTGGAGTAGATGTGCGGTGCCGTATTCTAAAAAAATAAATAATATAATTTTTAAGGCCAACATATCTAATGAATATATAAATATTTCAAGTTATATACTTTAGTATGTGATTTGAGTAAATATCGTTGATTATATATATATATATATATATATATATATATATACATATGTATATATATATATATATATCTATATATATATATATATATATATATATACATATGTATATATATATATATATATATAGATATATTTATAAATATTCTCTCTCTATATATATATATATATATATTTAATATTTATTTTCAAATTTAATGATTTGGGATGTAAATTTTTTGTACAATTTATAAATAATATATAAATCGCGTTTGTCAGTTTTTTGATAATAATATGTAACTACACGAAGAGTACAATCAAGAAATAGAGCACACTTTCCGATAAAACATCGCACAGATATTTGAAAATAACGGCAGATCTTCATTTATAAATTATCTTATAAATATTCTATAATATTTCTTTCAGATCTCAAAATGGGCATTGTTCCTTTTCAATACCGTAATACTCTATTTGTAACTATGACTATAATTCGGTGACTATATTTGTATAAGTGTTTCAGACTTTTGTGACAAACTTTGTATATATATTTTGCACATAAATTCAACTGTTTCATAGTTTTTATTTTCAAATATTAATTAATTTTTTAAAAGGAATTTTAATACAATGTGTGCAATACAATATTTGGAGTTGATGAATTAATAAATTAGTGTACTTGTGGAAATATAGAATTCTAAATAAGTCACTATAAACAACCCTATTGATTTTGCCTAGTGTGCCTTTTTTGAATTGTTCTCTTATATTGTTATTCATATTGTTTTTTGGTTTTTTTTTTGCTTTTGTAAAATCCTCAACGTCAGGGTTCGTAAAATATATATTAAATGCAAAAATGTACTTTAACTACACAATATAATTACCAAGAATAAAAAATACAATACAATTTTAGAAGTATATCAAAAATCTAAAGTTATCAAAACACTCACCATTGAAAGTGTCGCTAGGGAATTCGGAGATGGAGCACCATTTCTTAAGGTACAGTACCCCATGGCATTATGTGAAGTGTGAAGGGTCATACCAGATGACTTATATTTCTGAGATGTTGAAGTATGTGATGGCAGTTCTACTCTTGTCGATGTCGAACTTGTATCAATTGTGGAAATATGTTGCCTTCTTCCTATTGAGTCCATCTAAAAAATAAACCAAAACAAAAAAAAAAAGTTTATTTGAACAATAGTATTGACTAGCTTAGACTTTCTCGCATGTAAGTAAAGTCAAAGCTCCCATAACTCGACACCCACAATTTTTGTATTTTTATACGATGACGATAAAGATTTTGTTTTATGAAATTTAGTAACGACTTTTAATTAGAAACACTAACCGTATTTTGTTCGGTGCATGAAAGGTAGCGACGACAACAACTAACTTAACAACGGGAAGGTTTCAACATTCTGTGATTCTAAGTATTTAATACTGTACGTATATTTTTTCTTATATGCATATTTTTTTAAAGCAAAAGTTGAATGTAGGAAATATTTTGAACCAAACTATTTAAAAAAGAAACGTTTTTGTGGGTGATCAAGTATTGCCGATACCAGATGAAAACAACAATGTTTTGCTCTATTTCCCAGAGGAAATAATGAGCCGGGAGAGCCAGAATTGTACACACCACTCCGTATAATCGGCTCCATGAAGAAAATTCTCGATTGAATAATATATAGAATATATAAAACCCTAGTAAAAATTGGCATATTCTATTTTGGCATGAACTAGTGGCACTAATTTTACCTGAACATCAATCCAGTTTTATAATACGAGCAATTTTTTTACACATTTAATTTACATTTCTTGAAATAGTTAAGGGAAGTCAAATTAACCACTTATGTTCTACCAAGAATTACTAGCGAATCCCAAAGTACAAGGAAATATTTGTAATTGCAATAAAAGTGCTTCAAAAAGTAAATAAAAATATTAAATAAGCTTATCATAATCGAATAATATATAAATTAGTTGTTAAAACCTAAAACGAAAAATAAACATGGATGAAAAAATGATCATCCTCAAAGATATTCTTGTTTAAAGTGCTGCGGGCCAGTGTTTTTTTTTAACCCGTTGTTACGTTTCCGTCTGTTAAAAATGTTAATGCACTGGCCAAAAGGCGTGCGAAACCCTACCGCCATATTTTATTTTTGTGCTATTTGTTCAGTTATAATTTTATTGGCTTTCTGGAAACCAACATGTGCGAATTAAATGGAAAGGCTTTGCAAATATTGAACCACATTTAATGCACACTTAATTTTAAAAACATATAATTTTTAAATATATAAAAATAAATAAAATAAAAAATATAATTTCAATTTATTGCTTCCAAGTTTCGAGAAAAACACTTGTGAGCTTAGTAGAGAGTTTTAGCCCATTTGTAGATCGCCAATTGCACTGGTCCACTGCTCACAAGTAAATAACAATGTCTTCATACCATAAACAGATAAAACTCAATACTGCTTGTTGGACCATTCAATTAAGGGCGAATTAATTTAGTGTTTGCTCAAGTACTGCCAATATCTCCAAAATGAAGAAGATAATCCGGCCACCACACTACTTACCGTAGAACAAATAGTTCAGACAGCATTAAGTATTTTACGCTAATACGGGTATTTTTCATATAATCTTAATATATTGTCCTACATAATTATAGATTTGTAATGAATGAATTTTTTTACTTTCGATTGAGCTCAGAATAGCATTTTGTTCATTTATCTATATTCATGCATATAAGAAATTACTCATAATAGCCTTAATCATTATAGTCTTCATCATTATAAACGTAAGTCTAGTGTAAGTATAAACATAAGTTAACATAAGTATTAAAATATACGTTTATGTCGCTATAAGATTTATATAAATTTAAAGTGTGTTTGCACAGAAATATATGGTGTGAAAAAAGGTATGATATTCAAAGTATTCGTCGCTGCGTTGCAACGGATTAGCAATATTTAACACTGATATGAATATATTGAAAATCTCTTTTGTAGATTTACACATTTAAATTACCTGATCATCAGAATCAATCGTTTCGGGTATAATATCAGGATTTTTTTCATCACTGTCCTCACCGTCAAACTCTTTACTTCCTGAACTTTTATCACTCGTACCAGGTGAAGCGTCTCTGGATGCAATCTCATTTGGAAGTTCTTTTCGTCTCCGTCGTCGTTCATTCTTACATGGTATCCTAAGAGCGATAATAATGGCTAATCCTGCTACCATTATTGTTAAGGTTAAACCGATAGTTAATGATAGAGTTGGTGATATAAGAAATGATGCTTGTTGAATTTCTGCTGGGAAAATACGTAAAAATATACATATTATCTGTCTGAAGAAATAAAAAATATTTAAATTTATAAATCATATTAAGTAAGTAATTTATGAGAATAATATATAAATTTGAATAAATTGATGATGAAAGAATTTGGCATCTTTCAATTGATTTTAATTTGAGAAACATTTCTGGATGCGTGGAGACTTTAGAAACGAAATGTATGCTTTTTCTATTCATTAACTTACCTCTCTCAGACGTTAATTGCTTTTCTGGCATACGTAACATTGCAGCATTCAATGTAGTGGGATCAGAGCGACCCTTCGAGTTAAAAGCATAAATTGACAGTAGATATAAACCACCTGGTGACAGGACTGATACAGAAAATCTCGGTACTGTCGATGTTATATTTGCTTTCATATCCTAGAAACATTAAAAAAATAAAATTGAAAACATAAGCTTCATAATAGTTTCTGAAAAAAATACCACTACTAACGAAAGTTTACTTTTTGTCACTAGGTTTTAAAATCCATATTCTGACGAATTTGCAAAAAAAGTAAATCTTTCGAAGTATACAATAATATATATTTTTTACATCCCGCTCTCATAATTTACTCCTACTACCACTACGACAACAAAGAAGTGCACCATTCAGTGACGAGTTCATTAAAAGAGGACACTAAAGTTAGTTAACTGCCCCTGTAATGGTACATAGTGGTACCTGAACCACTGTGAAAACTCTAGGCTTTAGTTCTAGATGGAATAAGAGTTATAAATGAGAGTTAAAAATTTTCAATATCGAGTGTCGTTTATAGAATTGAGTGCAAATAATCATTTAAGTCAAATAATATATAACGTTTGCAGATTTTTGATAAATCTATGGAAGTATTTCCTTAAATAAAAAAGGTGTTCAAAAAGTGGTGATATACAAATTTTGGAATACATTGTCGAAAAGGAACATTTTGAGATAAGTAATGTTATGCTCACGATGTTCTTTGCCGATTTTGCTTTGAGCTTGTTTGTCACCAAATTGCTACAAATCATGTATATATTTATAATAAATATTTTGTGACCGGCTCCTGCTTACTTAAAAATATCAAATTAGTACTGATTTATAATCAAGAAAATTTATTTAAAAATATGCTATTATTTTAATTAAAAGAGCTTAAATTGAACTTTAAGCTTTTTAAGATGGTGTGTTAAACTGTATTTTTTTTTTTTTAATTTACGATTTTAACCCCGGTCATATGAAAAGTTATTTCCTGATGAAAACCTTAATGGAAAGGTTGACATGAGTCGCCCAATTCCAGAATTCTCTTTTCTCTCAGTACTATCTTGTACTCAGAAGTACATTGATTGTCCTAAGCCCAAAAGTTTATTAGACAAAAGTCACAATTATCATATAACGAAATATCAAATCGTATTATAACATGGACGGTAGCGCATTCAGCGTGTCCTTTAAATAAATGTTATACAGAGAATTCCAATACAATACAATAAAACTCCTTAACTAATATCTCCAGGAACACGAGAAATTAGTTGTAATACAAAATTAGCGAGGGAAGTAAATGTTAAGTCGTAGTAAAATAAAAGTGTTAAGTATACAAGTTAATCCAACAGAAAACAGAAGTCGCACACATATACTTTATTCACCGTCAAATAGGGAGTGGTGGAATGTAACTAAGGTCTGAATAAAAAAATTAGCAAAAACATTTACATTTGTATGAATATCCTTCAATTCTAGCATAAAAAGTTGAGGAAGGCCGCCATTGAAACCGTCACTGCAAGTAACGGTTAAAGAAGTCATAGATATGTTGTTTATTGTACAATTATGTACTTGATCCGGTCGACCTACAAGTAAAAATATTATAAAGAAATAAATGATATTATTCGCAGATCGTTGGACAGTTTCAAAAATATTATCTGAAATCTATGTAAATATGTCTCTATCAAATATAAATATATATCTTCTTTGAACCTTCTTACCAGCAGCAATAATGTGAAATACGCATGGAATCCGTTGACGACCGATTTTGTTAGTTGCCATACAAAGCAATGTTCCGTAGTCCAGTTCGGTAATCGGTGTATAAGTAACAGTTGATGAAGTCCCTTAAGAAAAAAAGAAAAAAAATTTTTTAAATGAAAATTATGTTTATGATTAAAAGTTATGATTCTTTTCCTCCTGCCGGATACGTAGAATACCTTAGCCAGAATGCTAAGGTGTACACGTGTATTTTTGTTGTTATTTACTAACTGAATTAAATCATAATTTATATTGATTCACTTGTAATTATACCTTAAGTTTTATATATATATATATATATATATATATATATATTATTATTATGTAATATTATTACATAATAATAATATTATATTTATATAATATTAATATTATTATTACACTATTAATATTACACTAAGATTAAAATAATTAAAGATAATAATATTACAATTATAAAACTAATCCTGGATCCTGTAGATTCTAAACATTTTACCGAATTCAATGTTTAGCGGTGATCTCGCTCTTTGCTTCTAGAAATAAAAATTGAATTCTACTCCAAAGACGTCATCATGGTTTCACTTTCTGCTTGTTACCCTGATATTCAAAAAACATCTAAGCATGTACACATCATGATGTACTTCCCTATAGGTTCCCTTCACTTCCAGTTCTTACTAAACATAAACAGCCGACTTTCTGCTGCAGCCAAGTACATCTCTGACAATCTCTACCTATTACTAATATCGTTGCGGTTTCAGGTAAGAATTATTTTTGACTAGCCATGTCGTGCAATATTATATGTTTGCAACACCTAGCCTTTAGTGAACATATGTCGATTAAATAGATTAAATTGCTAGTGAGTAGAGAGACGTCAAAGAAAATATGTCTACCGTGATATCACAGCACATATTTCTATTAATTAACTCTTTTAAACAATTTTTCACAAATTATGAAAGAATTATTTAATTACCGGCAAACAAAATTATGCCAATTTTATATCGAATGAGCAGATGCAAAAGAAAGAATAATCTCTGTGCGAGATTATTTTAATTTTTATCAGCCGTTTTACCTGATCTTGTAATATGATTTGTTGCCACATCAATACTTTCTGCTGAATTATTAAAAGTCCAGCTGAATTCTACATCTGGAGGATTGGCATCTACCGTGCACCTTATATTGGCATCTTCCTGTTTAGCAATGCCATAAATTCTTGGTTGATTAGGTATGCATGTGGGAGCATCTACCAAAATTATATATAATATATACAAAATTATATACTATAAAATTAAAAAAATGTAACTCACATAAAATATTAAGTAAAAAGGGGGGACTTGCTCCATCTCCTTCAGAATTATATCCAATACAAGAATAGTTTCCAGCCGTTGATCTTGTAACACCTTGTAGAACCAACGATTGGTTACTGACAATGACGCCTTGTGATATGTTATGAGGCAAAGGGCGATCCTATAGTATAATTAAATATAAGTATACCATTATATATATTATATTTTTATGATTTATAATACTAAATAGAAAAACGAAAATTGTTGAAAAACATTTTTCAAAACTATGAAAGCGGGAAAATAAAAAAAATTGGATTAAATATACTCACATTGTGTCGCCATTCAATTTTGTAAACAAGGGGATGAGCCGTAACTAAACAATCAAAGTAAACATCTGTCCCTTCTCTGATCGAACTGGGATCCAATGAAGTACCAAGACGAACATAAGTTTCTGGAACATCTTTTAAAATAAATAATAAGATTAATAAAAAGTTTTATATGAATAAAAAATTACAAAAACATATAACTTAGTTTTATAAGTTTCGATGGAATTTGACATTAGCAATACTTAAATGCCGAATTCAAGTTTGTAATTCTTGTTATACATATAAATTTATATTATAAATTACCCTCTAGAAGAAAACTAACATAAAATTTAATTATTTTAAATCAATATATACAGTCATTTATTTATTCATGCGTTTGTAAAAGAGAGCATAGGTATAAATCTGAATATCTGAAATATAGATTTATTAATTTCAGATTTAACCAAATTCAGTCAATGTGAATACCAACCTTCCATAAGTCAAATAAGTTAAAACTTGAAAAAATCTAAATAAAATTATGCAATTTAATATGTAATGCTATGACTAATATCTTGCTATTAAATTTAACATAATATACTAGACGTAAAATTCAAAAGATTGGAAGAGCGATCATGCCTACAGTCTATTAAACTTAAGGTCATATAACTTTTTACTATTTCCTATTGCAATTATCAAACGGTTTTTAGTTACACAAGGGTCTTATTAGTTCTATAATTGAGCATCTTCAACTATCATTAATTCTTTCTGCTAAGTCCTTTACGAATTGGCGTAACATATTTTAGTAGTGCTGAGATTTAGATTATTTCATTTCGTTTCAAATTTGTTTATTTATTTTGATGAACTTCCATCTTTTTGATTAGTTTCAGACAGAGTTTCTTGTTGAAAACAACGTCCAAATATATAACGTTCTTTTAAATGAGAATTTCAGGTGTTCCAACATTATATCTTAGACAGCATGTTATCGGTATTTTATTAAAAGGAATATTATTACTGGCTTATAAACTCATTTATTTTAATTTTTCTTTTCTCGAAAAACCTTTTTTTGTATAGAGATTTGGCAGTATTAACTGCAGTAAACTCAACAACATTTTTTGAATATGTATTGACAAATTAAATTTAATTAGTTGAAACAATAAGCCATTGGGTCAAATAGAATCGAATTCTCTCTTAAATAGATTTTTGATTTAACTTTTAAGTTTTGCACAGTATGATTTCACAGTCGGTATGGTTTCAATATTAGTGCATATAATATTTTCAATTTCGATGTTAAATCCTTCTATTACCTACTGTTTTATTTAATTCCAACATATACATCAGACACAAACGTTCCAAAAAATTAGGATATAATGTGAACATGGTCAGAATACAGTACACTTAGATGAATTTTGAATGGTGTTGAAATAATAGTTGGACCGTAAAATATCAACGATTTAAAGTAAAGCATGTGAAGTTACTCGGATTTCAAATCTAATGATCAAAGAGCGTCGTCCAGCTTTTTCGATAACGGTTCCAACTTTTATTAGGTTCAATAAAGACTCATAAAATCTGGACTAAGTTGACGAGTTTATTATTCCTTATAAATGCCGGTATATAATATGTAGACTGTGTATTAAATAATAATTATAAGACATAGAATTATATTATAAGACATATAAAATAATGATAATACATTTTTGTTCAACTTATGCATTGCTTCAAAATAAATGTCTAAAATTCTTTTAAATAGTAAATGTCATTTCTTGTTAGTGATTATTTATTATTGAATTGTGGTTTTTGACCTCTCTTTTTTCTGGAAATTATTCTGGCTGAAAAGAAAAGTTAGAATTACTTATTTTGCTGCGTAACTAAATGAGCTGGACCGCGTTTGATATTTATACGGTGATTCATTAATTGATTTGAAATTCTGTTTGGTCCAGTTGATGTTGAACTTAAAAATTCTTATCCGAAAATATAGCTTCAACTGAAGTTGCAATGAAGAATTGAATTCAATTCTCAAAATGGTTATTATATATGTGAACAAATTGACTAGAGTTCTCGAATGTATAAGTCTTTTCCAAGAATAGTAAATATTTTCGATATGGCTCAATAGTTGCGCTGAATATAATTTTGAACACATATTCTCTAATACTTAAACTTAATTACTTGAAACCAAGAACATATGAATAATTTTACGTTGGCGGAATCAGATCACAATGGAAGAAAGTATCTGAATGCATGATGTCAAGATGCTTGACATGAGTGCGAGTTTTGTAATTAATTTAAAACTATAATTGTTACTAGATTTTCAATTTTTCTTTCATTAATTTTGACACGAAAATTCTATGTAATCAATAAATTCTATTCATTAACATTCTAGCATTTGACTTGATAAGATGCATTGATAATGAATGCATTAATTAAATGTGACTATTTTCAAATTCCTATATAAAATTAACGCGTTATTAAAAGACATAAACTTTAATAAATAATTTAAAGATTGTTAGGATACACTTGAATATCTTAATAAAGAATAGTTTTCAAAAATAATCAATAAATAATCAATGAAGATATTTTTTATAATGATGATGGTAAATTAACATTTACAAATAATATTAAACATGAAATTTAGACGTTTCACGAAGATCCTTGATAAACTTTGTAGGTGTATGTTTATGTTTATCAATATCGTAAACTAAATGATAACATAGTAAGGAACTAATACTAATACCTTATTACCTTTATGCACGAAATCCTTAATCAACTTTGTAGCTGTATGTTCTTTACTACTATAGATCTAACGAAAAGTTTCCTTCAAATGGCAATGATCTCAAGGATAGAATTAAAACTAAATTTTCTACGAAGAGTGGATTACAAGTTTTTACGTATGCCTTCAGACATGTTGAACTATCTACTTCCTACTGAGAAAGAGATCAAGTAATTTCTATGATTGACTGATTTTTATCGAAAGTTTATAATGATTTTCACTAAAATCACGAAATCGTTAACTTGGTGCCTGATAACCGGTAATAAAACGAGGATTTCAGTTAATGAATATCTAAACATTGTTAGCGGAGAGCTGACCATTAAAAGGCATAGTCAAAAATTTACAATATGATATTTTATCATTCAAATAAAATAAACAAAAAAAAAAAATCTAATTAAATCAAAAATTCCTTGATACCTACAAATTTGATGAAAATCTTCGAGCAATGTCAATACTTCTTCCTCATTTGAAATATCTATTGTTAACTTTTCACAACTGATAAATTTTAACTAGAATAGAATTCGAAAACAAATTCACAATAGATTCCAACCCTTCTCTTTTTTAAATGTCGTTCAGATAATATTCATTTCCTAGATCGTATACTAAAACGTGCTTTGTATTTGTGATCATAAAGAAATATAGAACGCAGATAGAGACAATAAAAACAAAAATCTGTAAATGTTCTTTTAAAGAAGTAGAAAAAAACTAGATTTTATCCATATAAATAACACAAGTTCTGTTGAAGTTCTGTTGCTCTGATGAAGTCACTTAAAATGTGGTTCACATACGTTGAAATCTAGAGAGTTTATTTCTTAGTAGAAATGACATTTGAATTAAACCAATATATACCATTCAAGTAGAAAAATTGTGGTCAATGGTTTCGGTAAGTTTACGAAAATCAATCACTCACTTCATTTTTGCTCATTATCATAGTCCTACTTTTTTATGACTAATCGCGATTTGCGAGTTGTATACGATATGTCTTATTGAACTTTGTGCTAACATGTCGACAACCTGATTTCTATTTTCTCAAAAACGTTTGGATATCTATAGTTGTTATTATAAACAACATTATCCGATGAGGATATAGTTCTTACATAGCATCTATTATTAATTCCTCCTATAAGTAATTTGAGTAGATTTTTTAAGTATTATGTAGTTTGTTAGAACATCCTTGGACAGACTGACTGTTTTTTTAAACTTTGTTAATATGTTTTTATTTACTGTATCATTCTTGAAAAAGAAAAAGGTTGAAAGGCTTTTTGTTCAATATTAAAGTTGCAACTTTCAGTGCCGTTTTCACTTGTTCACGATAACAACAAAATTATCAGTTGTTTTTTTTTTTGTTTGCATAACATTTAGTTTGAAACAGAAGGATACATTTTCGGAAAAATATATACATCTTTTAAAAAATTAACATTTATTTGAAAGTCTTTAATTTTACTATATATTTTATACATTTTTAAGATTTTATATAGCAACATAGAATTTGTTCGTATCACTGGATTTAGCAATTTACTGCACAATCCTTTCTAGTCGATCGTTTTGTAATAATGTTAAAACATTACTTGTTTTAAGATTTTTAATTATTCTTTTATTAAATGAAAATTTATGTTAACAATAAATTCACTTGATATTATAAATGCACCGATAAATTCACTTCTATTGATTGAGCCGAACCGTTCGTTTCGCACTAGTTCACTGAGCATGGGTAAAGAAAGAACTTGAATGTCCAATCAACAATAAAAGTTACCAGATGGGCATGTATTGTATACTCCGAAATCATAAGATTCATAGAATGAATAGGAGTTGCTAAATGTATATTTCAATATAATTTCCGTACATGGTTGTAAATGCATACCAATCAGATAGACGTAATGATACGATTAACATAATAAATGAGCCTTGTTGTTCGAAAATATGTTGAACAGATAGAAATAGGAAATTGGAAATAGCTAACGACTAACGAGATTTGTTAACAAAATTTAAATTGAAACGATAAGATATACGAAATTTTATTTATTGAAATTCATATCATATTATATTATCAGTTGCTGCGTTAATAGTATTGATCCGAGAATCATGTTCTAAGAATGTTAAACGAATTATCATTGTTTTCATATAGCTATGCTAAGCTATGGTTAATTTGTTGTTGCAAAATCTGAATGCGAAAATAAAATATGAATGCACCGAGTGATTGATAACTGGAACGATTCCTAGCTGCCAAAATCTCTTAAATTTAACCTGATGGTTTCATAATGAATATAAAAAAACAAAAGAGCCAGATATAGGAGAAAGACAAAGGTGTAGAAATATATATATTCTCACTCGCTGCCATTATTGATTTACGATGCTTATTTTTCTACACTTTTGATGTTTTTCTTTCCTTTTTCTTGATTAAAAATACTTAATTGCTAACACTAAAACTTCTTAATTATTCTAATTAAGAAGATATATATATATATATATATATATATATATATATATATATATATAGATATCTTTCCTGTTTCTTGATTACAAATACTTAATTACTAAAACTTCTTAATTATTCTAATTTAGAAGATATATATATATATATATATATATATATATATATATATATACATACACTTTTTTTTGTTCTCAAGAAGCATTACAATATATATATGATTAACCTTAGATAGGCAAACCCTTATAATGTTTTATTTGCAGTATTTTACTTACACTGAATATCTAATTTCCAACCATCTTCTAATGGTTCAGTCAATATAACATGGTTATATGCTCTACATGACAGATATTTTCCAGCATCAGCTCTACTAAGTGTAATCGAGAGAGTACTGGTTGTCTGATTTCCATCACTTGAAGTCTAAAAAATAAAATTAAAGAGTTTTTGAAAAAAATTGTTGTTAAGCATTCATCGATATTGTTATCGAGAATTTTATATTCATATGTTAACTCTTAAATTACAAGAATATACAAACATACGATACAATGAAATCGTATATTTATGGGAATTCCTCTCTATACTAAGATATAATAAATTTAGATTTTCTTTGCTAAGAAAATTATAAAAACTTTAGTAATAGAAAAGAAAATTAAAGTAATATATGAAGAAAAAAATCTTTCTATATAACCATTTATTATATTACGATTTCGTAAAAACTGTTTTGAAGTAAGTAAAAAACAGAAATAAGTCATTACCTTTTGCAAATACTACAGATCTATATCCTAAAGTCAAAAAATTAATCAAACTTACTGTTTCAGTTGTTTTCTCTAATCTAATGCCGTCCTGCCACCATGTTATTACTGCTGGAGGACGAGATCCAGCACTTTGACATAAAAGATCATATCTTCGTCCAGCTGATAGTGGCTGATGTGCACCAAGTAATCTGACATTTAGTGGAGCAACTGTGAATTAATATTTAAATATATGAAAAAATGAATTTATTGATAATTGATATTAATATTGATATTGATATTGATATTGATATTGATATTGTGATAAATATTAAAGTTCAGTCGGTCTTCGTTCATGGTTTGGTTCTCTTAACGATCCAGTTTTATTCTTCAAAACAAGACAGGTTGGCAAACCTGTCATAATCTGCTTCGTGATTCTTTGTTCAAAGACTTATTATGTCTCTGAAGCATCATTAAAGTAGAATCCAATCCATTAAATTTTTGTTAAAATTTATTCGAATATTCAATTCAATATTTATTTATACTATATATCACAAAATATACCAAATTTTGCATATTCATTATTTATGAGTTATTCCGACGCTTGTTGCAAAAGTACGATCAGTTGAGAAATTTGGAAATGAGTTGAGTTCTGACTGTTCAAAATTTTCGTTTGCAGATCCCCTTTAGTTCTCAACGATCGACAGGAATCCCTTCTGGTTCATATAAATTTTGTCCTTGAAAGAATAAAGTTCATTAAACTTTCTTCATCTCTAATTTTTAATTTAATTTAAAGTGGTTTGATCGGTGGTACGCCGTGCCATTAAGTTGTTTTTTTCTAATCAAGGTGATTAAACGTTTTACAAGTTACAAATTATTCGAACGAAGAAAAACTACCTTTTCCCCCAGAAATCCCATGTGGTTGTCACTGGGAAAAAGAATAAAATTATATATAAAAAATCAGAAGTAAGTCTAAATACATGTATGTGATTGTTGGTTTTTTTTTTCAATTTACACGTTATCTTTAATTTTGTCGAGAAACTGGCAAGTTCAGTGATTTGAAGCTGCAGAGCTGCAAAGCCATAGAAAAAATCTGGAAGTGTCAGTTGAGACGAAGGACAGTATATATCTGACAGTGTCGAACATGTTCGATCTTTCAACATTAAATATGCAACAACAAAGCAGCTGTAACGTTGCAATTATGCTTTCATATTTTTCGCTTAAGTTTTGTGCATGAACTAGACTTGTGTTTCTCGCGATTCGAATTTTCAAATTGTAAATGATACACAATTAATTCACAATTATCAAAATTTAAAAGAAAAGAATACAAGAATTTAAAAATACAAGCAAATAAAATATAAAAACAAAAACCAGAAGAAATGTATAAAATAAATATGCATTCCTCATGTACTCTACAATATACATTTTATATTCCAATATATTTTATACACTTTTCGTAAATAAAATAATGTTACAGAATTTCCTCTTTAATTATTTGAATGCCATTTCATTAGTCTTAGGTGTTCTAACTTTGAATTTATATATTGTAAACTTTAGTATTTATTATATTTGTATTCATAAGTTATTTTAGGAATTAAAGATTTTAAATTGTGAATTGTGAAACTAGTATTTATTTTCAGGAAATTGGTGGTCTGCCCGTGTAATAAATATTTAATGAAAACATCGCTCAACCAGGCATGAAATTCCTAACCAATACCTATCCAATATTTAGTAATAAAAGGAATAATGAAATAAAAATTATGGAAAACCTTAGAGATCACTTAAAAAACAGTAACATAAAAACATGGTTGTACTTCCTATCAGAAGAGCGAAAATTTTATATAATCTGTTATTTTTTAATAGCTATCAAATGCTTTTTGCTTTACTAATGGTTTAATACAATAAAATTGTAAGTGTATTTTTAAACCAAATTATCGAAATACTATTAAAAACCTACGATAGTTTCCTGATACGTTTTTATTTATTATGACGTTGTGAATGTAATAGTTTAAAAGATTAAAACACTTAGTTATAATTAAATTATATTTTTAATACTTACAATTCATATCAATTTGTACTATTGATTCCAATGGAATTGCTCTGGGATGATTGCTTGCTCTACACGTCAGTCTTGAGTTTAGATCTTCTCTTCCAAGAGGCCCAAGAGTAATTTCACTTTGTACATAATTGCCGCCAGGTATAATTGATGTTTCCGTAATTATTGGCATTCCATCTCGGTACCAATTAATTGTTGGAAGGGGGTTACCTTTAAATTATATATAAATAATTATATATAAAAAATATATGCATTTTATTTCGTTATAAAGTGGTTAGAAAAAGATAACAATTATAAGATAGAAATTAAAGTATAATAGCGATCAGTGTTAAGATATCTATATATCTTTGGATGTGCATTCTTTAATCGAAGTAATGTTTCGCGTAAAGCAAACTAAAAACATAGTTCATAGTAGTTGTATCACAAGCTGGTACCCGCTGATTATTAAAATTAATATTATACTGTAGACTTTCGAATTTTTCGAATCGTCATATGGGCTATCTTATCGAAATTATAATATTTTCCAGCTTTTAATTTTAGTTTAGGAAATCAATTGCTTAATTGTTTCTAATCGATGGTTACATAAAAATATCCTTGTTTTCGTTACCAAAGCAGTAGCTACCAGCTCACAAGTAGGGTCTTTGTACCGATATTCCATTCACATAATATTTTAATAGTATTGATTTCAAGTGATCCAGTGATAATATCGAGTAATAATTTTCATTATCTTTTCAGAATTCCAGGTTTATATAAAGCCATCTCTTCGGTTATAATTATTTCTTGGTGAGATGATGTATAAATTTTATCAGATTTTTATAATCTTATTTAGGAAATATACTGAACAAGTGTTCACACTTATTAACAATGATACTCAATATAACATCACAATGTCTTCTTATTTACAACATGTTATAATCTGTAGTAACACTACAATTTATATCGACAAATATTGCTACATGAGCTACTATTTACTATTTCAGATTTTCTCAACACTAACTAACAATTTGGAACAAATAATATGACTTAAAAAATGCACCAAATGGTGAAATTTGTATTCAAACAAAGTAACGAAGAAGAATTAAACATGTTTACAGAATTAAAAAAAAAAAAAAATTACTGTTGTGTGTGATAAGTTTCTTTTTGGAGAATGTCGGAGAAATTATGTAAATTCTTTGTATATTACATTAGTAGCTTGTATTGTTTATAATTTTTCTAATTAATGGAAAAATTAAAATTGAAATATTTTCAAAAACTGAATATTTTCACATTATCGAGAAAAGAAAAGGTGGGGGAACTTCGGGAAGGTATAAATAGGAAAATGAAGTAGATATAATGAATTAGATTCAGATACTGAAGTAATATTTGAAGAGTTCACAATCACACGGAAACTTCACCTCTTGTAGGAGTATGTTTCAGCAGCATGGGGGTGAGTGTATTCGTTCAGGTGGGTGTATTTCAATATTTCACAATTATACACAAAATTTTATTTTTTTTTTTTTTACTACCATTAACTAGATTGACAAAGTACGTTTAAATAAATATGAATGAATTTTAATTACAAACAGACAGACGAAATTCATATTGATACCTTTAGAACAATTTTGTATTATGTAAAAATTTATAACCATTTTATGAACATACTGTGAGCGTCAAAAGTGTACATGAAATTGTTTATCAATTGAAGATATTTTTACTAATAAAAACGAATAATATTATCTATGAGGATTTTAGTAGTAATACATCTAACAAGAAATACATATTTCACAACTATTACTTCATTCAACAAAATACTTCAAGGTGTACATGAGATCTCGAAATTGAAAACAAAGAAGGATCAATATACGAATTTCATTTGCTTGCCTACAATATTCTGGAAATAGATTGAGTATGATGTTTTTTCTGATGGTATTATTTTTCATTCGTCCATTAAAACTGATTTTATAGATTCCTTACTACTAATTTCTCTCTTTCTAATTTGTCACTTGAGATGGTCTCGCAAATTCTCCATTGGGTTAAGGTCGGACGATTAGTAAGGATAATCTAACTGTTTTGGTTATCGGAAAAAACCATTCGTTAACGATTTTAAATGTGTGCTTGGGTTATTGTCTTGTTGCAACACCCAAGTTGCATTCAATTCCAATATTTCAATTTTTTACTACCAAAAATTTGATATTTGCTCTTGTCCCAAAAAAATTACGTTGTTTCAAAATGAAATGTAGTTTATGTCAAATAAAGGTTTGTAAATTAAATCCCAATATTTCTGGCTCAGATTCGTGTTTTAGGTCGAACTTTTCAAAGATTTCATAAATACCACTTGATCGCCTTACTATCAAAACAAAACAAATAAAAAAAAAGAAATTTATAAATATATATAAATTTATAGTAGGGAGCCAAAAGATTGGGTATGGCGTGAGTGTGAAAATGGATATACTATATGATACTGACTAAATAATCGGGCTGGTGCGATCAGACCTTGAAGTTCACTAGAACACTTAACACGGAAATAAACCAATGTTCATGAAAGTTGATTCATGAGGTCACATTTTTGACCCTTAAGCGATGTTGGTTAATATTTGTAGGTTCATCTTATGCTTAAATTTCTTCAACTGTTTGTATGTGTACTTTAAAAACATTACCTCCATAGACTTCACATTTCAGTGAAATTATATCGCCTTCACTATATGGACCAACAACCGTAGATCGCTCTGTATCGGATTCATCTCTAATAACAACACGTTCTGGTGGAGCTGAAAGCGTGTAATAAAGGGTATATTTCGTAATATATAATATAAATTTTTGCGAAAATACTAACATATAACTGTTAAAATAATTTTACTATTCCGTGTTTGTGCTTTTAAAAAATCAACCCGACATCTGTAGGTACCAGAATCAGATTCATGTATGTTTTGTAAGGAAAGTTCTCCAGGCTCTTTATCAAAAATAAAATAGGCTCGCCCTCCGAAAACAGCATCATCTGACCACCTTTTTGCAGCTCTAGATCCACCACTACGTATATCCACACTAGTTACATATGAGTAAAGTTAATAATATAAAGTATATATTCGTTTACAAATTTTGTTTATAAATTTAAAATAAAAATAAATGCAGGCTCATAATAATTTTTATAGATATATATATATATTACCATACCTGTATATAGGAGTCCCTTTATCGTCACGGTACCAAAGTATCAGGACAGCATCATCTCCATCGTAGGTACTTACATTACAAGGGAGATAAATTGTTTCACCACATAAAGCCTCCATTTTAAAGGTTGGAACTTTGAAACGACATGAAAGGAAATAAATATATATGCTAAATATATATGCTGGTGTTGTATGTTTAAGAATGCTATTCGGGTCTTTTCAGTTTTGCATAATATAATGCATAATACAAGAAGAAATCAAGACCTGATATGAATCCAACTACAATATATTTGTCATACAACATATAATCAAAGTAAATTTTTCATCAATTATTTCCGTAATGATTCGAGGTGATAGTAATCAACATTTATTAATGGTTTAACTATATTTCGTAAAGTTTTACCTGCACTTCGATTTTAACATTCAGATCGTCTAACATTCAGATGTCAGCGATACGCACAAAACAATATGATATTTTAGATGCCTTTTTTAGCTCGTTGTTATTGCCTTGACAAAACAAACGCAATATCACACTTGTATAAAAAAGAAAACGAAGTGTGCAATCAGCCTCATCCATTACTGGGTTCTATTCCGAGACTATTTCGTATGAAGGCAATTATATCATTCTAGAGCAACAAAGAGTATAAGGCATAGACAGGATAGTAAGTATGAGAATCATTTGAAGAGAATATTGTTAAAAGGTTCGGTTGTTACGAAAAAATTAATTTATTCATTGCAACTTGTGTCTATGAATATTAGGAATAATTCAAAATATAATAAACTCACATATGCCAGTTTTGATGAGGGAATCGAATTTTATATTAACGACTATAAATTTAAGAGAATCAAATCCACAAAGTTAATGAAAGGGAAAGTTTCTTTATAATAACCATTTCAATATCGTGTTTGGAATAGTCGGTTTCAACAATTGCTGGATATACTTTGAAAACTGAAAAAATGTACTTTAAATGAGTCATTTTTTTATATGTATGAACATTAATTTGTTTATAGTCCAAATTAAAGAAAAAAGACAATTTAATTCTATAGAAAAAAATATACCCCAAGAAAAGTGAGAAAAAATGAGGCCATTTATACCATTTTCCGTTTAGTTGATATTTTGGTTTTAACAGGAATAATGGGTTTTGTTAGAGTTAGCTTGCTGTAAAAACACTTGTTTTATCGTAATAGTTGTAATCAAAATATCATTTAGTTTACAATTTAGAAAAATTAATTAAAATTTCAATAAAAACATATTTTGATATGAAAATAATTGCAAAAAAAACAATTGTCAACATATGTTGTCAACTATTTCATTTCAAATTCAGATTTAGAGTTTTTAATAAATTTTGCTTTTATTTTGAAAAATATGTCAAATTGGTAGACTATATCCTATTATCATTCTAGAACCAAATCAGACTTATATTTATCAAACGCAGATTTTACGTCAGTATTCCAGGCAATATCAAGAACGAGAGAACGCCGATCAGTTCGCTCGTTCTTGATATTGCCCTTCTGAAATGGGAGCAGTGGCATTTACGTACGCGACATGCGGAATAATGCGATGTAAAATTTTGCTACGGCGAAAAATCGACGGACTTCTTTCATTGGCTTCTTATATGTTTGGAAGAGAACTTAATTTCACTTTGGGCGAAATTAGTGTAGCGGAAGAAAGTAGTGTGATGTACTACTTCATTTACAACACAGAGAACGTCATGGTCGAGTTTGGTTATGACTGCGTAACACACCGCGGCGTCGAGCTTCTAAAATTGTGGAAATCGGTCCGGCATTTTAATCACGATGCACTTTCTGATCACCCCGCCGCGACCAATTATTATTGTTAAAATTGAATTCGGAAATCAAAATGCGTGTTTCCCTTTCCGAGTCCGAAAAACGTGTAATATTATTGTTTTACTTAAATGTTTAAAAAACTTATTTCATAAAATTCTAAATTTTGTGTAAAGTGATTTAAAGAGGTATTCAACATTCCTCAATTGAGAACCTGTTTTATGGAAATATTGTGCCAATTGATGATTTTCTAGAATTGAAAAAAATTAGTATTATTTTCGTTTCTTCTATAATTATTTCACATATTTGCAAAATGAATTAGTAATTTTTTTTTTTGCATTCAAATGTGGTCAATATTCACAAAAATCGTGTCTACTCAATAGAAAAATGGGTCAGCTTGTACAGAAATGTAGAAATGGGAATGTTGTATTTTGACATAATGTAAATAACAAGAAACAAATTCTTGGTTTTATATATCCTACGTGATAACACGACTGGTTATGATTACCCATATATTTTTTTTTTGGCTAGATTTAAAACGAATGTCGGTTATTAAAATAATATTTCATCAATTTGTATTTGTTAGCTTAATTTTTTGAAGTGCTTTCAATATTTAATTGAATATTTTTTGTGATGTGTGTGCTTTCACTTAAATATTTACTTCTAACAAATTTCATACTAATAAGGATACTTTAATGGAAAGTTTACAAAATTCTTATGAACTTATGAATAAACAAACTAGGATTCTCAGAATTGGGTATATATACTATCATATATTTATAAATCATTCAGCGCGAATACCCCTGTTATTTATTTCTAGTTGCATAATTTTGCGTGACAAAAACTATTTATATTGCATCTTCAACGCTTTCGCCTATTTCCAATGTTAAATTTTCGATTGGTTTTTGGATTATTTATTTTACTTCAGATTTTCGAAACGAACTTAGAATATTTGTTATTGTTGTAAATTGTTTCATGTATTCTATATTTAATTTGGCGAATTCTGATCTTTATCATTGAAATTATTAGATGGGCTTTTCAGATGAAGAAACTGAAAATATGTCAACAATTGTGATAATAACAATTGTGATAGCGAATTACATGATACGGGTGAAATGATATATAGTTAAACAGATTATCAGAAGATCAAGCCAATTTAAATAATGATTCATTTTATTTTTATTTTCTGAAAAAGGTGGCATCGGTAAATGACCGAATAATAAAGAAAGCGAGTAAAAAGTTAATAAAATAAATTAATAATTTTAAAAAATATATGTTTGAGATATTTTATATGATGCAAACTCTTTAGTTTTAAAAAACACTGCAACGCAATGCTACCAAGTTTTTCAAAATATATCCCTATGGACAATTACCCGTAATACTTTTACAAATATTGCCAGTTTATTATTATTTTTATTTTTCCATCGTCTATAAAAATTGCCCTCCTAGCAGTCAAATAAACTTATAATTTTATCTATTATTTTTAATTTTTATTTTCATTATTATGAAACAAATGATATTAAATTAATAAAAATATAAATTATTGATTTTTCAATTATTACTAATTTTTATATTTTTTATTTCATCCCTTTGTTTTTTATTCCCATTTTTATATATGATTATCAGATTTATATGAAGTAAAGATTGCTTCAAATTTACTAACTGTTGGTATGTATAATTATAAATTATGAAAATTATTTCATTATTATTATTTCAAAATTATTTTCATATATACTAACCATCTTTTATTCCAATGGACAAATCCATAATTTCTGATAGGAACAATAGGAACCAAAGGAGCATCTCCATGTCTCCCTCATTTATTTGCAGGTTTTGAATTATGAATTAAAGGGAAATATAGATTTCAATTCTTTTCCATATATTGCTCAAATAGTTACTACAATAAACTCGAAAGCAAAAATTTATTTTTCTAAGAACTTCATACATTTCTCATCGTATAAATCCGATATTGTTACTTTCTTCAATAATTATAAAGAAAGCTATAAACAACAATACAAGCTTTTCAAATTTATCACCATAACCAGTTTTAAATAATGTATTTTGTATTTTTCCATTTACGATTATCATTAAATTTTTATTTGTCAGACTATTTTCTTGTATTTTATATTATTAATATAAATGAAACTGTAAAATGTTAAGTAACTAATTAACTTTTTATTTATCTCCGAAGATATACTTTAACAAAGATATTTGTATAATATATGCACTCTTCTTTATTCACGGAAAAATAAACCACATTTTTTCATGCTAAACTTCAACATCGCACTAATATATACTTAAAGGATTTTGTGTGAATCCCACCTGGCTAAATTTTGGAAAAGAAGCTCATGTGAAGACATGCGCCTTAAACTGAGGCAAAAAGCTTTAGAAAAAAGCTTTTTGCAAGTATAACACTAAACTGACACTGTGAAAATAGGTAAATAACACATTCATAAATGTTCTTTGGGAAATACATAACTTAAAATTTTACCGTCGCCCCATCGCAGCGAACTTCAAAGAAAACCTATATGTATAATATAATATAATATAATATAATATAATATAATATAATATAATATAATATAATATAATATAATATAATATAATATAA